>OVBL01000181.1:0-160012 GCA_900406555.1 Pseudoturritis turrita | reverse complement strand
GTCTTGCTCCTCGGCCTTCTTCAGCAACGCGGTCATCATGTTCTTCAATTCTGTTAAAGTTTCCGTTGTGCCTTCCGTGTTCGCTGGAGGCAGATTGGTTCCTGTCCTAGGAGGATCGACGCCGATGTTGCTCGCATCGTCACCGCCTCGGTCTCCGTCGGTAGTCATTGATTCAGATCTCGTATTAAATGGTTCTAAGGTGTCAGAAAGTTTGAGAAAATCCCCTCAGACGGCGCCAAATTGTGGGAGTCGAAACTCGCACAATCAAAAACTTGTAAAGAGATTTAGGGATTCGACAAACTTCTATGTAAAGAAACCAAGAAACTGAGATCCAAAGATGGAGATTTTATTCAAGCTGTTCGAAAGCTGTTTGTAAAGTAATAAGTGTTTAGCTAGGTCAATTTTTTGGATCCCCTCTTTCAGAGAGGTACATCGTCTATTTATACACAAAATAAGTCGGCTAGGCCTGTTTCCTAAAGGTATTTGGAAAACTCTCTCTGGCTTGCATGTGGGCTCCTTTCCTAGGCTCGTCATCTTGGCCCACCGATCTCTTATGGCTCGTTGCCTCGACCCAATAAAGTATTGGGCTCGTTGCTTCGCTGGATAATCGGCGAGCTGAGGGTTTTGGTTCGCCAACATGTTGGCTCGTCACCGTTCTGCTGGTTTGCCAACATGTTGGCTCGTCACCAAGTATTTGGCTTGTCTCCTACTCATTCCACTGCCTAGCCAAGATGTTGGCTCGTCATTACCTCTTCCTGCTGCCTAGCCAAGATGTTGGTTCGTCACCACTTCTCCATACTGCCTTGTCGCCGAGCCAAGTTTGGCTCGTCCTCTCTTCTCCTTTGCTACCGAGCCAAGTTTGGCTCGTCACTGCTTCTCCCTGCTGTCTTGCCGCCGAGCCAAGTTTGGCTCGTCCTCTCTTCTCCTTTGCTACCGAGCCAAGTTTGGCTCGTCACTGCTTCTCCCTGCTGTCTTGCCGCTGAGCCAAGTTTGGCTCGTCCTCTCTTCTCCTTTGCTACCGAGCCAAGTTTGGCTCGTCACTGCTTCTCCTTGCTGTCTTGCCGCCGAGCCAAGTTTGGCTCGTCCTCTCTTCTCCTTTGCTACCGAGCCAAGTTTGGCTCGTCACTGCTTCTCCCTGCTGTCTTGCCGCCGAGCCAAGTTTGGCTCGTCCTCTCTTCTCCTTTGCTACCGAGCCAAGTTTGGCTCGTCACTGCTTCTCCCTGCTGTCTTGCCGCCGAGCCAAGTTTGGCTCGTCTTCTAATGTTTTAGCTCGTCGCCTAGGCTTTTTCCCATACTTAGTGTTTTTAGCAGTCGATCTCGATGGGGTGAAAACTGACCCCAACAAAGTACTTCTTCGATCGACGGACTTAGTCCATGTATTAAGTCACTACATGTGTACAATCCATGTTGTAACACACTCGAAATTAATAACTAGAGTATTGAACTACGTGCAATATACTAAAAGTTATGGATTTCACTATGGTAAAACACCAATAGTTTTGGAATGATACAATTATATTAATT
Organism: Pseudoturritis turrita; assembly: GCA_900406555.1. Classification (NCBI taxonomy): domain Eukaryota; kingdom Viridiplantae; phylum Streptophyta; class Magnoliopsida; order Brassicales; family Brassicaceae; genus Pseudoturritis; species Pseudoturritis turrita. Next base: position 158,488 of record OVBL01000181.1, on the reverse strand, counting down.
GGTTATCAGATTCCACAAACTAATAGTCCACAAGTGGATATGTCTTTACATATTGTGGTGCAACAATATCATGAAAATCTTCCAAATTAACTCTGTGGAATAGACTAATCATGGAACCTAAGTTCATAGCTTGAGATAAAGCGAATGAAGCTTAGTGGTTTCAGCACTTGGTCAAACATATCATGATGTGGAAACACTAGTGTGAACATTACGACTATAGCTCAGCATTGAGTTTTGTATATATTGGTTAGTCATATCTTTTAAGAATATGGCATACAACCATTAGAAAAATGATCTCAAATGGAGTAATCTCAACAGATTATATCCAATTGAATGACAATCTAGGATCCATTTATTAAAAGGTGTGTCACGAGATCGAATTGTAAAATTATCAAAAGGATTGGGTTTAAAGCCTATGACTTACGAGGATGTTTGATGGGAACGCTACCTACATGACTAGAGATCCCATGAAATATGTTCAAGGGGAAAACTAAGTCAAACTGATTCTGCTAAAAGCACTATGAGACTTCAATCTCTACCCAATTTCTAAGATGATGTACAGTGCTTCCTGTATAAAAAAGATAAGCGTTGCTTTTAATGATATGAACCATAGCTTTGATATGTTCGTGGAGTACTACATGATACTTCATAAAACAAAGGCAAATGAAATATCACCTAGTGAGTGTGAAATGAGGCCGTTTCTAGGAGAATGAACGAAATGCTATATTCTCTAAATTCACCCACGATAACCAGACATGTTTAAGGCCACAATGAACACAATAGAGAACCTAGTTCATTAAGAGAATGAAGTTGTGTTATAAATGTTGTCTCGGTTTACATCAAATTCCAGGTGGTTCAAGACATCATGTTCACCTCCTGGTCGAGTAAACCCGATAGCTATTAACAATGATTGGTTCAAAGCTGAAAAGTTACCAACTCATATATAGTGGATTTTTTGTTTGTACTCTCAAAAGTCCTTCTATCGAGTCTTCATTTGTTTAGAATCATTTCTATTCATGTGGGGGATTGTTGGAACTTGTTTTTGAATGAGAAATGCTTGTCCTAAGTTTGTTGCTTGAAAAGCACGAAATGGGCACAGCAGATGTTGTGGAGAGAAGTCCTAACAAGGTTAAAGACCTTAGGACAATTGTCTAGATGAGTGAACCCATACTAAACCATGCGAGCGCGCCAAGCTGAGCCAAAATAGACTCGGGCTTAGGTGCGGATTCGGGTACATGGACCCTGGTCATATAACCTATCTTTTTGCATCAAATTTTTATTTGTGTAATTGATCACTACATAAATTTAGACTTGGTCAAAAAGTAAATAATTCTCTAAGAGAACTAATCTTGATCAAAATAAATAAATAATTTTTTATAGAATTAAATTTGGTCAAAATTAAACTCTCCTCTTCAAATGAATAATTGATTATAATCAATTAATTACATAACATCCACTATCACCATAATGCCTCATATTGAATGGGTTTAATTGAGCATTATGGAGACCATAACTTTGAGATTTTAAAAAAATCTCTTGCTCATTCACCATAATAAAATGGGATAACAACAATCTCCTACACTTCCTCTCTTTCTTCTTCTCTTCTTTTGGTTTTTCTCCATGAGAGTACAATACAGAAAAAGCGTTTTGTTAGATTCTGTTCTTGAGTTGTACAAAACATAATTGATTGCAGTTGTATCCTGGGATTCGGAACGCCACACAACCGTCACACTATGGGACGTTTTCATAATTAAAGATAAAGATCATATCTTGCCTCTGCAAATCCGTTCTTCTTTCACATTCTTGTATCGGTATTATTGTATTATCGATTTATTTATGTATTTCATTTTACAAATATCAGTTTGCCCATATTATAGTAATTGATTTCCTACACTGTGTTCAACTGTAAAAAATGACAAGGTAAGTCTCTAATTTGATTTAAGGGCCTTGTTTTTAAAGGGACGCTCTTCATCCTCGTTGTTAAGATACCAATCCACCTGGGAAACAGTGAAATATTATGACCAACCATCAAATGTAAACAACTGAAACTGTAGTAAGAAAAAAGAGACCGAGACAGACTTGTAGAGAATTGTTTTCCATTTCATGTTCCATATTCGAGGTGAAACATTCGACTTAGCATCTAAAACAACACAAGAGAGCAAAATTATAGCCAACCTCAGTATCACTGGCGTCAAAAAAGTTGCCTGATTCATCCGAAGCTTCAGCATCTCCATCATCCCCATTTTTTTCTCCTTCACTTTTCTCTGGGACACAGCACAAAAAAGATTCTCAAGAGCTCAAACGATAGCAAAAAAAAACTTTAATCTGATTAGACAGCAACTACACTCACCCGAAAATCGTTCAAGCATTCATCAGTTTAGGACTATGTATAAACCAGACAGTAAATGGGTTGCTTCGATTTAGCGCAATGAATCTTCGGACATTGTAAAATCATAGAAGATTTGGAGATACTTCTCTATGGACCACACTTGTGTTATGGTTTCTTTTATGGCTCATCAACGGAAGATGGAGGGAAGAAAGAATAGTACCTGAGGCTTTAACTTCAACGATTCACAAGAACGGTTTTCTAGATGGTCCCAGTAGTTCCTTAGCTTGACAAAAACCAGAAGAAACAACAAGCAAGGAGTCATCAATTTCTCATGAAGTGCAAATCACGGCGGATATAAGATTTCAGAAACCTAATCCAAAAAGGTTTAGGGTTTAAGCAAAATGAGATTCAGAGAAGAAAACCTCTGCTTCAGTCTCTTCGTTACTCTCATCGAGGTCGAAAACGACGCCGTATATGCATTATTAATTTATCTAAGGTAAAACGACTACGTATAGGCATTATCTAAGATAAACGACGGCGTATTATTTATGTGAGATCAAAGGGATAAACGTTTGCATTTGTCCCACATCGAATATTTAGAGAGAAGTTGTGTTGTTTAAATAAGAGAGAGAAGATGGTTTAGGTCACGACCTTACTTGAACAGGATCTGTTCTATAGGCTCGTACCTCTGTATCCTTGATTTCTAAGGAGACAGGCCCTTAAACCTGGTTGATGAACCATGACCGTGCGACCTGAGTGTGATTGACGGCTACGATTCTCTTCGGAGTCTCCGCGCTGTAGAGGATCGCTATCCGGTTAGGTCTAACCTCTCCGGGGTGGTCGCACGGTTGTCTGACAGGCTATACTTTTTTTTTTTGCTCTTTTTGGTTTCTTAACGGACCACCTTATGAAGAAGCTTACACGAGAAGGACCTTTAGCTGAAAGTTGAGACTCGATTGATGAAGTTGTGGGGATCTGCGCTGAGGTATGTGACATGCACACATGTATGAATATACATTTTATATGGACTTCATGAATTACATAGTTCTGTATCCTTTTTAAGTTCAAACTCATTCAGACTATTTTGGATTAGAGTGATGTAAATGGTTAGCTTCGGCGAATTCTGCGGTTTATAGACTTATTCAACATCCTCTCTACGTTTCTAGAGAGTATCGATTCGTGTTGTGATGTGGAATCCTTATTCTAGTTGGGCAACGGTTTTATAAGGATGATCTTTCATTACTGAAACTTTGAGGATTAGGTTGGTGCTTATGTGTTCTTACACACTCTGTAATAACCCCCAACCACATCTCCACACTCTCGAAACGCTCCAGCTAATGTCTCCGAAGTAGTCCACGACAAGTTACCGACAAACAGTTTGTGCTCTGTCTCTGGATGCAAAGGTTCTCTGTTGGGCTTTGGTTTGTCTTCAAAGCTCGACCAAGATACTCCTGAGAAAGACCAAACAACACAATTCAACGAAAATGTGATTTTTTTTTGTTTTTCTTTTGTAAAGCTTCAAACTTTCAACTTCATATATTTGAGTAATCACGTGTTAAGATGTCTTCTTCCCCCTTCTTCTTCTTCTCTCATAAACCCTGATTTTGGGGGCCGCTCAAAGTGTAGATAGTTGAACTTAGGGTTTTCAATTAGAGAATTTGAGGAAAATAACTAAGGGCACGTGACATGGTGGCTTGGACATAAAGGTTTGCTAAACCTAGGTTCCAAGTTTCACAGCCCGGTCCATATTCTCTTTGGCAAAGGGTTTAAGGGCAAGTTTGTCGGCTCGACAAATGGTCTCGGTCCATTCTCGTGGACTACATCGAGCAGGTATGTTACCCATGAGCGCCACTTTTTTGTTTTTGTATGTTCGGTATTGTTGTATTACCGATTTATTTATGTATTTCATTTTACAAATATCAGTTTGTCCATATTGTAGTAATTGAGTTCCTATTATCTTAATTCTGAACATTTTCGTTTATGCATTATTGCACTAACGAAAACTGATTTTTTTGTGAAGTGTTTTTGTCATGAAAACAGGAATGAGAGAGTGTGATCGATAATCAATCCTTTTCTATTGGATTATTCTTGGTTATTTCTTAATAATTATGCAATTTTCCAATTAATTGCTGAATTATCTAGATTAATTCTTTGATTTTCTGCAATTTATTCTAATTATTTTGCAGATTTTCTAGAATTTTTATGTGTTAAAAAATTAATATTTAATGTTTGGCAATATTATAAGCTAAATTGTTTTTGTGGTTGTCATCTTCTAGACAACCAGTTTGGTTTTTTACGCAATTAATCGTGTGATTCAAATTGCATAAGTATTGTCTTTGCATTTAAGTGGATTAAAATGTTAATTTTTAGAATTTATTAATTCTGGAAATTTTTAATTTAATTTTAGTTGCCATTTATTCATATTTGTTTAAATTGCTTCATATATATAAGATTGAACTTCTAATTTTTTTTGTTAGTGTACTAATTTAATCTTGATTTTTTTGAACATATTTGATTTTAAGTACAATTAACACCAAGTTAGCAGCTTAATTGGACATGTATTTCCGATCTCTAAAAGTTGTCTAACAAATATGACAACGGGTATGGTGAGTGGACAACTCAAATTGAGAATGGTCTACCACTTATGATCTTGTGTGTTATACGGACTACATCTCTGATATTTATCGGAATGGTCAGATCCTATTTACACAAATAGCGGTGGAGGTGCTATGGTTACAAGTCTAGTGAGTCGACGCACAAAATTTAGTTTGGTAGTCGTCTGCCACATATGATTGTGCCAAATTCTAATTTTATCAGATTGTCATGTTAGTGCCTAATGTTGTAAACATAGGACTAATACTAGACAAATTCGATGGAACTTGATTCATTATGTGGCAGGATAAAATATTTATTTCCATAACCATGCTGAAACTAGAGAAGTAACTCAAAGAGAATAGCATATGCTATTCTCTTTGAGAATACTAACATTATAACTCTAGTCGGTGTTGAATCTTGTACCATTGAGAATGTTCTATGCAAGGTTGGATAAATGCCGCCTGGAAAACTACTGTATAAATTTACAATGAGTTTAATACTTCTAAGGAACTCATGCTTCTGTGAGATGAAGTACAAGTCTAAGAACACACGTTCTAAGAAATTCGCAATGATGAAATCTCTGGACATTAAATTCGTGGGCTCTAAGTTCATCATATAAAAAGTCAAAAGATGTGATTGATGATGCATGAGATACCGCATGCATGTCAATTAATTTGACATACTAGGTTTGTTGTTTAATTGAAAATTTTCCACTAGTTTGGAAATATTTCAAGAATTATCTCTGGCATAAGCGAAAGGTTGAGAATCTTGAAGACTCGATTGTCAGGCAGCGGATTGAGTCTACAAATCGCAAAGCATATGGTATTCACATATGTGAACAAAAGAATAAAGAGAAACATAAAGTTTCTATGAAAGCTTCCACTAGCTTCAGAAAGCATAACGCTTAAAAGAAGTTTAATGGAAATAAAAATGTCGCAACTGTGGCATTATGGGTGGTCAAAAGGCTTACGCATGTCATAGCAATGCTAATGAACGTCGTACCACAATTGACCATGCAAAGACAATGGGAAAATTTCAGACCAATCTGACTAAAACAAACACATGTATTGTAGTTTCAGAAGTCAACCAGGTTGGAAACAATCGAATGGAATGGTGGCATTACGCTGCTACCACCATCAATATCTATTTTTAATAGATATATACTTGCTAAGAAGCAAGAACATGCACTTAAAAAAATTAAAAGCATAAAAGATAGAAATTCGAATCCAACTTGAAAAATCCATAAAAATGGATATATGTGATAAAGGAGGCGAGTTTTGATGAACATTAAATGCATTCTTTACAAAAATGGCATTATTCATGGAAAAAAAAACTGCTCCTTAGTAACTTAAAACTATTATAATTATGGAACAAAAATCATGAACTCTTAAAGAGATTATGAATGAAAAGATCCATGATTTTAAGTTATCTCGATAAATGTGGGGGGGGAGCTGATGTGATCATGGGAGGCAATGGGCTTGAACCTGAGGAAGCATTGCTTGTACCTACTGTTCCAGTCACAAGAGCACGAGCTAAATAGATTAAGGATGCGCTTAGTGGGCTTATTCAACAGATTCTGGACAAGGAGAACCTTCAGAAGTCCATTGGGAGTAATATATATCAAGTCCAGCTCATTCTGAATCTGTTATCAAGTCAAAAAGACCCAGAATAAATGACTTTTATTTATGGCCCAAAGGAGTGACGAAAATCAGCTGAAGAGTCATTCAAACTTCAATTTATTTTAGTCCTAAGTAGTTATTGTTTCTATTTTCGAGTTTGTTTTGTTTTTACCACTTTTTCTGTTTAAGTACTCTTGTAAACACATCTGCAAAATCATCCAACTTTTTATAAAAATTTCTTCTTTTCTTTGAGAATGATTCTCATCTGTTCTTTGTGAACAAATCGATTGCTTGGCGTGTCATATCCAAGAATCAAAATGGTTTATCAAGAGAAATCCATCAGCTCTTGTGTGGCCATTCACTAGCCAAGGGATTTAGGAGCGTCTTAAGTTGGTTTTGGGTGTTGAGTTTCATATACTCAAGGTTCTAACCACACGAATTCTTTCTTCCAAGGTTCCACCGCCTTGTGTTGCTTGGAAACATCTTAAGTGAGTATTGGGTGTTGAGTTTAAAATACTCAAGGTTCTTGCTCCACGAATCCTTTTGAGGTCAAGGATTATCTCACCAACTAAAGAGTGTTTTTCTTGGGAAGAATCGTGTCAGAAGTGTTGCTTACCACATAAAGTCATTGACAAAATGTCATATGTACTTTTGAAAAGGTAAATTACATTCGTACAAATACATGAAAGTGTGGGGGTGCCTCGCAAAAGTCACAGTGCTACCTCCTAAAAAGGTCGCATTCAAACCAAAAATGGCATACTGTATTTTATTGGATATACACATAAAAATTGTTTATCGGTTTCTGGTTTATAAATCAAACGTACCGGATATCCATGTAAATACAATCATAAAATCAAAAGATGCATCTTTCTTGGAACACATGTTTCGGTGTAAGGATTAACAAAATCCAAAACGAACTCGTGAGAAAAAAAAAAACTTTATCACCTCTGTAATTGAGGCAAGTACTTTTAGCACATTGTCAGATGATGCAGAAGTATCTGTAAATCTTTTGTAAAGATTTATAATGGTCTTTCTCCGAGAGAATGCACCCTGACTTTTCACTAAAGCCATGTCTAAATTAGACAATCCTTCGTGGAAGGAAAACGTCATTAGTGAGATCAATTCCATTATGCAACACCATATATGGGAGATAATCGATTTGTCATAAGGGCTTAAATTCCTAAGGTGTAAATAAATTTTCAAAACTGAAAACCGATGGCTTAGTCGAAAAGATACAAAGTCTATAGAATTGTGAAGTCTCTATCTGGGCTTACAAATGCTCTGAAACAGTAGCAAGAAATATTTGATATTGTCAAATAGTTTTAGCACTAATGAATGTGATAAATTTCTATACATCAAAAGTACTTCGCACGGATACATTTTTCTCAATCTTTATGTAAATCACATTGTTTGAAGCAATAAAGACATGGTCGAAAAAACTAAGATTGTTCTTAGTGTGAAGTTAGACATGTAAAACTTGGGTCGAATGGATGTGGTTTTAGAGATTATGATCACATGACATTCCAAAGTAATAATCATATCAAGCTCATTATGCTAAAACAATACTTGAGAGATTCAAGGTCTAATCAAGTTTGATCGAAAGTATAAAGTACTTCTTCGATCGACGGACTTAGTCCATGTACTAAGTCACTACATGTGTACAATCCATGTTGTAACACACTCGAAATTAATAACTAGAGTATTGAACTACGTGCAATATACTAAAAGTTATAGATTTCACTATGGTAAAACACCAATAGTTTTGGAATGATACAATTATATTAATTGGTTATCAGATTCCACAAACTAATAGTCCACAAGTGGATATGTCTTTACATATTGTGGTGCAACAATATCATGAAAATCTTCCAAATTAACTCTGTGGAATAGACTTATCATGGAACCTAAGTTCATAGCTTGAGATAAAGCGAATGAAGCTTAGTGGTTTCAGCACTGGGTCAAACATATCATGATGTGGAAACACTAGTGTGAGCATTACGACTATAGCTCAGCATTGAGTTTTGTATATATTGGTTAGTCATATCTTTTAAGAAGATGGCATACAACCATTAGAAAAATGATCTCAAATGGAGTAATCTCAACAGATTATATCCAATTGAATGACAACCTAGGATCCATTTATTAAAAGGTGTATCACGAGATCGAATTGTAAAATTATCAAAAGGATTGGGTTTAAAGCCTATGACTTACGAGGATATTTGATGGGAACCCTACCTACATGACTGGAGATCCCATGAAATATGTTCAAGGGGAAAACTAAGTCAAACTGATTCTGCTAAAAGCACTATGAGACTTCAATCTCTATCCAATTTCTAAGATGATGTACAGTGCTTCCTGTATAAAAAACATAAGCGTTGCTTTTAATGATATGAACCATAGCTTTGATATGTTCGTGGAGTACTACATGATACTTCATAAAACAAAGGCAAATGGAATATCACCTAGTGAGTGTGAAATGAGGCCGTTTCTAGGAGAATGAACGAAAGGTTATATTCTCTAAATTCACCCATGATAACCAGGCATGTTCAAGGCCACAATGAACACAATAGAGAACCTAGTTCTGTAAGAGAATGAAGCTGTGTTATAAATGTTGTCTCGATTTACATCAAATTCCAGGTGGTTCAAGACATCATGTTCACCTGCTGGTCGAGTAAATCCGATAAGTATTAACAATGATTGGTTTAAAGCTGAAAAGTTACCAACTCATATACAGTGGATTTTTCGTTTGTACTCTCAAAAGTCCTTCTATCGAGTCTTCATTTGTTTAGAATTATTTCTATTCATGTGAGGGATTGTTGGAACTTGTTTTTGAATGAGAAATGCTTGTCCTAAGTTTATTGCTTGAAAAGCACGAAATGGGCACAGCAGATGTTGTGGAGAGAAGTCCTAACAAGGTTAAAGACCTTAGGACAATTGTCTAGATGAGTGAACCCATACTAAACCATGCGAGCACCAAGCTGAGCCAAAATAGACTCGGGCTTAGGTGCGGATTCGGGTACATGGACCATGGTCCTATAACCTATCTTTTTGCATCAAATTTTTATTTGTGTAATTGATCACTACATAAATTTAGACTTGGTCAAAAAGTAAATAATTTTCTAAGAGAACTAATCTTGATCAAAATAAATAAATAATTTTTTATAGAATTAAATTTGGTCAAAATTAAACTCTCCTCTTCAAATGAATAATTGATTATAATCAATTAATTACATAACATCCACTATCACCATAATGCCTCATATTGAATGGGTTTAATTGAGTATTATGGAGACCATAATTTTGAGATTTAAAAAAATCTCTTGCTCATTCACCATAATAAAATGGGATAACAACAATCTCCTACACTTCCTCTCTTTCTTCTTCTCTTCTTTTGGTTTTTCTCCATGAGAGTACAGTACAGAAAAAGTGTTTGTTAGATTCTGTTTTTGAGTTGTACAAAACAGAATTGATTGCAGTTGTATCCTGGGATTCGGAATGCCACACAACCGTCACACTATGGGGCGTTTTCATAATTAAGGATAAAGATCATATCTTGCCTCTGTAAATCCGTTCTTCTTCCACATTCTTGTATCGGTATTATTGTATTATCGATTTATTTATGTATTTCATTTTACAAATATCAGTTTGCCCATATTATAGTAATTGAGTTCCTACACTGTGTTCAACTGTAAAAAATGACAAGGTAAGTCTCTAATTTGATTAAAGGGCCTTGTTTTTATTAAGCAAACCATTGTGATAATATGAATATGATTGTGGAGTCATCCATTATATTTCAATTTTTGGCAACATATATTAATAAATACCAAAGAATATGTATAAGACTATGTCCAGATGGTAAGGTTGAGACTAGAAGACTTTCTTCCATTTAATTTTGAAAGAAAAAATAAACTTGTAGTTCTATAGGACTTGTTTTGATGTTGAGAGTAGTTGATGTCCTCTTTTGATTATTGTTTAGATGCAATATAAAGAAGAATATACTTCCTTTTTTGGATAGATTTGGCATGAAACCGGCATTGATTTGGTAAATTCTGTATTTGTATCAAATTATTCATATATTTATTATTTATCTAATTACAAATAGCATGAAAATTGTTATATAATTTATTTTCTTGTTTTTAAATATTAATTTATTTACCTTAATATAGACAAAAAAATATTAATCTACATCATCATACAGCTAATATTTACCAATTAGACTTTCATTTTTAAAAAGTCATAACCAAAATCCTAGTTATTTTTGCTTAATCTAGTTATTTTTTCTTCTTTTTAAAAGTAGTATTCTTTATTTATTCTTTTTATTTCAAACGAAATAATGGAAAAAAATTTCAAAAAAAAGTTACATCCTCATCTGAATCATCTGGTAGTGATTTGGATAATCTACCATGGGATCCTGCAGATCGGAAAAAAATAGTAGATTATCATCCAAACCAAAGAGAGGAGGTAATTCGCAAATACTTGATTAGAGGTCCTTGCCAACCTCGTGGTCATAGTTTTGAGCAAAAAACGATAGGAAAGACATTGACATGGTTTAATCCTGATTGGTTTGATCATCACTCTGACTGGTTAGAGTATAGTGTGAAGAAAGAGAAAGCTTTTTGCTTGTTCTGTTACTTGTTCCAAGATAGTGCTGATAAAAGTGTAAAAACTGATGCATTTATCACATAATTCTCTAGCTGGAATAGGTTTAGAACGGCATATTCTGAACATGTGGGAGGTATTAATAACTTTCATAACAATGTAGTCATGAAGTGTGAAAACTTGATGAAACAAAGCTGGTCTATGAAACATGCTTTGCATGAACAAGATGACATTACGAAAATGAATATATAATTCGGTTGAATGTTTCAGTTGATGCTTCTAGATTCTTGTTGCGCCAAGGATTATCTTTTCGTGGTCATGATGAGATTGAACAATCTGCTAATAGAAGAAACTTTTTGGAACTCTTAAAATACACTGCTGAACAAAACGAAGTTGTGAGTAAAGTTATTTTAGAAAATGCACGTGGAACAATCAGATGACGTCTTCAAAGATTCAGAAAGATATTGCGAATTGTTTTGCAGAAACTAGTCAAATCAATTATTGAAGAAATTGGTGATGATTTTTTTGGTTTGTTGGGTGGATGAGTCTGCTGATGTTTCATTTAAAAAACAATGGGCGGTGGTGTTTCGGTTTGTCGATAAAAGCGGGATAGTCAAAAAAAGATTCATCAACATTATTCATGTAAGTGAGACATCTTCTGCAACTCTGAAATCTGCTATTGATTCTTTGTTTACTAAATATGGATTGAGCATCCTAAAGGTGAGAGGACAAAGTTATGACGGAGCAAGTAATATAAAAGGCCAGTTCAATGGCTAAAGTCGTTAGTTTTGAACGAAAACGCTTCAGCATATTATGTACATTGTTTTGCTCATCAACTACAATTGGTTGTTGTGGCAGTTACAAAAAAAAAGAATTTTGATGTTGGAGATTTCTTTGATAAGATATCTTTGTTGATGAATGTGGTAGGAGGTTCATGCAAAAAGAAAAATATGATCGGAGAGAAGAATATAGTGGAGATTAAGAAAGCAATCAATGATGGTGAAATCAGTACTGGAAAAGAGCTAAATCAAGAAGTTTCTCTTCAAAGACCAGTGAATACGCATTGGGGTTCTCACTATAAAACTCTCTTGCGTTTGGTTGAATTGTTTTCTTCTGCTGTCGATGTGCTTGTGTATATTGAGAATGAAGGTATGGAAGACTCGAAAAGATGTCAAGCACGTGGTTTGCTCCAGTACTTTTATATATTTGATTTTGTGTTTTATTTGCACATGATGATACATCTTTTAGGACTCACATATAACTTATCAATGGTTCTGCAAAGAAGAGATCAAGATATTTTGAATGTTATGTCATTGGTGAAATCAACTAAAAGACAATTGCAGGAGTTTAGGGATGATGGATGGAATTCTCTGATGATTAAAGTTTCTTCTTTTTGTGAGAAACATGATATTGAAAAGCTTGACATGGAGGAAGAATTTGCTGGCTCAAAGAAACCAAGAAACAAATATGGAGTAACAAATTTGCATCACTACAAAGTCGATCGCTTATATATTGTTTTGGATTCGGAGCTTGGAGAGTTTGACGATCGCTTTAATGAGGTGAACACTGAATTGTTTATTTGTGCTGTTTCTTTATCTCATATTGATTCGTTTTCTCAATTTGACCACTCAAAGTTGATGTGATTAACTAAGTTCTACCCGGATGACTTTAGTCATGGAGAATATATATCTCTTGAGCAATACTTAGATATCTACATTGATAATATTCGAAGAGATGAAATATTTTCTCATCTAAAGGATCTTGGAGAACTTGCTCGTATGCTGGTGGAAACACGAAAACATATGTCACAACCTTTGGTTTATAGGTTTTTGAAGTTGATTCTGATTTTGCTGGTTGCTACCTCAACCGTTGAGAGATGTTTTTCAGCAATGAAGATCGTGAAGACAGATCGTCGCAGCCGAATTGGAGATCAATTTTTGAATGATTATTTAGTTTGTTTAATCGAGAAAGATGTGTTCGAAACTATTACAAATGAGACCGTCATAAAAAAGTTTCAAAATATGAAAGATCGTAGAGTACTTTTGTAGAATAGTTTATATTTTATTAATGATTTTTTTTTTAATATTGATAATATTTTTTAATTATATATTGACTTTGGTAAAAAAAAAATTTGGGTCCGCCACTGGGCAATGGTGGCTTGGGGCAACAAAGTTTGCTTAACCAAAGTGTCTCAAGTGGTCACAGGCCGGTCCATAATCCCTCTAACAAATGGTCTTAGGGGCGAGCCTGTCTCTCGACAAATGGTCTCGGTCCATCCTCGTGGACACAACGAGCGCCCTACTTTTTTTTATAATGATCCCAGTACATTATGAACACATGTAGTTGAAAGCTATATACTCATTTTGTTATCCCAATTGTTACTCAATTCTAAGAACTCTTGTGCAAAATCTCTATATTTTGTCCCGACAAAAAAATTAATCAATCCGTCGAGTAAATTTGTATTTTAACTTAACTTAAAAAATAAAATTAGTAAATTAAATCATTTAAAATTTGTCAAAAATAAATAAATAACATTTATATTATTTTAGAAATTATAATTTCACAGTCATATTCTCAAATCAATGCGTTTTGTTAAAACAACTGAATTTATGTGATATATAGCGAATTGCGAAATTATCACTAATTTTTTAATAATGTGAGGGTGTGTGTCAATTTCATATTTGATTATTCCCATTCCCCACAAAACAATTTAAAAGCAATAAATCAGAAGGAGAAATGCAAAAAGTTGCCAGCAAGTAACTTTTTAACATATTTTAATAAAAACAAAGTAAATTTTTAACATCCGACTAAGGTTTCTGACTGATTTAAACACAACGGATATGAATGCGGTTGGGAGTTTGTGGAAGCGGACGATAGCAGTTTCTAGTATTATTGGACAATTAATACGACTGGTAAAGCGGTTGGAAACGGATGCGTTTACGGGACGTTTATAACTGGTTTACAGCGGTGCGATAACGAGTTTACATAAAACTACCAAAATACACATAATATATCATTTATATAAAAATCAAAAATATAATATTATAAAAAATTAAAATTATATATGTTATACTATATTTGAGAGGTGATTTTTTCTACGTGGCGGCCTCACGGCGAGTTTCAGACTTGAAATTATTCTGATGCCCTTAATGAAATCGACATAATTACATGCCTTGCCATCGACTTGTTTCGGACCAAAATAACACTAATACGTCTGGTTAGTGTTAATGGGTTTGGGGCTGGTTTTTGATTGGTTTTGTAAAGATTCCGTTTGTCCCATTATTTTAATAAAAGATTCGATTACTTTGTGATATACTCAAATTTTATGTAAATCTTCCATTTTTATCTTAACGTATATAAGAAATATTTTTTATTTTGGTTATTCGATTAGATATTATCGTATATTTGAAACCCTATATTTTTTATATATATATATATATATATGTGTGTGCTTCTTCTTTCAATTTCATATCATGGTTTTACGTCTGATATTTATTTAAGTTTTGATCTTTTAGTGCTTTTCTGATCTTTACTAAAACCATCGACATGATATAGGTTAATTTTGTTATGGTTTTTGACAATTGTTTCTTCTGTTTTCTTGTTTGCAGGTTTACGGTAATATATTATGGGGCTTTATGTTCGTTTTCATAGTCCAACTAACAATTTTTGTGTCTTTCGTTTATGATATTTTAAAAAGTTATTTATATTTAGATTGCATTGTATTATGATTTAATCTTAATAACGATTGCTAATGATTTCTTTGTTGTTTTTTCTCTTTTTTTTTTTTGATTCTGCAGTTTCATCATGGTATCGGGTACATAATTTACGTTGTTAGATCAAATACATAAAGTATTTCTGAAAAATCATGTCGATGGTTTTAGGTAGGTACTTATATATTCATCCAATTTATTTTCTCCTTACCCGGGAGATCTATTGTTTAATTCTTTTTATTGGTCAATATTCATTATTTTGTTTATTAGTTTTTCAACGATCCTGATATATTTTCCTTCGTCTTGCAGCGGCGATTCATCATGTGGCAAATTATTGGTTTGTGCTTCATATTTTCTAATGTTCCTGTTATGTTTCTCATGATTGTTGATCGGCTTAATGTTCTTATATGTTTAAGAATGTTTTTAATTTTAAGGTTTTTTGTTTAGTTAATAGTCTGATTCTTGAAAGCTGTCTTAAGTATCTTCAAAAGGTTTTGTTACTCTTAACGATTCTGTTTATGAATTTTTTCTTTTGTATTTTTTAAAAAATTTGGTTTAGTGTCTCTAATTATGATATTTTTTTCTCTATTTTTAGGACAGGTCGGAGTTTAGCGATCGGAAAATCATGTCGATATGTTAGCTAGGTACATATTCATCCAATTTATTTTCTCCTTCTCCGGTAGATATATTTTTGTTTCTCCTTCCCCGATAGATATATTTTCTCCAACTCATTATTCTGATTATTTCTCGATATAGTGTATCATCAAAGCGACCAAACTTCACCATAATCCCTCATCCCCTCTTTAAATCTTTTATAAATTGAAACACTAATTTTTATTTTACCTTCTAAATCGTATCATCAGATTGAATCGGCACCAATCAGTTTACCTTTTTCACTTGGCCTACTAATACCTTCTTAGATTTCTCCAAAGGATACACCAAAGAGAAGCGAACGAGGGAGGAGAATATAGATCCATAAAGTTCTTCGGTACTTTGTGAATATACGGTCTTTTAATCTGTTGGTCTATCAGTGTGTTATATGTCGGTCTAATTTATAGATTATACCAAATGGTCCAAGTTACAACCCGGTCCATATACTCTCTGGCAAAGGGTTTAGGGGCAAGCTTGTCTTCTCGACAAGTGGTCTCGGTCCATCCTCGTGGACACAGCGAGCGGGTATATGTTACCCATGAGCGCCACTTTTTGTACCTTTTTAGTATAATAAGATTTCTTTTGTAAATATAGATTTTATTTTTATCATAGCTGCTTTTTTGGGGAACCTGCTTACTAATCTTAAAAGCTTCAACCCACATTTGTTCATGGTGATACATAACAACCAAAAAATTTAATTTAGTTGTCATCTTTCTACTATGCAAGTTAATTTTAACCACGCATTTTTCTTGCATCCAATTTGATTTCTTCCCAATGAAAAGTTTGTAACAGAAGCAAATTTAGAAGCAAGAACCACATAAAATTTTTGTGTATCTCTTTCTTATTCAATTTATAACGTTGTATGAGTTAGTTTGTGACTAATATTTTCTTCATCTGTAACTAGCAAAATTCTTTACAATTAAAGTATTAAACATTACGCCGAGACGCACACAAACAAACAAAAATTCCTTTCATTTACCATTTTGTTTTGGTCACACTTCTTCACCAAGGTAATGATAATACTCTTGCATCATCTTCAAAATCACTATGAAACTTCTCCGAACACTGACCATGAACCTCGTTACTATTTGTTCTCCACTGCCTTTTTGTGGGACTGACTCGAACTCCAATCAGGATCATCATCATCTACTAAATTTGGACTAATGTTCTCGTCTCTTCTCCTCTTCCCTGAACCGGGACCCTCATTCTTTTCGATTCCGTAGTGGCAGTTGATGTTTGATTCTATAGTTTCCAATAAACGATCCCCGTACTTGCTCACCTTGGCTCTGTTTAGAGTTTAAAAGATAACCATCACCAAAACCCCTGAGATTTCTTCATTGCTTTGGTTAGAGAGAGAGTAGAGTTTAAAAAGCTTGAAGATTCTTACTTTCCAAGACCATTGATATCGAGGAGTTCCTCTTTGGTTCTGGGAAGTCGTTTACTTATCTGTTGAAGCGTCGCATTGCTACAAACACACAAGGGTTCTTATATTACTTATAACCTAAGAAAGAAACAGAAAAAATGTCATGAAACGGATTTTGAACTTACCCGAATATATGGTGCGCCATGACCGCATCTGAGGATTCCTTGACAATATCGGTACGAAGCTTTTTCAAGGCTGTGTACAAGATATCGGAGAGAATCTATCCCGACATTGAGATAAATGAAGAAGCCTTCAGCAATTCAGAGTGGTGGTTTAATCTTTGAGCAGGAAAAGGAAACAAGGATACAAGAAGATATACCGAATCTTTTGGGGCAGCAGCATCTGCCATTGGAAGAGTAGTTTGCTTTAGTGGAACTTTTGCTGGGGTTGTTCCGGATTTGCTCGGCTTTAATACTTTTACAGCCGAAGGAAATCTGCAAAAGATATGCAAGTCTCAGCTAAAACTAGGGTAATCGTCTGATGTATTATCAAGATTCAGAGAATCTATTAGCTCTCTCAAGAATATAGAAAATTAGTAGCAGCAATTGCATTGCAGTAAGAACAGAAAGATTTCAGGGTGTCTGACCAGTATCAGTTTAATGGTTTTACATAGCTCCAAAATCATTTCCCTACGTTTGAGCTACTGCGCCACTTTGGTTGCAAGTAGTTCATGTGAGCATTAAAGAAAAATATATATCTAAAGTGTTTTCATACCTCATCATTATAGTCTGGCCTCCAGAGAAGAATGAGAGGACGTACAGCACGTGACATAATTAAAAGGATGATTGGTATTTGGAAATCTTACTAATTAATCCCACATCGCTTACTTACTATGCAAATCAAGGGTATATAAACAGTTGTTGATTATGCAATTAGCAACAGCTCATAGGGACATGGTGGCTTGGGTCAATAGGGTTTGCTTAACCGAGTGGTCCAAGTCACAGCCCGGTCCATATTCTCTCTGGCAAAGGGTTTAGGGGCAAGCTTGTCTTCTCGACAAATGGTCTCGGTCCATCCTCGTGGACACATCGAGCGGGTATGTTACCCATGAGCGCCACTTTTTTGTACCTTTTTATTATAATCCTCTGTTCTTTGTTTTGTGAGGAGAAGTTTGATGTGAAGCAGAGAGGAGAAAACGTGATCGACAGAGGAATGTCTTGGGGATCTACTGGTGGGCTTGAGGGTCGGGACCGTATTTTTGTGTGAGGGGGCACTTCACAGAGGCAAAGATCAGAGAGATCATGGAGTCTTTTGGTCCCCTAAGAGGTACCAAGATCCTTCAATAACAGATATTGCATGTGCTGCTCTAAACGGGATTAAGATGGGCGATAAGACACTTGCTGTGAGGCATGCATTCGACCGTGCGATTCGATTTAAAACCGAGCAAGAACTTCAGCTTGCTTTGCGGGTTAAGGATTCACTTGATTGATTTTTTGTTTATTTAATTCATGCTTCTTGTCTATAAATAGTATATGCCTTTACTAATTAAATGTGTTTCTGTAGCAGAGACTTATGATACAACCAGCAGACGGACTCTAAGGATCCGGAACCGGAATAAGATCTTCATTGAAGGTCTAATTGCCTCATAGTTTTGTTTAGTAATAAGTAGAGAGGCATTGTAGTGTGCTTTGTTCCCTTTTCTCATGCTGATATGTGCCTAAAACTTTTGGTATGAACTTGGAGAATAGAAATTTGATCTGTTACCGAAGATTTGAGTTTTGTTCATAATGTTTTCAGAGGATGATACCCACTACATATCGTCCTACTCACAACCGGGCACTTCCCACCACCTGATCAAGGTAAAATAGCAGTCTCGGTGTTTTAATCTTGCGTTCTTCAGTTAGAGATCTTCGAGTTTAATTACTTAATGTAGTCTACTTTTGGCTTTGAACTTGCGGTCTTGGCCAGAAATTGATATTGAACATGTATCCATGATGATCCAACACCAGTCTCAGAAACAATTTATATTATATAAATATATAAAAGGGAATAACATTAAACAAGTAGCACCAGTGGTCTAGTGGTAGAATAGTACCCTGCCACGGTACAGACCCGGGTTCGATTCCCGGCTGGTGCATTGAGCAATGAAGATTTAGGTTTCAGCGATGGTTGGGTCCTTCGCACACTTCTGATCTCTTGGATGTGATATAGCCCTTTGACTGAGCTCTGTTTTTTTGTCCTCCTTTTGATGAGGACAAGAACCTTGTTTAGAATGTGGAGTCATCTAGGTAGCTAATTGTAGGTCTACACATTACAGGTAAAAAGTCGAGTAATATAGGGTAAGGTTCGTGTAAGGATATTTAGGGTATCAAAAATCACTATCCAAACGGGTAATTTAAGGATAAGGGTCGGATAAGGGTAATACAGATAATTAAATTAAATATCCGAACGGATAATGTTGACAATTAAAATCGTTATTCGAACGGATAATTATGAATAATTCGGATAATATTAGCAAAAAAATTGTTGAGTTTTGAGATAGTTTTTTTATTTGGGATTACTTTGAAAAATGGTGGATAATTTTGAAAAATGTTCTAAGAACTCATCTCCAAAATTATCAAATAGATGATATTTATCATTTTTATATATAGGATTTAAATACATTTATATAATTTAAAAATTTTAACTACCCAAATGAGTAATCGGATATTCGGAGTAATTACCCGACCCTTACCCTTACCCGTTAAAATAAATTATCGTTACCTGAACGGATAATATCAATTACCCTTACCCGAAAAGATCGGATAATTTGAGCCGGATAAGGGTAGGATCGGGTTACCCGATCTGAAATGAGCAGGCCTAGCTAATTGGATATTCTATGACTTTTAGATGAAAAAAATACAAATTGTGTAGTTAACATCAATAAGAAAATTATTGATGAAAAAATGTATTATTGATGAAAAACAAATAATTATATTTTTCAAATAATTTTAATTTCATCTAACATAATTTTTTTTATTTTAATTTAGTTTATTTTGTTTAATTTAATTTAATTTTAAATTTATTTAGTTTTATTTTTAAAATTTAATTAAATTATTTTATTTAGTTTGATTTAATTTAATTTATTTTTTTTTTACTTAAATTATTAAAAAAAATTTACTTTAATTTTAAATAGTTTAATTTATTTTATTTTATTTTATTTTTAATAAATATAATTTTTTATTAATTTGGCTTATTTAGTTTAATTTTTTAGATTTAGTTTAATTTAATTTTAACTATTTTCATTTAATTTTATTTATTTACTTTTTAGTCGCAGCGAGTAAATGTTGTTCGTTTCGGTGTCGCGCGACTGGTTGCAGAATTTAGAACCCCGTCACTGAAAAATCTAATGACTCGACATTTGAAAATGCATAATACGAAAGGTCATAAAATTTATTGAAAATTTACAAGAGATAATGTCCCAAATATATGATATTCTATGACTTTTAGATGAAAAAAATACAAATTTTGTAGTTAACATCAATAAGAAAATTATTGATGAAAAACAAATAATTATATTTTTCAAATAATTTTAATTTCATCTAACATAATTTTTTAATTTTAGTTTGTTTTTTTTAATTTAATTTAATTTTAAATTTATTTAGTTTTATTTTTTATTTTTTTAATTATTTTAATTAGTTTAATTTAGTTTGATTTAATTTTATTTATTTATTCTTTTTACTTAAATAATTTTTGAAAAATTAAAATTTACTTTAATTTTAAATAGTTTAATTTAATTTAATTTATTTTATTTTTAATAAATATAATTTTTTATTAATTTTGGCTTATTGAGGTTAATTGTTTTGATTTAGTTTAATTTAACTTTAATTATTTTCATTTAATTTTATTTATTTACTTTTTAGTCGCACCGAATAAATGTTGTTCGTTTCGGTGTCGCGCGACTGGTTGCAGAATTTAGAACCGCGTCACTGAAAAATCTAATGACTCGACATTTGAAAATGCACAATACGAAAAGTTCATAAACAACCAAAAAAAACTATTTAAAAAAATAATAATAAAACCAATTGTAATCATTGAGATGTTTTTTCAAGGAGAAACAAATAGTTTGGCTTTTAACTGTATCTATACTTTCTGAAGATCACGAATTAAGTGTGTCTCGAACTTCTATAATAGAAGTTTATGCTACAACCAGGAGGCACGCACACCAAAATTATCTACTTGCCTCAAATTTTTACAGTTGAGAAGATTTTGGAGACGACAAAGAATATAAAAATATTATGGAGAAAATGAACCAAAAAAGTAGAAAATTCGGTAAGAAACTCGATTGTTCTTGTATGTTGCTGCCATTTTCACTCGCTCACTCACTCAGGCTTTTACATGGTCCAAACTTTTGACAAATCATGGTAACTTGGTGAATGTTGTAATTCTGAGGTTCAATCCGGATCATGAATCATGAGTCAGGCTCAGATTGAGATGAATGAGGAAGTGACAGAAACTCAAGCACCAGAGCAGAGCGAAACTCAAGCAACTCAAGCTATACGTAAGAGACGCAAAACTTCAACTGTTTGGGAAGTTTTTGAGTCAGTAGGGTTTGGAGAAGATGGCAAAGAAAGAGCCAAGTGCATCCATTGTGGTACAAAGTTAGTGACTAATAGTAAAACACATGGAACAAATCACTTGAAGCGCCATTTAGAGAAGTGTCCAAAGATGCCTAGGAAAGGAGATAAGCCTCCATATGATCAGAAGGTAGATCGTGAGATGACTAGTGAGATAATCATTTACCATGATCTACCATTTCGGTATGTTGAGTATGAGAAGGTTAGAGTGAGAGACAAGTATCGGAATCCCGATTGCCAGCCTATTTGTAGACAAACTGCTGCACTTGATGTTTACAGAAGATATGAGATAGGAAAAGAAAAGCTGAAAGAGCTATTTGCAAAGCATCGTGGTCGGGTCTGTTTTACTTCAGATTTATGGTTAGCTCGTCCCACTACCATGGGGTATATTTGTCTAACTGCCTCATTCATTGATGATAATTGGAGATTGAGCAGTAAGATTTTAACTTTTTGTGATCTGAAGGCTCTACACACTGGTGAAGAAATTGCTAGTAAGGTTTTTGAGTGTTTGAAGGAATGGAGTTTAGAGAAAAAGGTATTCTCTATTACTCTGGATAATGCTACTAACAATGATAGTATGCAGAGAATCCTTAAAGGGCAGCTTCAGATGATGAGTGGTAGTGGTTTGTTATGTGATGGGAAGTTTATGCATGTGAGATGTTGTGCTCATATCTTCAATCTGATAGTGAAAGATGGCTTAGAGTTAGCAAAGGATCTTTTACATGACATTAGGGAGAGTGTCAGATATGTGAAAGCATCTCAACAAAGAATACAGTCTTTTGCAGCTTGTGTAGAGAGAGAGGGGATCAAGAGTGGAGCTGGTTTATCACTTGATGTTCAGACTAGATGGAATTTCACATATGAGATGCTTGTCAGAGCGTTGAAGTTTAGGAAAGCATTTGAAAGCATGGAGTCTTTTGACACACATTATAAGTCATTGCCTTCAGAGGATGACTGGAACCGTGGAAAAAAAGATATGTGAGTTGTTGAAGCCTTTCAGTGTCATTACTACATACTTTTCAGGTTCCAAGTACCCTACATCCAATGTGTACTTCACACAAGTATGGAGGATAGAGATGTTGAAGAAATATGCTAGATGTGATAATGGTGGAATAAGAGAAATGGTTCAGAAAATGCAGGTTAAATTTGATAAGTACTGGGAGGATTACAGTATCATTTTGGCTATGGGAGCTGTTTTAGATCCAAGGTTGAAATTGCAGGTGCTTGAAAAAGCTTATGAATCTGTGGATCCTACTACTTCTGGGTCAAAAATTTCAGAACTTAAGAAGAATTTGACTATGCTCTACAAAGATTACCAGACTAGGAAATGGGCAAGTTCTTCAGGTGTTTCTGCTACACCAACTCCACATGAAATAGTCACTGAATCTCCACTTGAAGATTTTGATAATGTAAGTAAAATTTTCTATACAATTCTAGAATTTCATAATCATAATATTGTTATTGATAATTTGATATGAAACTTTATTTTACAGGATCTCTTTGAGTTAGAAAGAAGCATTGAAGCTGGTGTGGGCAATACAAAGACACATCTGGATATCTATTTGGATGAGCCGAGGCTAGCTCGGAGTTTTTTTCAGATTTGGATGTTTGAGCTACTGGAAGGATAATCAACATCGACTTAGTAATTTAGCTGATATGGCGCGTGATTTGCTCACCATTTCTATTACTACAGTAGCCTCAGAATCAGCTTTTAGCATTGGAGCTCGGGTTTTGACTCCATACAGAAACCGTTTGCTTCCAAAGAATGTTCAAGCTTTACTCTGCACTCGCAATTGGCTACGCGGGTTTGCAGAATATGAAAGTAAAATTTTAAGATTTACAAAAACAATTTTATAGTTCAATGATTTTTTTAACTAATTCACATTTTGAATTGTAGATACCATTGAGGATACCGATGACACTCGCATTGAAGATGTCAGAAAGACAGCGAATAGCTCAGGAATAGAAGGTTCAAGATCAGAAGATTCAAGTGTGCCATGAGAACAATGGTATTTCGTTATGCTCAAGTTTGTTTTTCTTCTCTCATGCGTTCGAAACTTTGGTTGAATTTAACAAATTTTTATTTTGGTCAATGATGCAGGCAACGTCTCAATCGAGTATGAGAGTGAAGACGTTACGTTTATGTTTGAAACATGAAGACAAAAAATTTATGTTATAACTTCTTTATTGTATTCTGTTTTTAATATTTTAATGTTGACTTGAGAAAATTTGATTTGCTAATGTTGTTTAAAAATGCTATATAAAAAAAATTAATCGAATAAATTTGTAAAAACTAACCATTTCATGTAAAAGTTTTAAATGCAAAAAAACCTTAAACATTTGTAAACGGGCCTAAACGGGTCGTCTATGTCTGGCGGGCTTACATATAAACGGGCTTAAATCGGGTTGTCTACTAAATGGACCTAAACGGGTCGGGTCTAAATGGGGCGGGCCAAAATGGGCCGGGCCCGTCCGTTTTAACATCATCATGATCCAACACCAGGAGTTGGAAATGTTTGGTTTCAACTCTCAGAAACAGTTTAATATATATAAATATATAGGAAGGGATACCATCTAACAAGAAGCACCAGTGGTCTAGTGGTAGAATAATATTGTGCCGCAGTTCAAACCCGGGTTCGACTACCAGCTGGTGCATTTAGCTGTGAAGATTTAGGCTTCAGCGTTGGTTGGGTCCTACGCACTCATCTGATATCTTGGATGTGATATAGCCCTTGTTTCTGAGCTCTTTTTTTTTTTTATTCCTCCTTTTGAGTAGGACAAGAACCTTGTTTATAATGTGGACTCATCTGGTAGTTAGTTGGATTGGATTGATTTTTGTGTCGATGTACTTAAGATCTGTGACATAGCCAGAGCAACTTCCTTGACTCTATTCTCTGTATCTCTATGGCCGTTGTTTCGTTCATTTTAGGGACTGTGTTGGTGAAAAGGAGCCAATCAATGCAGAGTGAGTTGCGTCGGTCTAAGGGGAAACCTATTTTCAACTGTTAAAGAAATCAACGCAAGTCTCTACTTTGATTAAAGGGCCTTGTTTTTTTTGTTAAGCAAACCATTGTGATAATATGATTGTGGAGTCATCCATTATATTTCAAATTTTGGCAACATATATTAATACCAAAGAATATAAGACTATGTCCAGATGGTAAGGCTGAGACTAGAAAGAGTTTTTTTTTTTTGATAAACCGTGGGAGTTCCGGACATTTGGTCCATAATCTCCCCGATATCCGGAGTCATACTTGTAAAAGTGAGAACATTATGAGCAAGAAAAGAAATGACGAAAGGTTATTTTAATCACTAACTCAAGTTGGAGTAAACTAAACTTCAGTTAGTCCATCCTTTTGAGACCACTAAGGAAGAAGCCGTTACTCTCTTCTATAAAGCAGAAGTACTTCTTGTCCTCATGTGTTTGTCTTAATTGATAAATCCTTGATTGTCTAAACAATAAGCACAAACGTGTTTAAAGGTGGTACCTTTTGAGTCCAAGGATGACATGCTTTGTCGTTTGGGATTATGCACTGGCTTGCTCTGCTTCATCTATATAAAGAAGTGGAATTGGAGGAGAGAGAGGTGACAAGAAAAAACTGAAAAGATCAGAGAGAAAAAGAGTGTGAGAAAACTGAAAAAAGGCATAAGCTTTGAAGTAGTTTTCTGCAGTAGAACATAGAGTGATACAGAGTGAGTCTTTAGATTATCAAGAGTTCTTTAGACAGTCACTTGTATCCTCTTGTAACTCTTTTTTGATCTAGTGGATTACGAGCTAGCCTCGGCGAGACGTAGTGACCCTCGTTAATGGGCATGAACTCGTTAAAGTTGTGTGTGTTCTTCCCTTATCTTTTCTGCAATCTTTCTTTCTTTGTGTCTCTGTTTCTTGAGGTCTTAAACTAAAAGCAAAGACGTCACCTTCAAGGGGTTTGAGACCTAACAATACTTTAGATATTCCGATTTAAAGAATAATCCGTTCTAATAGGGGTTTGAACCTGGGGCACAAAAGAACCAACTCCTTTGTGTTACCACTAAACCACCACACCATCGGTATAGAAAGAGTTTCTTTCATTCAGTCTTGAAAGAATAAGAGTATTTTATATGCAATAGAAAGAAATAATATACTTCATTTCTTTGGATAGATTTGGCATGTAAACCGGCATTGATTTGGCTGGAACTCGAAAGACTCAAGCAATTGCATTCCATCTTCCCTTTAAAGTATCATCCTAATTTTGTTTCATGAATTTACTTTTTTCGTCTTCTAAAAACCGCCTCTAATATTATGAAAGCCTATCAGAAGAAGTAACTGTGGTTCTAATATCTTGGACGAGTAGCATATGTGTGTGTGTGTGTCAGCTTAATTCTTTATCTCTGTATTATAGAAAATGATCAGCCAAATGAAAAGAACAACATTGGTAACAAACTATATTTGAAATGTGTTAAAAGGTGGACCACCTCTTAAAGGTAATATCCATTCTTTAGCATCAAAAAATTCCTTGTTTTTTTTATCTCGATCTCTCATGAAAGGTTTTGTTGGAATGCTGTCATTTTTTTCTTCTTGTAGTTTTGCGAACAATTAAAATGATTACAAAATGGAAGTGGGTTATTCAAAGATTCTAGAGATTCAACAACCTCAAGGCCAAAAAAGTTACACTTCATTCAGTCGATAAATTTGCTAATAATCCCGTCAATTCAAGGCACCTCGATATCTTCATCACGAAGCTCTCTTCTTAACTCGCCTCTTCTTCTTCTTCATTTTCTTTTTGTTTACTTAGAGTCCGCCATAGGTATTACATCTATAATGGTTTCCTTTTTGTGCTCTTGATTGTTTTCTTTGCAGAAACAAAGATGAGTTGGTGAAAAAGACACAAAGGAAGTTAGTTGCTGAGGATTATAGTATGTTCGATGAACTCCATATATTTATGGATGGTGCATCTATGGCAAAGAATCTGGTGGCAACAACGATAGTTGTACCAAGTATATGTTCTGCAGAAAAACAAGGCAAGTATCAACCTCCATTCTTGATTAGAAGGTAAGCTCTTCTTGATTCTGGTCACACTTTGTTTCAAGTGACTATTGGACAATGCAATCTCAAATCTTCCCATCCAAGATTTATGGGGGATTATCGAGCTTTTATTGTGGCATGTTCGAGTTGGGATTGTGTTTTGGGGGATAATTTACCCCTCTACTAGAGATTTCAAAGCTGCATTTTGTAAGCTGTGCATATAACACACTTTGATTTATGGTCGATGAACTCCATATACAAGGAATATTATAGTATGAAGTCATACTAATATTCTTTCTGGTGTGTTGACAATGGTCAAATTCAGAAACCTCTTTCTGGTTAAGAAGCTTTCCCCAAGAAAACAAAAGTAAAGAATCAAAACTGTGTAGATCTGTATTTATTTGGAATCTGAGTTAATACTATTTTAATGTAAGATTAAGATTGAATTTTAATGAAGTACCAAAAAATTTAATCTTTCATAGTAAAAATGTCTTTTTCAGTATTAACTAATGGAAATTGATACAAAAAATATTGGATAGAAAAATGAAAAATTAAATGGTTGGAAGTTGAAACGTTGGCTTACAAGTTAGGTAGCTTTTATGGACGAACGTTCACCAGCTTTATGATGGAAGAGTAACTCCAAAGGTATTGCAACTATTTATATAATTTTTTTTTTTTGATATATTTATATAAGTTTTTATTAGTTACAACGAAAGCTTGTAGTGTCATATTTAAATCTTTGGTCCGATGATGTTTCTACAAAATTCTACAGATGTTAGAAAAATTATTCCGTACACACTTTTATTCTATTAAATTGTATTGACTATTAGAAAATTCTACAGAAGTTAGAAAATATCATTTTTATGAATATTTTGAAATGTGTAGATTGCAAACAGTTTCAAAACACTTTTTACATGTTTAAGAAAAGGCTGGTTATGAACAGGTTAATTATGATTCTTGAAATATATCACAAAAATCTAAGTGAAACTAATTTTTCAAATGTCGAAAAAAAAAACTAATTTTCCAAATGAAATTTCAAGAATAGTTCTTTTTGTTTTTTAATAACTCCATATAAAACATTATTTTCATGAATATTATTTGTGTCGGATTTCACTCCACCGAACTCGATTCATTAGTATATGCAAAGTCTAGCAAATCGAAAAAATTCGTTGGAACTCGGTCCAGAAATAGAAGCTCAAATCAAAGAAATATCAGACTCAACAAAATCGAAACCTAATGAACAAAGCGAGAAATCCACTCTAAAAAAATGATTTGGTCAACTACGTACTAAGTAGTTAGTTCATCCGAAAAAGAAATAGCATTTACTGAACGCATCTCGAGATCGATTTCTTTAAAATGCTTATAAAAGTATAAGATAAAAATCATTTTGGAGATCCACATTTTTACACCTAAAAGCTCTTACTTCGTATCGATCTAATAATTTTCGTTTTCATTTATCATTTGTAAGTATTTGTCTTTTGATTAATCAATAAAATCATCATTTTGAACTAAAAAAATTTTCATCTTACTTTATCTCACTATCTTAACATTTCACCATATATTTTGTGGGTTTAGACATACCCAAATATTTCTCTAGTAAAAAATTCAAACAATAAAATTAGCATATATGGTATGGATACGATACCACTTATTTAAAGTTGATGAGACATGTTTCTGTTATATAATTAGACTTTTTGTTGTTCTTTGTTATTCAAAGATGTAATTGGACAGATTAATGTGCACTTTTTAGTTTTCAGATTAAAAAGAATAGAGGAAAGAAATAAAAAAAATATATATATATGATAATTGTTGAAATATAAATACGGTCCTTAGCAATACCGAAGCTGTAGCTTACCTCTCCTCTCCTTTCACTCTCAACGGTAAGATCCGCCATTTTCGTCCATTTCTTCTTCTTCGTCCTTCTCTGATCCGTGCCCATTTTGTGAATGTGTTCTCCTTTGAATCCAGATGTCTGTTCATGTCGAATTATATTTCGTAAAGAGTAAATTTGTTCTCTTTCTCGTGCGCCATTGTGGTCGATTTGATGTTACACATTGCCATGAAGTTTGATCTGTCTGATCCAGTCGAATTCGTGAGTGTCTCGAATCGTCATTAGACTCGGATTGAAAGATTTTGCTGTTTTTTAATTTCGGGATCCCCGAATCGATTAGTTGGCGATCTGATTGCGAAACGAGTGATTTTATTATGTTCGATTTTGTGTGTTTTCACAGGTCTGGATCTGTGAGATTTATTGATTTTTTTTCTCGTCGTGTTTCTGTAGTTTTGTTCTGAAAATGGCTCGCAAGAAGATCAGAGAGTATGACTCAAAGAGACTTGTGAAGGAACACTTCAAAAGGCTTTCTGGCAGAGAGTTGCCTATCAGATCTGTTCAGGTTAGATCGAATCTTCCAGAATATTGTCTTTTTAAAAAGCTTCTCTTTAGTGCATTGGTTTCTCCGACATGAATCAGATGTTTAAAACCCAGAAGATGCTTTTGCTGCTTATTTTTTACTTGTTAGATTAAGAAAGTGTCTCTTAGTAATGCTAAAAGCTGCAGCATTTTTGTCAAGAATACTGTTTCCAGTGAAAAACCTGCAACCTCGGCTCGATAAGTTTCGGAAATCTCAATAGATATTTGCTTTTGGTTGATTTACCATATTGTCTATGACTATGATGACTGCATAAGCACATTGGCCATGACTCTATCTGGCTACATAATTTGAATAGTGCTCTTACCTGTTCTGTTGTGTTAACGCTTTATGTAACCTGTTCATCTGTATGTGTTCAGATTAACCAAGAGACTGATCTGAATGAGTTAGTAGAGAAGGAACCTTGGCTCTCATCCGAGAAGCTGGTGGTGAAACCTGATATGCTTTTTGGAAAGCGTGGCAAAAGTGGTTTGGTTGCGTTGAAATTAGATTTCGCCGACGTTGCAACTTTTGTGAAAGAGCGTTTGGGCAAAGAGGTAACTTGTTGAATTGAGCTTCAGCCAATGATCTGAGACTATCTTTTCTTAAGCTTGTTTGTTGTTTCGTTCCCTGTACTTCCGGTTTAGCTTTGTCTATCATCTACAGGTAGAGATGAGTGGATGCAAAGGACCCATAACAACATTCATTGTTGAACCATTTATCCCACACAATGAGGAGTTCTATCTTAACATCGTCTCGGATAGACTTGGCTGCAGCATTAGCTTTTCAGAGTGCGGAGGAATTGACATCGAGGAGAACTGGGACAAGGTATTTTGGATGCATTTTCATTTACTTCCTAGTGTCCGTTTCACTATCTTCTTACCATAAAGCTGAAAACTGAGTCGAGACTCCACTTTCTATAGGTCAAGACCATAACTGTACCGACAGGTGCTTCCCTGACACCTGAGATATGTGCACCTCTTGTTGCAACCCTTCCTCTAGAGGTATGTTGAAGCTGAATATCAATGAGAACGGAAATTTTCGTTTAAACATATTACCGAATTTCGACTTGCAATTTCGACTTATAAATTTTCAACATACAGATCAAAGGGGAACTTGAAGATTTTATTCAAGTTATTTTTACCCTATTCGAAGGTATGCCAAAGGTCACTGATACTAGACACAAATCAAAGCAGATTCACAATGACGAAATCTGACTGAAGCTTTTTAATTTTCTTCATTTGTTCTTGGGCACTAGATCTTGATTTTACTTTCTTGGAGATGAATCCTTTCGCATTGGTTGATGGAAAGCCTTATCCTCTGGATATGAGGGGTGAGCTTGATGACACCGCTGCTTTCAAAAACTTTAAGAAGTAAGTTTCACTCTCGACTATTTTCAACTGTTTGAGGTTTAGAGCTTCGAGAAGGCATGATAAACGTTCCTACTTCTGTATTCAAGCGAGATGCTTAACCTCTCACATTTTTCAGGTGGGGCGACATTGAATTCCCAATGCCATTTGGAAGAGTGATGAGCCCCACAGAGAGTTTCATCCACGGTCTAGATGAGAAGGTATCATTACCAATCTGTGTAGAACTTGGAGCTTCGGGAAACAGCAGTTTCTGTATGACTCTTATGAACCTTTTGTATATGCAGACAAGTGCGTCTTTGAAGTTCACCGTTCTGAATCCCAAGGGAAGGATTTGGACTATGGTAGCTGGAGGAGGTGCAAGTGTCATCTATGCTGATACCGTATGTTTCTATATGAAAACACCATCCATACCTGCTTAATCAACACTGAGAATGTCCTGCATTTTTCTCCTTACAAGCCTCTAAAATGTTTATCCAGGTTGGAGATCTCGGGTATGCATCTGAGCTTGGCAATTATGCTGAATACAGTGGAGCACCCAAAGAAGACGAGGTTTTGCAGTACGCGAGAGTCGTCATCGATGTAAGATGATTTTCTCCTTCCACATAAAGCATCTGAAACTAAACATAAAGACACTTCTAACTTGTTACTGGTGCTGAATAAGATAAATATTGCGATTTCCTCAATTATACAGTGTGCTACAGCGAATCCGGATGGAAAAAGCAGAGCTCTGGTTATCGGAGGTGGAATTGCTAATTTCACAGATGTTGCTGCTACGTTCAATGGAATAATCCGAGCTCTCAAGGAAAAGGTAAGCAAGAAGAATGTATAAATGGCTAAGTATAAATGGGCTTTCTTCAACCTTTTTGTTTGTTGAACAGGAAGCAAAGCTGAAAGCAGCAAGGATGCATATATTTGTGAGGAGAGGAGGACCAAACTACCAGAAGGGACTTGCTAAAATGAGATCACTTGGAGATGAAATCGGTGTCCCCATCGAGGTATATATATGTACACAATATATAAACTCAACGCCATTCCCGCTAATAACCCGATTCTAACTGTTTTACCTGTTTGTTTGATTCAAGGTGTATGGTCCTGAAGCAACAATGACAGGTATCTGCAAGGAGGCAATCCAGTACATCACAGCAGCCGCGTAAGCCATTACTCTATCGATTACTTACTTCAAATGCTACTTCTGGTTTGAGTTGAAACTTATGGTTGGATTATGTTTCACTTTCTTAAGTTTCTTACTGTATTAATGATAATGAACAAGTATCTTCTTACTCTTTTTCTTCGTATTTCTCTTTTGATTCTCATCATCTTATTTACTTTTAAACGAAGTATAATATAATATCATACGATTTCTCTAGAACCAAATAAAAGAAGTTTGATGATGTTGGTGGTGAAGCTTTTGATTGATATTCAGAATTAATATTGGGTTAGTAAGAAATTAGGGGAAAAACAAAAAAAGAAGGGACCATCTTTGTCTCTGTGATAGGACTTCGGAGTCGGTCGATTATATGTGGATGTGAAGGTCTACGAAGAGTGACAAATCACTAGGCCCAACAGGCCCACTGGGCTCATAACCAGACCTTTAATATATTCTTTTCCTTAACCTTAGTTTTTTTCGTTGGCAGCCATCTTTATCAAATGAATAATAAAATAATAAATAGTCCAATCATTTAATAACGGAATACTTGAGGTAATAAAGTTTTTTCACGGAATAACATAAAACGCTAACCATTTAAGTTTTAATAAATTAATAAATTACTAGTAAACATTTGATTAATGTATTTTTAATGGTCGAAATAGTGAAATCATGTTTTCAAAACATAAAAACCTGTAAAAAAATATATACCATTCGTCACTAAAATTTACTTTAAAAGTTTAGTACTTTAACTCTGGTTGGACTCCTAAAAACCAAGGCGTACAACTAGCCCACCAGATAATTTTGTTCTTTAGTTTTTTTACATGCTACACTTTTTTTATTGGGTAATTTAGTTGGAAATATTGTCTAATCTGCCATTTTTCTAAAAAAACTTTCTAAATCTACTATTTTTCTAATCTACCATAATGTCACTGTTCACAAAATAGTTTTGACAATTTTGCCTTTGATTTAAAGAGAAGAAAAAGTGAAAACGTGTAGCATGTAAAAAAACTATTTAAATGCTAAGACTTAATTATATTTAAAATAATTATTTATTAATTAGGTTCATCTATAAATATGATGTACTAAATGTAGAGAAGTTGTCCCCGACATCGTGGACAATAGGAGATAGAAGAGACGACTTAGTAGACAACTTGTGAACATAGTATATACGCATACATTTGGACGTAGACATCTTCTTCTATTCATGAAGGGTGGACGCTCATATTTTCGAAGTTTTAGATAGAATATTATGTTCACAAGTTGTTCACTATGCGTGTCTTCTATCTACGCATATATTTGGACGTGGACATTTTCTTCTATTCATGAATAGAAAAGAAAGATTACTTAGTTTTGGTCATGTGGACAATAAATAATAGTTAGAGACAAATGCAGATTTCGAAAGTGTTACGCGTGGACAATAAGTTGTCCACTAGGTCGTGTCTTCCATCTACGCGTACACTCACAAGACACGACCTAGTGGACAGACTTCGAAAGTGTTACGCGTGGACAATAAGTTGTCTATTAGGCCGTGTCTTCCATATATGCATACACTCACAAAATGATTTATTCGTCTCTTCCACAATATCCAATTTCGAAACAAAACCAAGTCGTAATCCATATCTGAAGCCCTCAAGTTGATAAAAAAAAATGAAATAATAAGAGAGAAAGAGAGAGAAGAAAGTGACATGAGATGAAGAATTTTTAGGTGAAAAAGAAAAATGGAGAAGATGAATATAAAAGAAAAAAAATGTGGATGAGACATTTCAGAATTAAAATTACTTTTTTGCAGAGGTAAAATAGTCTTTTTTTTCAAAGGTGTGGTATTTGGAAAAAAGGTAAAGAGAAAAATTGTAGATTTTGAAATAAATGGTATTCTAGATAATTTTTCCAATTTAGTTTTTTTATATTCGAGATTTAATTTTGGGTTTCTTGATACGTTAACAACTTTGATTGATAGCTTTTTATCGATGCGATAAAGGCTCTACTGCTTTCATGGTGACAAATCATCAAAAATGTAAATCAAATCTGCTAAATTATTAAGACGGTACCCAAAAAAATCACAATAGTACTAATCTTAAAATTGTACAAAATACTTTCTTCAAAACAGTAAAAATAAATATCACAGTGATGCTAACTTTGTCTCGCTCTATTTTTGTAGCGTATCTGCATATCATTATCTCTTATATTTTTGTATATTTTGTAACCAATAACCGCTCTTTTATCATTAAAATATCTTCACCGTTTTAAATCACAAATCAGACCCATTATTTTTGCTAATTTATACCCAGAATTCCATCTCCATAATCACAAGTTCACAACTAGGGGTGGGCGTTTCGGTTTATTGTCGGGTTCGGTTCGGGTTTGGTTTGATTCGGTTAATTCGATTATAACAAAACTCTACCAAACTCAACCAAAGTTAGTTTGGTTCGGTTTGTGTTTGGTTCGGATTGTGTTCAGTTCGACTTAATTCGGTTTGATTTTAGTTTGGTTTGGTTTTAGTTCGGTTAAAAAGGAACATATCAATTAACAAATTACGGAAAAAATCATAACCCAGTGTAAACTCAATAATTCAATGCAAACTCAAATTATAGAATATCTTCAATTAGTCATCGTTCATTTAACAAAAACAGAGATATAATTGTATTGGTAGAAGACTATAAATTTGTGTTAGAAAATTTACTTGTGGTTGTGAAAGACAAATACGATGACTGTTTATGTTTATAGAAAATTGATAATCAGCTTCAAAGAAGAGAGGAAAAGAAGAGTGGAAGGAGCAGACGAGAAGTTTGCTTTTTTAGAATCGTGACTTTAACTCACTTAACCTTTTAAATTAGTCCTTTAGGGTTAGAAATCTTAGAAACTTATTAGGCTAATTAAATTTTAATTCATATAAGTTAACTGTATTGAAAAAGGAAAACTTAACCGTTTAAATTAGTTTTTTAGAGTTAGAAATTTTAGAAACTTATTAGGCTAATTAAACTTTAATTCATATAAATTAATTGTATTGAACAAGGAAAAAAAAATCAAACGTGGAAAGATAAAATTACTTAGTCTAAATATTACATATTTAAAATAGGAATAATTACTCAAACAACTTTGGAAAGTCCTATAATTACTAAAACAACTTTGGGAGAAAATAGGTTTACTCAAAAGTTGGTAAAAGATTTTTAAACCTTTTTTTTTAGTAACGAAAATTCCATTAGCATTTCAAAAAAAAATAAAAAAAAAAATATATATATATTTTAATAAAAACTTAATTATAAAAAAAAAAAAAAATTTTTTAGCAAATACTATTTATAAATGGCGTTTGCGATTGACGATTAGCGTTTGCGACTGGCGTTTGTAATTAGCGTTTGCGATTGGCATGTGCGACTGACATTTGTAATCAGCGTTTGCGACTGGCATTTGTGATATGCATTTGCGATTGACGTTTGCGTTTACTTTTGAAATCATGGTAGACTTGTTTTCTAAATGATGGTAGACTTGTTTTCTAAATGATGGTAGACTTGTATATCGAACGGCGTTTGCGACTGGCGTTTACGTTAGAAAGTCATTGTATTTAAATACAAGTCTACCATCATTGTATCTAAACATACAAGTCTACCATCATTGTATGTGAGTATACAAATCTACCATCATTGTATGTAAGCATACAAGTCTA
Source organism: Pseudoturritis turrita (assembly GCA_900406555.1). Classification (NCBI taxonomy): domain Eukaryota; kingdom Viridiplantae; phylum Streptophyta; class Magnoliopsida; order Brassicales; family Brassicaceae; genus Pseudoturritis; species Pseudoturritis turrita. Next base: position 123,415 of record OVBL01000181.1, on the reverse strand, counting down.
CCATCATTGTATGTAAGCATACAAGTCTACCATCATTGTATGTAAGACCATATTAAATCTACCGCCGTAGTAACTAATAAATCTACCAACTGAAGGTTGTTTTAGTAAACTCGAAAGATTGAATAACTCTACCGCGTCAATAATAAGTCTACGGCATATTATAAATCTGCCACCACTATAAATAAGTCTACGATCCAAAACACGTGTAAGTCTACCTCCCATGAATTTAAGTCTACCACAAATATTTAGTTACCGTCAAACAAAATAAATCTACCACTCAATAATAAATCTACGAGATAAATCTACCATTCAACTACTAAGTCTACCACTCGAAAACAAATCTACCACCGTTGGCGTTAACTCTACCACTCACAATATAAGTCTACCACTCCCAAACATCTCTACCACCAAATAAAAATAAGTCTATAGAATAAGTCTACCATTTGAATATTAAGTCTACCGTTCATGGACTAAGTCTACGGACTTGAATTAAGTCTACCGATCATTAAATAAATCTACCATCACTAGAACGGTAGACTTTTCATTTTTTTTTGAAAATTCATTAATGGCAGTTTCGTAAATACATTTTTTGTCTTCAAAATAAATAAGGGTAAAACGGGTACAGAAGGTTGTTTGAGTAATAATGAAATATTAGCATTGGTTTAATAAAAAAACAACTTTCTAAAATTGTTTGAGTAAACTTCCCTTTAAAATATCATTATTTAAAATATTTAATTAATTATTAAAATAAACACATTGATTTATCGGATTAGTTCGGTTTTAAACCGAATTAAACCGAATCATTCGGGTTGAGAAAAATTTTAACCGAATGGTTTGGATACCAATTTTGGTTTGGTTTGAGATTGATTTGAGTTCGGTTAATTCGGTTTGGTTTGGTTCGATTCGATTTTTTTTCCACCATTATTCACAACCATTTGTGTGATGGGTCCAAAGAGAATGAAAAATATATATATAATATACAAAAATTGCATTTTATTCTGTAAAATATAACTATTTTAGAGAATATTTGAGTTTTCCCAATGCGACAAATATACCCCGTAACCTTCTCGGGTTTTGGGTATATTTCTCAAATGTACTCACAATTCGAGGTATGTTTCATTTTCCGTGATTAGTTAATTAGTAACTTAATACCACCTAACTTCGTCTTATTTGCTTGTCTATTGGCAAAGTCATACCACCTAATTTCGAATCATTAGAGTATTTGTAACGTTTAATAGTATTACTATTATATACGTGACCAAATGCTGGAGCTAGTTTTATAATTAGCATTTTTATGTGGAATTCAGATTGCTATTTCCTATAGCAGTGTTAAATAATTTAAATTAGGACACTCTCAAAATACCCATTTTTAGTTTATTTTTGAAAAAAATTACCGAAGTTATTTAAAAAAAAAATTAAAAAATTCAGAAGGTTCGTAAACTCTTCTAAATAGAACACATTAAAAAAGATATCCTAAACTTTTTACAACTTTTCTTAAAAACAACTTTGTGGTATTTTTTGAATTTTTACAAAATTTAGTATTTCAAAAAGAAAAAAAAACATGACCTAACCTACTAGTTTGTGTTCGAGTCGTCGTAGTATCATCGTCCGAATTCAAACTCGGCATAATATATGTTTTTGATAGAAAAAATATAAAATATAATATTTCATAGTATTATTGATTTACATGTTCCTTAAGATTGTTTTTCTTAATATGTGTATAAAAAATAAGAAGTGGGCATTTAGTTATTAGATTCGAATTTTTGGGTTTTGGATTTTTTGGATTGTAGAAAATATATTTCAATGGGATTAAATTATATATCAGTTATGTTCATTCGGTTTTAAAAATTTCGATTTGGTTGGATCCGGTTCGATTTTGGAAAAAACTTATAAAGATACAAAAATAGTTAATTAATATTGTAGATATTTAGTATATTTAAACGTATTTTAATATATTTGATTAAAAATATTATTTTTTGAATTTTGGTTAGTTCGGTTAATTTCGGTTCAGTTTCACAAAAGTCGGATTCGGTTCGAATGCGGTTTGGATATTTGGTATAGTAATTTTTATCCCGTTCAGATTATTTTATAGATCGATTTGGATATTATGGTTTGGTTTGGTTCGAGATGACTCGATTCGGTAATTTTGCCAGCCCTATTTAATTCATCTTACTCTAAAAAATATTAATCATATGTTTTCTCGAGAACTTGATTATGTAAAAGCTTTTTTAAGGCGAGGGATCCCGGGAGTCCGAGATGGTCTCCTAAGGACATCTCCAAGAGCAACTTCATTTTTGAGGTTCGCCAAAGTTCAAATTTTAGGTTTAAAGGTGTTCTCTTCCAATGATAAAACTTCAAATTAAACCTTTAAAAAAATTATTTTACATTTTAGTCTTTCCTATTGATCATAATTAATAAAAATTATAAAACTTTTATAAATAACTATAAAACATACATTAAAGAAATATTACAAACAATATTAATTAATAAAACATTACATTAGAGTATAAAATTACATATTATAAATAATAATAAAAACACACAAAATAAATGATAAATTACAAATAAAATACAAAATTACTCAATAAAACTATTTCCGCAATGGTTCCAAATATGATCAATCAATGCATTTCGAAGTAATAAATTAGTCTTTTTATTTTTTTATCTGTAGATTATGAGATAAAAATTGTTGAAATCGGATATTTTGATTTATTGCCATTTCAAATGTTGCCTCTGGCACTGATCTTGCATCTCTAATTGGTGCGTTGATATCACGTTCATCCTCAATTATTATGTTATGCATTATAATGCATGTCGTCATTATATCATGCAATACATCTTTCTTCCAATAACGTGAAGACCCTGTGATGATAGCAAAATTGGATTGTAGAACTCCAAACGCACGTTCAACATCTTTTCGACATGCTACTTGTCTTGCTGCAAACATTTTTTTCTTTGGACCTTGAGGAGTGTTATAGTTTGAACAATAGTTTACCATTTCGGATAAATACTATCAGCTAAATAATAACCTATGTTATACTCTTTTCCCTGAATAATGTAATTAGTTGGAGGAGCGCTACCTTGAGCAAGCTTTGAAAATAAAATATATGACTTCAAAACATTAATGTCGTTGTTGTTGTCTGGCATACCAAAATAGACATGTCATATCCATAGATCGTAATCTGCAACTGCTTCAAGAATGATTGTGGGTGATCCGTTATGACCTGCAAATTGTCCTGCCCATGCAGTTGGACAATTTTTCCACTTCCAGTGCATACAATCGATCTAGACTACCCAGCATTCCAGGGAATCCACGTTGTTGGCTGATATTGAGAAGCCTGTAAACGTCCTCTGGTGTTGGCAACCTGAGATACTACTCAGAAAACACTTCTATGATTGCATGATAAATTCTCTTCATGCATTGCTGTAGACTCTCCTATTTTGATGTATTCGTCTGTGACAGCAGCATGCATACCATCCGCCAAAATTCGAATAGCTGCAATTATTTTTTGCAGGGATGATGAGCACATTCTACCCGATGCAACATGTCGTTGATTGAAGTAGTTATCATGTTGTTTAACAGCATCAACAATGTGAAGAAAAAGCCTCTGTGACATTCAAAATCGACAATGGAACTCTCTTTCACCATACACAGAATTATTAGAAAAGTAATCATTCAAAAAATTACAGTGAGCATTTCCTCTGTCATGGAGTATAACTGTGTGACCAAAAATAGAGTCTCGATGACTAACGTGATCGCTTTCTTGAGTGAGTTGGTGAATAAGGCGGTTGTTGTTGACAAACAAATTGACTGCAATTTGTTCTTCGCTCTCCATTGTTGCATTTTCATCCATCGGCCATTCATCAAACTCAGATGAGTCTGAAGAGGAAGACATATTTTTATGAGAAGATGGACCTCCAATATTAAATTTTATTTTTAACTAAGTGGTAACGTTGTGATGTTTGTCTAATGTCCATATGTGTATTTTTATAGATATGAATATTACTATTTTAGAAGGTAAGAAAATCTTGAGTTTAATCTACACCATTCATTAGATTTCATATGTCATCAACCGTTAGATTAAAATCTTGAGTTTAATCTACGCCATTCATTAGATCTCACCCATCGTCAACTGTTGGATTAAATACTATTATTTACGCTATTAGGAATTTAAAGAGCTCCATGACCCAAGTGGAGAATATGCATCCAAGTGGTGTGTCCGAAAGTGACATTGTAAGTACATTTGTTTTTCTACTATGTTTATATATGATACTTGTTTATGTATTTAACAAAGTTTTATGTTCCAATACTTTGCAGATGGAAAAGGCCAAGAAATTGTTGTTACCAGATCCAAAACTAAAAAAAGATTTTAAAGTTGACCACGTATGGATTTTGATGAAGGATATTCTAAAGTTTACAGACAATGAAACATCGGTATTCTAGATATTCCTAATATTGGGAGTGATACTATCGGCTCTCCAACATCGCAATCTCCAGGATTCACTTCTTTTTCAATCAATTTAAGTAGTAATTATGGTGAATCAAATTCATCACAACGTCCCATGGATCAAAGAAACCAAACTTCAAAAGAAGATTGCCGAATGTAATAATTCATATGTTGACACTTTGATTTCATCAATTGAACAAATCCTTGATTTTTTAAAAGAAAGTGTTGTAACTAGGAGTAAGGGTTATGAGATGGCTCAATTACGTATGCAAAATCAAGCCAAAAATAGCCTTAAAAAATGCGGGAGGAGAATAAAATATTGTTAACAAATTTAGATTCTATGTTGATATTTATGAGACATAAAAGTGTAGGAACTAAAATGATTAAAAAAATTAGTATGATTATTTTAAAGATATATATATAATTATAAGGATTAAAATTCAAAAAAGATGAAACCTCAAAATTTGAGGTTCTGAAGTTCTTGGAGAGCATAAAACCTCAAAAATGAGGTTTTAAGGTTACTCTTAAAGATGCTCTAACCCGTTTTTCCCTTCCAAACAACACCCATCTTATAAACCCTATAAATACCATCTTCCCCAAAAAAGGGTCGTCACCAACTAGCAAAAAAAAATTCATGTGTGCAACTCCTCACTCTAATATATAAAAAAACTCATAACTCTAATATAAATATATCGATTTTGCCGAGATCAAAACCTTAAATCAAATAAAAAATCCATATATCCACCTGAATACAACTACAAGTTTTTTTGTTAGAAAAAAAACTGAAAAGGCATATTAATCCCTATTACAAGAGTTAAGAGGGAGAGACAATGGAATAATTTAAAAAGTTTTTTTACCTAAAAGATATTTTTTGAGTTTGAATCTCTCGAAAAAGCACATCCAAAACTAGCCTCTCTACAAATGGCACTTACATGATTTATGACCAAAGTATCATTCTGTATACACATCCGAAAATTGCCTTTTATATATATTCGAAAATCATTTATATAACTGATATTTGAGATGACAATTGTAGAAAAAAATCGTACCTACCTTTTCGCATGGGTTGCGTATCAAAGTGGAAAGAGAAAGTCATAATGATACTTTTTATCGTTAATAGACTAAATCTCTTTCAACACTCAAATATGAAACTCAATAGTCATAAAAAACTCAGACCATAGTAAAATCTCGTAAAAGCCTTTCTCTCTGTCAGTTTTTCAAATCACGAACTCTCGGATATGTAACGACCAGGTCGGCGAGATCGATATCAGAACCCTAGACCGGCAACGGAAAAGCCCATCACAATTGAGTTTTTTCTACAAGCACTCGCAGGTAGTGTATGCATGTTCATCTTATAATTTGGAGATTTAGGATTACCAAATTACAAAAGCGGAGGGGTTATGTGAATTGACAAGGTATAAATGCTAAGAAGTGCTGGTCTCGAAGCACTGACATGCAAAAGACACATCTTTCCAAAGATGTACAAGGTGGTGACTGCGAAAGTGTACATGGTGGTGTACGAGATAAATAGCGTATAAGATGGTGTTCAAGATAGCTTACATGGTCGTGTATGATATAACGTACATAAAGTTGTACAAGATAGTGAACACATCAGTGTACATGGTGGTGTACGAGACTGTGTATGGGGTGGTGTACATGACGGTGTAACGAGTTGTATATGGGATGGTTGTATAAACCGGTATACAAGAGATGTACGAAATGATCTACATGATGATATACGAGATAGTAGAATGGTGTACAAAGTGGTGTACACCAGGAGGAAGCTGTATGGATAATTCATGATTCCTCAATGTTTGGAAATATCCTAGAAAGTTAACTAACCAAGAAAACTTAAGTATAATTTTTCAAAAAATTCAATAACGTTTATAGTCACACTATATCATCACAACATACACCACCTCTGTATACCATCGTTCCGTATATTGCGATATAAACTTTTCGTACACCATTGTGTGCACCAATCTATATCGTCACAACGTACACCGCCTCCGTCATAAAGATATTTTGTTCTATTTATTTATACAATTTTCATCTTGAATTGATGGTTTCATTACCTTAAAATTATTAAATCTGTTATATATGGTTGGGCATTCGGATATACGGTTCGGGTCAGTATTTTGGGTTTCGGGTATTTCGGTACCAGAGATTTAGATACCGATCAGATAATTTTGAATTTCGGTCCGGTACCTTCTTGGTTCCGATATTTGTTTGGAAAACCAAATTTTTTTCGGTTCCAGTTCGGGTCCATTATTTTGTACCCGAACATACCCAAAAGTACCCGAAAATATCCGAAATAACTGAAATAATAACCAACAAAATTGTAAAAATTCAAATAATATACCCAAATTGGTTATTTTTACCCGACCATACCATAAATTACCCGAACTTACCATAAAATACCGGAACTAATCGAATTAACTGAAAAAACTGTAAAATTTACCCAAACCACATGAACATATCCATCCTAGAACCTAAATATTTTCAGATTAATTTATATTTTGGATACTTCGGGTACCATTCGGTTCTCGGTTCGGTTCGAGTTTTTTGGTACTAGATGTTGAGGTCTCATTCGGATATTTTAAAAAATTGGTTCAAGTTCGGTTCGAGAAATTTCGGATCGATTTCGGTTCGGTTCCTCAGTTACGGATATTTTGCCGAGCCCTATTATTATACAAGGTTTTAGTGTACGTATACATATAACATCTCATCCTCTCTCCTCCAATAAATGATAGGTGGTAACCATCTTTTCCAACATAATTAAAGATCTTCTTTTGTCATACAGAATATCACCATTCTCTCACCATTCTTTGACTAGAGTCACCCATCAACGCTTAATTGGTAAACATGCACAACTCCCTTTCACCATTATACGAAGAGTATAATGATTATATTTGTGTGTAAGTGCCATTTCTAGAGATTTCAGTTTATTATATGCTTTTTAAGGGATTAAAATTCAAAATGTGTATTTTTGAAAAAAATTCTCTAATTAAAAAAGATAGAAAAAAAAAATTTGGAAAGGCATATTAATCTCTATTAATGCCTATTACAAGAGTTAGGAGAGAGAGATACAATGGAATAATTTAAAAAGATAGATTAGTTAGGAATTAGGAAAAAGAGTGATTAGTCAATGATCCCACCTAACCAAATACTTATGGGACAATTTTCTAACCAAACACTGGAAAGGCGTTTTTTCAGGCAACAGTACTTAATTGATTATAATTGATACCATCCACAGTGTGTATATGTGCAAAATTTTACCTATCGGCTGATTTAGTAATTTTTTTCCAACTCTTTTTTGTTCAAGTTACAATTTTGTGTGATTAAAAGCACATGCCGGTTTGAATTGTGTGCAATGCAAAATTTTAACCAATTGGCTGATTGTTGATCCCCAAAAAAACCAATTGGCTGATATAGTAATGTAACTTTTTATTTGCATAATTTTTGTTATAGTTTTGATATTGTGTGATTAAAAGCACATACCGTACCGGTAATGTTTTGGTTTGTGCGCAAAATGATAAATAATATCATGAAATATTATCAATAACAAACTTACCAAACAAATATATCCCAAACTATTTTTTTTTTTGTCACAAAAATCATTAAATGGATAATTGAAAATTAGCTTTCTATGAAATTTAAATTTCTAAATAAAAATTATAAATTTAACAAGAAAATCATACTAAAACTCTTAAACGAGATCCTTAATAATTGTAACTAATCTATTTGATTAAATAAGAGACGAGAATGACTCATGTTGAAAGGTGAGATTTAAAAATATTGTATTATTTTTTATGATTTTGAGTTGTTCAAATTTTCGGATGATCTTAAAAAATAAAATTGAGTTTAGTCTTTGAGATGTTAGCTACGAATTCCCCATTATCCTTTTCATAAGTTACAAAATCATGTTCGGCCCAATAATTTAATTTCGTGAACTGTAATTTCTCATGTTTTCATTGCATTGTTATATATATGGTTATGTTATGTTTTAGCCATTCATCACAATTGATCCTCTAGAAAAAAAAAATCACTTTTACTTTTTAGTTCTTATTTGAAAATTTTAGGGCTTTGAGTTATGTTTCTCTACCATTATTTTGATGGAAGCTCAATTGATAATTCATCTGCGTGTACACTTCTCTTCCGTATCAGAGTAGTGTTTACGTGGGAAGTTTCGTCTATGTCCAATAGTTGTATTTCTTTTTCTTTTGTTGCCCATGTACAAATCATGTTTATTGTTGAGATGAGATATCAACGTCGATATAGAAACATATTTGTATCACTTTAATTTTTTTCTCAAACTCACGTACTAGCTGCCGACGTATATATTTTGTTATCTTATTTTTTTTCCTTTCCGTCTCTTTCAATCGAGTTTTATCTCTTTCAAACAGAGTATGCATCCATTCGATGGATTCGTCCTGAAAAAAAAAAACAAAAAAATTTAAACGATTTGTAATTAAAAAAAATAATTTTCTTTTTTAAAATTTAAATTTTGGATTTTTATAAAATCTACCATTTGTGTCCCAAAATCTTGTAGAAAATATCATTTGTGATAATTGTTTACCCATGGCAATAAATGCATTAAAAGGTGGTGGATTGTGATAGACTTGATTTGTGGACGAGAATAAATGATGAAGCATTAAGAGTCTGAAAATTTGGTGGACGGGAATATCGTAACACTTTCAAAGTATATATTTGTCTCTACCTATTATTTATCGTCCACGTGTCCGAAACTAAATAATCTTTCTATCCACTTCCGAAATAGAAGAAGATGTGCACGTCCAAATGTATGCGTAGACCCAAGACACGACCGAGTGGACAACTTGTGAACCTGTGTTATGCGTGGATAATAAATTGTCCACTAAAGTCGTGACAGATAGTGAACATGTGTTATTTAAGTTGACAATTGTGTTACGTGTGGAAGTTATCCACGAAAATCGTGAGAGAGAGAGAGAAAGAGAGTGAGGAAGAGAGAGAGAGAAAGAGTGAGAGAGAGAGAGAAAGAGAGCTAGAAGTTTACAAGAGAGAGAACAAGGGAGAGAGAGAGAGTGAGAAAGAGTGAGAGAGAGAGTGAGAGAGGTAGAGGTTTATAAGAGAGAGAACAAGGGAGAGAGAGATAGAGAGTGAGAGTTAGAGATGTACGAGAGAGAGCAGAAAGAATAAGATAAAGAAGAAAAGCGGATGAGATATCATTATTTTTCAGATTTAAAGTAGGGGTAAAAATGTCTTTTGACAAAACATTGTGGTAGATTTTTAAAAAAAATGAATGAAAATGGTATATTTCATAAGAAATTGAAATAAAATGGTAGATTTCATAATTTTTCCTTCAAATTTTTGGATTTTATACTATTAGAAAATATTTTCATATTTATCTCTAACAAAAAATGAATTAACAAAAAATATCAAAAAAAAATTAACAAAAAGTTATATTTTTAAAAATCATCATTTTTATTTTTTGAAATTTATATTATTGAATTCTATGAAATTTAGACATTTCTCGCTTCTATCTGCTTCTTAAAGGACACATCGCATATATTGTGGACTAAATTCATAATCACCTCTACAAATTCAGAAGTAGGGTTTCATCATATGTGTCTATAATAACCAGCTTCTTGACTGGGTGGAGGACGAACTGATATATGTTTGAGCTCACAGTGAAACTCCGCTTAATGAAAGAGAAGTGTTTGGTTGATTTGCCTCTAGCAAGTTATGATATCAATGTAAGATATTGTTGTTTCTTTCTATTTAGCCATTTCAGTTTTGCATTGTTCTGCATTTTGAGATCTTTGGATGATGGTTTTATTGATTCAGGTCAAGAAATGAGATGTTTCTTTTGCATTGGTGTAGAACGGAGTCGTGTGGTTGGTGCATTTAAATTTCTTAGTCCAGATTTTGACTGCAACTACAACGAGATACTTCAAAAAACAATAAGAACAAAAGTTAAATGCCTTGCCCAAAAACCCGTCGCCGGTCTAAAAAAAAATTAGTCCAGAAAATTTATTGATCATTTGTAATTTTTTTTTTTCATTTTTCCATAGAAACAAGATGATTGTGTTTCTTCTCTTCTGCTAACAGAAAAGTTGTGTCGAGAAAGAAGAAAATATAAAAATGTTGAAATTTAAAGAAAGTTCTAACTATGATTTTAGATTTGTTTTGTATCATAGTAAATTCATCTTTTATCGGTAGTAATTATTAAAGATAAATGAATATCTTGTTCTACCTATCATTCTCATTATCATGGCGTTTATAATACTATAAGGAATTCGTATAACAAACATTGTTTTCTATGATGTTGGTTTTTTGAATTCATTCTTTGAGTGTGGGTGTGTCGATGTTAAAATATTGAGGTTGTTTCCGTACCCTATGTCTTGAGGATGTGATCGAGTTGATTTTGATTGTTGAGAAGGTGATTTTTCTCTCTTCTTCTATCTTTAAACCCATTATCGTTTATATAATTTTCTGGAATAATTTTGTTGTTTGATAAATAATTATGTATATCATGATTTTGTTTTATGGCAATATGAGTATTCATATAGTGACTGCTGATTTTAGGATTGTTGATTTTGATTATGTGCACAAGCATCAAAACCTTTGAATTCAGTTTAGTTCAGTTATACTGAACCGGTTGTGATTAATTGTATTTGGTTAAATAAATTAACGATATATCATGCATTTCATCTATTTCATATTAATATGGTGAATAATTATTAATTATTGATTTTCACGGTTTTAAATTCTTTATGTTCGCGCTGGACACGGACGAGTCACCTAGTAAAAACGTAAAATGAAGATTATGTAAGCGATAGATAAGATAATGTTATGCACATCAAAACTTGAAACAAATTTTTGTAAACTAATTCATATATGTTGTGATAGATGTGAAAATAACAAAACAAAACAAAAACGCAAAGAACACATAGGTTTGTTGAGAGAAGTAAAGCCTAAATCCAATATTGTTCCAAAAAGTAATAAAGTGTCAAAGAAAACCATGTGTTTAGTATTTCTAACAAGTGTTTTCATACAAATATTCATGTTATGTAATGGAAAAACTTAATCTGGAGAGTTGCCACTTTCATTCTTCTTTATTTCATAATATAAATCTAAGATTTACTAAGCTTCAACTAATCTTCTCTCTTTTATTTTCTTTGCTCCTAAATAAAGCTCTAATAAGCTATTTCACCTTCAATCTCCTATAGCTCATATTCACCTTCAATTTCCTATAGAATGTGAATCCACTTGCTTCAGATTCTACTTTTAAAATTTACGTTGTTTACCAAAATTGTATTGGCTATGTCTACGAGTAAGAAAAAAACCAATTTAATTATTAGCGGCACAATATTTCTGAATACAATAGAGAAAAGAACAAGAGTATTTATACAACTCTAAACTAATTGGATTCACAAGTTTAAATCCAAATAGAAAAACCTAAGCTCATATCAGAATTAACTTATATCAGCAAAATTCCATGTTATAACGTGTGAATAAATTCAAAGCAAATCAGTCCTATATGATAACGATACTTGGTGCAGTAAAATTGGTTATTTTTCCAAAAGTTTATATTAAAAACGATATTTTTGTGTGAAAAAAAAGAAACTGAAAAAGGGATAAAATAATTGAAGCCCGAAAAAGCCAACAAGATAGGAGACAGGCCATGAACGTGATCTGCCCAACAAAAAGGACTTCTTTTTTTCCTCTGTAACTTTTTCTAAAAAGCAAAAATAAAAAATAGAAATAAGAGAGTGATCTTTTGTTCTTATGTTTTTCTTTTTATCTTTTCCTCTGACCCATCCTTTCAGTCTAATCACATTTTTGGATATTAAAGTGTTTTCCTTGAAAGTAAAAAAGAAAAGATTTCAAAACTCAAATCATGAAACATAAAATTACACTATTTTTTTCCTCCTACTAATTTAATTTTCAAATAAAAAAGCTTTAAAAAGTGGAGAAAAAACAGAGTGTCTCTTCTTTTCTTGTTATTCTGTCAGTATCTTTCTGTGTGTGTTTGTGGATTCTTTGGCATTTTCATTTTTGGATTTTGCTTGTTTGGTCCCTTCTTTCACGATTTTTTAATTCCTTTTTTCTGTCATTTCTTTTCTTTTCTAGTGGTTTGAGTGAGAAAAGGCACATAAGATGAGATGAGATGATTTGGTAATAGTGGTGTGGAATTTAGATAAAACAAGTTGAAAATTAGAATGTTGTAGAGATTAATTATTCAATAATTACCCAAGTAAAAAAAAATTGATTAAATAATAAAACCAAGAGAGCTTTTGTGCATTCTTTTTTCTCAGATCTCTAGGAAAATTTCTCAGACTTTCAGAGCATTTTGGTGGTTTTGTTTGCTTGGTTTCTCGGGAAAATTCTCTTCATACTTTATAGTTTCTCTCTCTATTTCTTGTTTATCAATGCTCATTCTCTTAATGCTTCATTCAAAAATTCTCTCTTTCTAAGCTGGGTTTCTTGAAAGGTGTCATTTTTCAGTTTGGGTCTTATCCTTTAACTCCATTTGATCTGAATCAAAGAGAAAGAGGTCCATTGCTGGAAAAAGATTGCTCAGAGTAGTTTTTGTGTCTGAAAGAGACAGGGGAAGAAGAAAAATAGAAAGGGTAGAGACAAAAGGCAAAGGTTTTCACATTTGAGAGAGAGAGAAAAATGAGCTGGTGGGTTTTCTGAAACTTTTTTCTTTCAGACAAAAGTTGATTCCTTTAAGAGAGAATATTGCCATGGAAGGTGAAAGATTAGTGCTCTGGAGATTAGGGTTTCTGGTTTTGGTATGGTTCCTTGATGTCTCTACTGCTACACTTTCTCCTACTGGTGTTAACTATGAAGGTCAGTCTTCTTCTTCTTGGAGCCATCTCAATTTCTGAAAACAAAAAAAAATGCATTTTTTTTCCTTAGCCCAAACGCATGAATCCAGATTGTAACTTCTCTGTACGGTTATAATCTTTGTTTGTTCTATGTTTCTTCGTGGTTGCGAAAATTCTGGTGAATGTTTGTGTGGATTGTGTTCTATTTGTATTTATTGGATAATAAATATGAGCTTTAAATGCTCACCAGACCCATATCTAAACTTAACCAATACCAGCTCAAGTTTTACTTCTTTCTCTGTCGAACATTCTTGCAGATACATAGTATAAGATTACTGGGTTTTGTCTTAAATGAAAGATTTTTCTGGGGTTTCTTCGTTTTCAATCTCGAAAAAGGCAGCTTTAGCAATAAGAGTATTCATAGGAGTTTTGAGGCTAGATTTGTTCTCTTATTAGTCTTCTTTTTTGTTTGTGTGAAATGAGCAGTGACGGCTTTGGTGGCTGTAAAGAACGAATTGAATGATCCGTACAATGTTCTTGAGAATTGGGATGTGAATTCAGTTGATCCTTGTAGCTGGAGAATGGTCACTTGCACTGATGGTTATGTCTCTGCACTGTGAGTCTTCTCTTCTCTTCTATCTATTACACAAGAAACAGAAAAACCAGATAAGATCTCTGAGACTTGTCTTTGTCTGCTTACTGGAACAGGGGACTTCCTAGCCAAAGCTTGTCTGGTACATTGTCTCCTAGAATCGGAAACCTCACCTATCTACAATCTGTGTAAGTTATTATATTCTTTGCTATGTTTGATTCTTTCTGTTGTTTTTTTTATTGTTCTTGTTGAGCTTAAGGTTTGTGGTTTAGGTTGTTGCAAAACAATGCAATCTCTGGTCCAATTCCTGATACGATCGGGAGGTTGGAGAAGCTTCAGACACTCGATCTCTCGAACAATTCATTCACCGGGGAGATCCCGACCTCGCTTGGAGAACTCAAGAACTTGAATTACTTGTGAGTGCTCCTTTGGGGATTCACTGATTCTTCTGTGTCATAATTAAAAAATTCCAATTCAAGTCTCATTTGGGTTTTCAGGCGGTTAAACAATAACAGTCTTTTAGGAACTTGCCCCGAATCTCTATCCAAGATCGAGGGACTCACTTTAGTGTATGCCTCTAAACTCTGCTTTCTATTGTTCAATGGTCGAGCAAAATACATTGGGAGAATATGTTACCAACTTATTTATTATCAATACTTAATGTGCAGCGACATTTCGTATAACAATCTTAGCGGTTCGCTGCCAAAAGTGTCAGCCAGAACTTTCAAGTAAGCTTAACTAGACTTATCCAAGAACTTATCTTTCCATTGAAGCGAAACTAAGATTCACCATTGTATTTGTTTTGTTTCTTGGACTCAAGGGTAATTGGAAACACGTTAATCTGTGGCCCAAAAGCTGTTGCAAACTGTTCTGCTGTCTTCCCCGAGCCTCTCACGCTTCCACAAGATGTTCCATCAGGTATTAGCCGTCTGCTTCTTTTGGGTCCCTATTCTCCTTCTGCGTCAATGGACCTTATCGCTTACTTCTTTTGTTGTTTTTTTGTTTTGGTTTTAGATGAACCAGGAGCTCATACCAATGGCCATCACGTAGCTCTTGCATTTGCCGCAAGCTTCAGCGCAGCATTTTTCGTTATATTTACAAGCGGAATGTTTCTTTGGTGGAGATATCGGCGTAACAAGCAAATATTTTTTGATGTTAATGGTTAGTATCTTGAAAATTTCTCAGCTTTGGATCATATTGTGCCCCTGAAAAATTAACAGTTCCATCTTGCTGATGAATATTTTGCAGAACAATATGATCCAGAGGTGAGCTTAGGACACTTGAAGAGGTTTACGTTCAAAGAGCTTAGATCCGCAACCAATCATTTCAACTCGAAGAACATTCTCGGAAGAGGCGGATATGGGATTGTGTACAAAGGGCACTTAAACGACGGAACTTTGGTGGCTGTAAAACGTCTCAAAGACTGTAACATTGCGGGCGGAGAAGTCCAGTTTCAGACAGAAGTAGAGACTATAAGTTTGGCTCTTCATCGCAATCTTCTTAGGCTTCGCGGTTTCTGTAGTAGCAATAATGAGAGAATATTAGTCTATCCTTACATGCCAAATGGGAGCGTCGCTTCACGCTTAAAAGGTAATGCAGTTGCCAGAACCAAATTCTTTGTTATTTCTTCGCGCTCTTCCGCAACATTTTTTATGGTTCAATCTTGCTGCAATTTTTGTTAGATAATATCCGAGGAGAACCAGCATTAGACTGGTCGAGAAGGAAGAAGATTGCGGTTGGTACAGCGAGGGGATTAGTGTATCTCCATGAGCAATGCGACCCAAAGATCATACACCGAGATGTGAAAGCAGCTAACATTCTATTGGATGAGGACTTTGAGGCAGTTGTTGGGGATTTCGGGTTAGCCAAGCTTCTAGACCATAGGGACTCACACGTCACAACCGCGGTCCGTGGAACCGTAGGCCACATTGCACCTGAGTACTTATCCACTGGTCAGTCCTCGGAGAAGACCGATGTCTTTGGGTTTGGTATACTACTCCTTGAGCTCATTACTGGTCAGAAAGCTCTCGATTTTGGCCGATCCTCACACCAGAAAGGCGTAATGCTCGATTGGGTAAGTGTCTTTTCTCTGTTTCTTGCTTCACTTCGGAGAATCTTGGTCTGAGAAATGAGATTGTGTCAAAATGGCAGGTGAAGAAGCTGCATCAAGAAGGTAAACTAAAGCAGTTAATAGACAAAGATCTAAACGACAAGTTCGATAGAGTGGAGCTCGAAGAAATCGTTCAAGTTGCGCTTCTCTGCACTCAATTCAATCCATCTTATCGACCCAAAATGTCTGAAGTTATGAAAATGCTTGAAGGTGACGGCTTGGCTGAGAGATGGGAAGCTTCGCAGAACGGTACGGCGGAGTCAGTGCCGCCACCGCCGTTGCCGCCGGGGATGGTGAGTTCTTCACCGCGTGTGAGGTATTACTCCGATTATATCCAAGAATCGTCTCTTGTCGTCGAAGCCATTGAGCTCTCAGGTCCTCGATGATGAATTATGATGATTCATATTTTTTGTTTCATTTTTTTTTCTTGGGTTCGTTTTTGTTTTTTTGTTAACATCAGTTTGTTTATTTTTGTTTTGTTTATATAGATGTGGAGTTGAGTGTAATTTTTATGTAAAAAAGTATTAAATGCAAAAGAAAATGTTAATTAACAACGTTTATTCAAGATTTGAATTTTAGAAGTGATGTAAGGTTCCGATGAAATTTGTGGATATAAAAACTAGGTATGTGCATTTTGGATTACATTTTCCGATTTTACTCATATTCGGTCCAAACTACCCGGATTTTCGGGTAAAAGTAACATAAAGTACTTGTTTGGGTTATGATAATTTATTCCTATAAAAAGATGGGTCGGTTAATTATTTGGATATCTATGTTACCCTTTGAGTAGTCAAAATTTTTAAGAGAATTATTTTTAAATTATTATAAATGACAACAAAAGCAATAACAACGGTAAAATATTATTTATTAAGATGATTTGTCGATTGTAATGATTACAATTTATTCTGATAAAAAGAGTAATAATAAATTCTCTTTCGCTTCTCTCTTATCTCGTTCTTTATTGGGTATAAAATTTTCGTCTTTTATTATATTATCTTCATGATAAAGTCACAAATTCCTTTTATAACACGTTATCAGTATGATCACTCTAAAATTCCAATTTTTATATGTACACTTATAATATCGTATAGTACGCGGATTATCGCCTCTACAATAATATACTATTTTACATTGGTTGCGTCATGCACCATAATTATTTATTTTTGTTAATTGTCGGCTTGTCGCCAGATAATTTATTTACTGCTATAATTATTTAATCTGTTAATGATCGGCTTGCCGTATGATAATTTATTTACTACTATAATTATTTATTTTTGTTAATAGTCGGCTTGCCGCCTAATAATTCATTTACTATTTTAATTATTTATTTTTGTTATGGACGGCTTAGCCGCCACATATTTTATTTACTGCTCCTATGTGGATGACTCTGTCACCATAATATCACCGTTAAATATTTATTTATATTTTGATTATTATACAAGGAGTTTTAGTCACCTATATATAAATATTTCATCTAAATTGGTAAATTTTATCTGATTGATTATTGAATATTTTCAGATTAATTTTTCTCTTACACCATTATTTACAACGGTCACAAAGAAAAAAATTCAAAATTTTCAAACTTCAAACGGCTATGAAAAGTGTTTTCAATATATAAATACACTCATATTTCACATTTTCAAATCACTCAAACATTTTATCTTCTCCCAAACAATTTTACAAGAAAATTATTTAGTTTTTGTTTTGTAAGAAAAATGTTTCGTTGGTTTCTAATTTTTATTATCGGTGTAATTTTTGCTTCTATATATGGTCTCTCCGTTGGAGAATTTACTCCTGAAGAGTTTACCATAAATATGTGTTTGCTTCTTTATGCAATAATGTTTTCTATCGTTGCTTTAATTATTAATGTAAACGGTTCGTTCTAAAATAAAATCATATTATTTGTCTAATAATATTTTATTTCGATTTCGTTTTTAGAAATCAAATGACAAATATTGAGAATCTTAAATTTTCAGCTCTCAAAATAACTAGAGCAAATTATATTGCATAGACCATTGATGCTGAGCTCCATCTAGAGATGCAAGATATATCCGCCACTATAAAAGTGGGGAATAAATCGTCTGCCAAGGATAAGACAGATGCGATAATTTTCCTGAAGAAACATCTCGATGAGAATGTGACGCATGACTATGCACACATAAAAAACTCATCAAAGTTGTGGGTAGCTCTAAAGAAAAGGTTTGACAACCAAAGCATTCCCAGAAGTGAATGCAACAGATGTGAGAAATCCAGAAGAAAAAAAATCAAACCTTATCAGGGTCATGGACGTGGAAGAACTTACAACCCACGAGGGAGATGGTCGTTCAAATGGGTTCGTTTTGAACATAATTCCAAAGGGAAAGAACACCAAGAAAATTCCACCCAGAAGCGTGAGAATGTGTGTTACAGATGCGGGTCTAACGGACATTGGGCCCGTACATGTCAAACCTCTCCACATCTTTGTAAGTTGTACATGGATTCCACCAAAGGAAAAGAGAAAGAAATGAATTTCGCAGAAAATTTTGAGGGTACATCGTACCTCGATTCCCTTGACTTTGCAAACGATTTCGACGAGACAGCTCTTGCAGATAAATGAAATATTTTTAGCGAGACTACTGAATAAGTCTCCAGTTTTGCCATAAATAGATGGAACAATATCTAAGGAAATGGTTCGAGAAATTTGTATACCAGATAGTGGAACAACGCACACTATTCCGAGACAAAAGAGTTATTTCTCTAATCTAAAACCGACAAATATTATTGTCAATACAATATCAGGTCATGCAGACATGATTGAAAGAACTGGTAAAGCCAACTTTACTTTTCCTAATGGGACGTAATTTTCCATAAATAATGCCTTATATTCTTCAAATTCTAAAAGGAATTTGTTGAGTTTCAAAGACATATACCTTCAAGGATATGACACTCAGTCGGCAACTGAAGATAAAAAAACGTGTATGTATATAACTTCCGATAAATCCGGAAAGGGCTTATATTGGAAAAATTTCTAAAAATTCATTCAAGATTGCATTATACTCATATAAATGCAATTGAATCGCATCTAGTGATTAAAAGAAATCCAGAAGATTTCACACTATGGCATGATCACCTGGGCCACCCAGGCACCACAATGATGGGGATTAATCGTTATTTATGGTAGGCGTTGCCTCCTCGGTCAAATTAAATATTGTGTCTCCATAATCTTATGGTAGGCTCTGCTCTGCCTATTTGATTATATGGAAGACCATGCCTATTGATTTATTATTTCTTTTAATTATTATTACAAATTTTGTGGAAGGCGCTGCCTTCTGAAATGATTGTTTTAAATTATTCTATTATTATGCTCAATTATTTTAAATTATTTTATCATGTTTCTTATGAAAAATTATGAGGCACATGTCAATATAATATTAGATAGTGCAAAAGCTCCAGAAGAGCTTAAAGCTCCAGAAGAGCGAAATGCTCCTGAAGAACATATGATGGTGACATGTTCCAAAAGAGCATATGATGGAGACATGCATGTATATAGTTGTACATATAAAATAAAGATGGCAAATTGTATAGTAACCATGAAGTTTACTAAATTGGTTAAAGTATATATGGTAGTAAACCAGAAGTTTACTGCTTGATTAAAGAATTTTATAACCGATTTTGCCATCCCGGTCTAACAATGATATTAAGGATCATTGTAAATTTATGTGAAGAACCAGAAATTTTTTACGTAACATGTCTTAAATAAAAAACAAAGCCATCATAAAGAGATTCAAGAATGAATCACCATTTTTTTGGCAAAAAGAGCTCATTGGCTATAATGATTGATTTCTTTAATCCACAAATCACACCTCGAGTATAATCGATCTAAAAGTGAGAATCGATTTAAGATGAATGGGTCAGAAGATCCATTATCTTAAGAGGGAGTATTAAGAGTCCCATATTGAAAAGGATCTAAGATAAAACAAATGATCCAAGATGGATATGTTGATCCTAAAATGGATTTTAATTCGACATGGATGGACCTAGAGTGTCATCATCTCGAGGGGAAAAATTAAAGAATCCCATATCGACAAGTAAGTTGATAATTTTGGTGAGTTTACATCTCAAAGTTGATCACTTACTATACGTCGAGAAAAAGATAGAATACAAATAAGGTTATGTTCACATTCAAAATGAGCATGATGAATCATTTATAAAGAAAATCCAAGGGATTACAAAGTCCAAGGGATTGTAAAGACCAATAATGGTGAAATATAATCTCAATGCTTTGGCATAAAACATGTAGTCGTGCATGTAGTAATGATATATTAAGCCGTCAATCAGAGATGTGTTTATTGCAAGATTTGTAATCGTTATTTTGATGATAAAATTTTCCATGAGAAAACTGTTGAATAGTTGGTATCCTTGAACAAGTTATTGTGAACTTGAAGTTCAAAAGTTCAAAAGATCACTATTCAGAATATCTTGCAAATCAAATGGCAGAATCATTTATGAGAAAAAATAAGCAGCTGATGGATGAGATTTTCATGAAAAGAATTATCATAGATCCTCATGAATATAAACTTGAAAATTCAAAGGATAATTCATTTAAGAGAAAAAAGAAATCTCATATTCCAGCTGAAATGCTCCAATAAGAATAGATGTCCCTGAAGAACGATCTATTGAGTCTATAACACGTAAGAAACGTGATAGACTACTTTGGTTCCAAAGATAAAGAAAATCCTCAAAAAGAAAAGGGAGTAAATAATTATTGAAAAGAGGATTAAATTCCTAAAGAGGAGTAAAGAGACCGTTGACATGTTTGATAATGAAATCAGGTACCTGAATGAAATCAATGAGGGAACCATGTCATTACGATAAAAAGAGGAAACCAAAGATAAAATGAATGTCGACAATATAAATGAGATAGCGCGTGTTATGATTAATGAGGATCATGAGTCTCCGCTCTGTGGATGAGCATAGAGAGAATTATTATTGGCCAATAAGTGAAAAGGGCAATCAAGTATGTATTAAACTCGTTTGAAGAACGAGAAGTTTTTGGACCAGTAGTCCAAACATCAGAAAGATTTGTCCAAGAAAGAATGGACAATATGACTTGAATTACGCCTCATGGGAAAATCACTAAAAGATTTGATCCCTGAAAGATTTATGATATCATAATTATGTTCCCGGGAACTCTTAAAGCATGATGATGTGAAACATCATCGAAACTCTTGAAAAGAAATTTCAAGTAAATAATTTAGAATTAAAGACCTTGGAAGGACAACATTGTCCTCAGGTATTCCAAAATTGAACATATAATGGAAGAGATGTTATATAAAAATCATAAGAAGATTTTACATAAAGCTCACATTTAAGCACTTCTAAAGGAAATGCTATTTGGTCCTGAAGTACCATATTTTTAAATGTTATGTGAGAAATTTATTAAGGTATATCTCATGTATAAAAGTTAGACGTATACAATGTGCTTTCAGAAGGAAAGCCAAAATAATACAAGGAGAGCATGAATAACTCGTAAGTACAATCGAGTGTTAGATGATTGTACGTAAAGGGAAATTTGGACCAGAAGTCCAAATAGATCAAGAAATGATCTTCTATATAAACGGGATGGACCAGAAGTCCAACGGCCCGAGAGATTATATGAAGATCGTACGAGTTTATTCACTAAGGCTCTATTCAGAGAATCTCCCTAAAAGATAGTATAATTTACCGGAATGCATCTCTGATAGATGATGCTTCCAAGGGGAATTACGTCATCTACGCGATTTATGAAGAGAAGACCAACTCTATCATTTTCAGGAAGAGACTGCACTTTTTTTTTCTTATGCAGGATATTTGTCAGATCCACATAAAGCTCGATCACAAACTGGATACGTTTTTACGATCGGAGGCACGACTATATCTTGGCGTTCTCAGAAACAGATGCTCGTGGCAATTTCTTAAAATCATGCTGAAATCATTGCCCTTCATGAAGCAAGTAGAGAATGTGTACGGTTGAGATCAATAAGCCAACACGTCCAATCAAGCAGTGGGATCCACGTAAATACGAAGTCAACTATCTTATATGAAGACAATGCTGCATGTGTCGCCCAGACGAATAAAGGATATATCAAAAGTGATAGAACCAAACATATCCCTCCGAAATTCTTCTCATACACTCAAGAACTTGAGAAAAATAAAGTCATTGAAGTCAAGTATGTCCGATCATGTGACAATGCCACAGATCTCTTCACGAAGTCGCTACCTACCACTATGATCAAGAAACATGTCCATAACATTGGAATGCGTAATCAACGAGACTTACAAGATGACGTCTGATCATTCGAGGGGGAGCCTTGCGTGGTTGTACTCTTTTTACCTTACTATGGTTTTTCTCACTGGATTTTCCTGGAAAGGTTTTTAACGAGACAACAAAGACGTAACGCAAAAGATAATAGTGACACTGGTCTCCAAGGGAGAGTGTTATAAATGTCAACAAAAGCACAACAAAAGCATTCAACAAAAGCAGACACAAATGTCAATAACAATGGTAAAATATTATTTTGTGTGGAATCCACCGTTACTATGCGTGTACAGTAACTTATTATGTTTGTCTATAAAAGAGGACGATCTGCCGATTGTAACGATTATAATTTATTCTATAAGAGGAGTAATAATAAACTTTCTCTCATTTCTCTCTTTCTCAATATTCCGTTCTTTACCGGATATAAAATTTTCGTTTTTTATTATATTTATCTTCATGATAAAATCTCAAACTCTTTTTATAACAAAAATAATATATTTTTAATTTTTCTTTTAAACATATCACTATTAATTTAAATTTTTAAAAATATCACAAATTATTACGTGAAATTGTTGATCAACCACGTTTATTCAAGATTTAAATTTTGAAGTGAGGCATGGCAAGGTCCAAAAATTTTGTGGTTATAAAAACCAAATCGAATTGAAATTTTTTAAACTGAACCGAATTAAAACCAGATTTTGTTTTAATTTGGACGGTTGCAATCTTATTATATAAAGGAGAATGCACTCAAAATTATAACTCATTAAATCGTAACATGTGTCATTTTAATTGAGATGATGACACGTGTTAATATACTAACGTATAAATTTAATTTTAATTTAAATAATATTTTCTTTTTATCTAAAAGTTAAAAGAAAAATACATCATCGCAAAAAAAAAAATGTCCTAACATAACAAAAAAAAATCAATGTCCTTCTGAAAAAAATTGTCATTAAAAAAAGGAAAATTTGTAAACAAAATGTCACTAAAAAGATAAAAGAGAAAAAATTTGTTTCATGTCAATACGTTTAAAAACAAAAAAAGGAAAAATGCCATAACTAATCGAGAAAGAAAAGAAAAAAAATACATCATTGGAAAAATTTGTAAAAAAAATTGTCATTAAATAAAGGTAAATGGGACAATTTGTAAAAATGTTATTAAAAAAAAAGTAAGAGAAAATTTGTAAAAAAAATATCATTAAAAAAGAAAATTTATTTCATGTCAATACGTTTAAAAAAAAAAGGAAAAATGTCATAACTAATCGGGAAAGAAAAAAAAAATACATCTCAATTAAAAAAATATGGTGTTATCATTTTATTTTATTGACTTTTTTTGTTACGTTAGGACAGTTTTTTTTTTGGCGATGATGTATTATATTTTTATATTAATATATTGATACGTGTCACAATCTCAATTAAAATTAACATATGTCACGATCTGGTGAGTTACGATTTTGCCTACGTGTCACACTCACGTTGGGCAAAATTTAAAGTAAAATAGCTTTGATCGATTTGTGGAACTCTCGAATTCATGATTTGCTTGAATGATGTATTTTTTTTATTTTCTTTCTCGATTAGTTATGACAGTTTTCTTTTTTTTTTGTTTTTAAACGTATTGACATGAAGCAAAATTTCTTTTTTAATGATATTTTTTTTTTACAAATTTTATCTTTTACTTTTTTTTTAATAACATTTTTACAAATTTTCCCATTTACCTTTATTTAATGACTTTTTTTTTTACAAATTTTTCCAATGATTTTTTTTTTTTCTTTCTTTCTCGATTAGTTATGGCAATTTTTTTTAAATGTATTAGCATGAAACAATGTATTAGATCGATTAGTTATGGCATTTTTTAAGGAAAATTTGTAAAAAATGTCATTAAAAGAGAAAATTTGTAAAAAATATCATTAAAAAAGAGAAAAAATTTGTTTCATGTCAATACGTTTAAAAACAAAAAAGGAAAAATACCATAACTAATCGAGAAAGAAAGGAAAAAAAATACATCATTGGAAAAATTTGTAAAAAAAATTGTCATTAAATAAAGGTAAATGGGAAAATTTGTAAAAAATATTATTAAAAAAAGGTAAAAGAGAATATTTGTAAAAAAAAGATATCATTAAAAAAAGAAAATTTGTTTCATGTCAATACATTTAAAAAAAAAAAGAAAAATGTCATAACTAATCGAGAAAGAAAAGAAAAAGAATACATCATTCAAGCAAATCATGAATTCGAGAGTTTCACAAATCGATCAAAGCTATTTTATTTTAAATTTTGCCCAACGTGAGTGTGACACGTAGGCAAAATCGTAACTCACCAAATCGTGACATGTGTTAATTTCAATTGAGACTATGACACATGTCAATATATTAATATAGAAATATAAATTTTCTTTCTCTACATTATTTATTTTTTAAATCAAAGTGTAGTGTAACTAAAAGGAAATAATAGTCTAAAAAAAAATAAGACATGTTATTAAAAAAAATTAAAAGGAAATAGTAAATCAAAAAGACTAAAAAAAGGAAAATAAGACAAATTATTTATAATTGTAGTGTAAATAAAATGAAATAATAGTCAACAAAAGAAAATAAGACATATTATTTAAAAAATTAAAAGGGAATACTAAATAAAAAAACTAAAAAAGGAAAATAAGACAAATTATTTCCAATTTCTAAAAGTATTAGTGCGGCATATAAAAAATTGATATTCATGAGATTACGACATGTTTTGTTAATACTTTTAAATTTATTTACTAATATATTTTGTTAATTTTCTTACTATTTGTTTAACACTAATGACATAGACATAAATTTGATAGAAAGCATTATGTATATATTATTTTGATATAAAATTTTGGGTATTATTGATTGACAAAGAATGCATGTAGTAAAAATATGGTTTTAATATTATGGATGAAATACATGAATTGCATTGCGAGATGAAATACGTAGAGTTGAAATTCAGTTTGAAACAAAGTTACTAATCAACATCTAAAATAAGTGTGCGAGTAACAATCAAAATCTAAATATTTACATCAATAAAATTTAACATATATTTCTTACATTTTCATAAATTTTATTTTTATTAAATTTAATCGATTACCGACACGTTTTATTTTATTTGCGCATCTAATATAGTATTGTTTACCGAACAACTAAATCAAACTCAAATTTTAAAGCAACCGAATCTAACTAATAATTTTAAAAATCTCTAATTCTAAACCGCATTTGTTTAGGTTTAAACCGGACCTGGTTCAAGCGAATCGAAATCTATTCAGTCAAAAAGCGTTGTCCAGATTTACAACTTTGCCTCAGACTTTGTAGCGAGCGACACGACAAAGCCACCGAACAGAGGATGGGCTTTATACTCTACTCTGCATCAGCGAATTTGGGCCAAGCAGAGTCGTAAACGTGGAGATTTAATCCTGTGTGACGACAGAAGCGTGCACCTTCATCTGTGACCATATGATAATAACCGTCAGATCACGCGGCAATAAGCAATCGCAGTTAACGAGAATGATGTCGGTCCAAAGTCTCGTGAGTCGTCCTTATGACACGTGGCTTTGATGACAGTCGGTGGCACTATGCCGTATTTTCTGGTCGTTTACCACGATCCATCAAGGTTCTTAACCATCTTAATTAACCAAAGTTATTAAGACAAAATATTAAAATTACAAAATGAGCAACTGCATAGTTTAATTTTAGGTTCTATCCCCCTTTTTTTTTTAAATAACCGGATGACCAGATTGTCTAGTGTCCGACTAATCTTCAAAGTAAATATATCATTCTTTAGCTGGAAATTTCATGCACGTCATCACGTATAAATACCAAAATCTATGACACCAAACAAACAATCTATGTGCAACGACTTTGTTCACAAGAGAAATCAAACGCATAACGTTTTATTTTTAGTTGTGATTGATGTTTTTCTATCCTATCTTCGTTTTCTAACTTTGTCCATACAATTTTCGGTGAATCTAGTTGTAGAATAAAGTATGGATCTAACGTAGATCTATGAAATAGTTTTAAAGTAAAAAAAAAGAAAAAATTTATGTTAACTAGTCTGATCGGATTTGGTATCTCCTGGTTCAACAAGTTTCACTAAAATCTCTGTTGTAGCAGTATAATATGATTTAACTCGTCTTTTCTGTCACTAGTAAATTGAGCAAATATTTTATATTCAATAGACAAAATCTCTAGATTTGGTATTCTCTCGGTTTGAAAATAGAATTCCAAAAAACATTGTTTATTAATATTATAATTTCAGTTTGTTTTGTTTTTTCTAGTTCTTTTATTTCACTCTTTTGGACGTTTGATTCTAGGGACTTTTTTAATTTTTCGCCGGCTTTTGTATTCGGAGAGATATTAATAATTTATGTCGAATTTTGTAATATTTTTCAAAAAAATTCAATAATATAATTCCAGATAAAAAAAAAACCTTTAACGAGTTTAAATTCTAAACTTCAAAATTATACGCGTTTAAACCCAATAATTGTTAGCTCAGTGTTTTCTACTCTCATTGTTTTAATACTTATTTTTGGCT
This sequence comes from Pseudoturritis turrita, assembly GCA_900406555.1. Lineage (NCBI taxonomy): Eukaryota > Viridiplantae > Streptophyta > Magnoliopsida > Brassicales > Brassicaceae > Pseudoturritis > Pseudoturritis turrita. The sequence continues at coordinate 96,634 of OVBL01000181.1, read as the reverse complement.
CAAAATTTTAGTGTCTCCATTGAGGATTATAATTTTATAGTTTTAAAGATTTTTACGTTTTAATAATTTGGCTAATAATTTGATTTAAAGTTTAAACCTACATAATTTCCCAATTATTGACATTTAAACATTAATTAACAAGGGGCATCAAGTTAACTTTTCGCAAACATGAATGGTTAAAAACGAAATCGTTATATTCCAGAGAAACCGCTTTTCCCCCAAACTCGAGTTTCATCTTATATCAAAAATCTAATAGTCTCCCTCTCTTTTACAAAAGGGTCACTTCTGTTGTATACTCGAAACCACAATTTACCATTTTTGTTATTTTTTTCAGTTTCTTCTCCATGTTCTGTACACTCTCTAACTGCATTTAAACCAAGATGGATTCTTCTAAGAAACTCTTGTTTCCAGACCAGATTTTGTCTTCGAGAAGAAGAAACATCTTGACCAGATTCGGTCTAGGAATCGCTGCTTCTTTCCTTCTCCTCACACTTCTCTCCCTTACTAATCCCTCATTCCATGTCCCCTTCGTCTCTCCTCTGCTTCAAGGTCTCAAAAGCTCCAATCTAAACACCTCTTCTTCTGTCAAGCAAGTCGACGAGAAGCCCGAAGTAGTAAATCTGGTTCCAGATGTCAAAGTTCCAAGCTTTGATCCTGAACAAAGATCTGGAGAAACAGGAGATGCTGGTTCGAAGAATACAACTTTGTCTGAAGAAGGTCAAGTTTCAAGCTTTGATTCCGGACAAAGATCTGGAGAAACAGTGAAGAATTCGAGTTTGGCTGAAGATGGTAAAGTCTCAGTCGTAAATGACGAGAACACCCTCGAAGCAAACGCTACAATAAGTGGGGGCAATAGCTCCAGCTTGGTGTCTGATTTGGGAGGTAGATATGTACCTGCAAACTCAAGCGAAGAGAATGGCTCTGTGGCTGCAGATCGAAGCAGAGGTTCGTACGAGGATTGTGATATCTACGATGGAAATTGGGTGAGAGCTGATGATGAGACAATGCCGTATTACCCATCTGGTTCTTGTCCGTATATAGACAGAGATTTCAACTGTCACGCTAATGGAAGACCTGATGATGCTTATGTTAAATGGAAATGGCAGCCAAATGGGTGTGACATTCCCAGGTAAGATAACAAAAGAAAGAAAAACCTTTCTAATTTTGTTCTTTGTTAGATAGATTCTGCGAGGGTTTTAGCTTGATTCTTGATGTTCTTGTTGAGATTACGTTTTTGAGTAGGTAATAGAATTGATTGGGATTTTGAGTTTTGAAATTAGGATTTGTTAGTTTTTGTCTGATGAGTAGTACAATGTGATAACTGTGTTGGAATCTAAAGGTTGAATGGAACTGATTTTCTGGAGAAGCTAAGAGGGAAGAAGCTGGTTTTCGTGGGGGATTCGATAAACCGGAACATGTGGGAATCTCTTGTTTGCATTCTTCGACATAGCCTCAAAGACAAGAAACGAGTGTATGAGATCTCGGGGAGAAGAGAGTTCAAGAAGAAAGGGTTTTACGCTTTCAGATTTGAGGTGAGATATCGATTCTCTGCGGAATGGGTACTACCATTCTAAAAGCCGCAACAATGTCTTGTTTTCTTGATGTTTTTCAATCTTTTTCCCCTTCTTGCAGGACTATAATTGCACGGTGGATTTCGTTGGCTCGCCTTTTTTTGTAAGGGAATCAAGTTTCAAAGGCGTAAACGGGACGACATTGGAGACTTTAAGGTTGGATTTGATGGACAAGACGACATCCATGTATCGAGATGCTGATATACTGATTTTCAACACTGGTCATTGGTGGACTCACGACAAAACAAAGCTAGGGTATGAGTCTGAAACAGAGAACCTGAACAAGAAGACCTCCTTGTGTTTTAGTTAAGAATGATTTTTATGTTCTTTCGCAGAGAAAACTATTACCAAGAAGGTAACGTTGTGTACCCGAGGCTCAAGGTTCTCGAAGCTTATAAACGAGCTCTCATCACTTGGGCGAAATGGGTCGATAAGAACATCGACCGCAATCAGACCCATGTCATATTTAGAGGGTATTCTGTTACACATTTCAGGTAATTCGCCGATAGTCTCCATTGTGTTTCCAAGGTGAATTTGTCGAAACTTTCTATTCCTTAACCATATTAAACCGTGTTCTTATATAGAGGAGGGCCATGGAACTCAGGAGGACAATGCCATAAAGAAACAGAACCGATCTTCAACACGAGATACTTAGCAAAGTATCCTTCGAAGATGAGAGCTCTTGAGTACATTCTCCGGGATACAATGAAAACACCGGTGATATACATGAACATAAGCCGACTAACGGATTTCAGAAAAGATGGCCACCCGTCTATATATAGGACGGTGTACAGGACCGATAAGGAGAAAAGAGAGGCCGTGAGCCACCAAGATTGTAGCCATTGGTGCTTGCCGGGTGTACCGGACACATGGAACCAGCTCTTGTATGTCTCACTGTTAAAGGCCGGGCTCGCGTCTAAGTGGTAGGCTAAGAGTCCTTTGGTATTGTTTTGCGGTTGTAAAGTATATATGTAGCAAATCAAATCTCCTTTATAGAAGAAGGAAGGAGGGTTTTTTTTTTCCGATCTCTTTGTGCCACTGCAACAAAAATCACATTCTTACTCGTTGCTACGGACAATGTATAGGCATTTGCATTGCTGAGGAACTTATGGAATTTGTTTCCATTGTCACATTTTTTGGGTTAAAGTTTGAATTATCTTAAAACTCATTAATCTAAAGAAGAATGCTTTCAGTGGATTGAACCTAGAGATTATGGTGACGATGTAACAGGTCTTTGTAGCTTGTGGCTTCTAAAGAAAAGTATATAAAAGGGAAATTATTAACTAGATTGGATCTCAATCTTGCATTTTTTCTCTTCGTTGACTTTCTTGCTCCCAGGGCGATGAAAGAGCTCCAACATGCCTCCCATGAATGCGTCTTGACTTCGCCGGAGATCTTCGCAAATGGAATCTGCAACATTTGCTACAAAGATGAACCTGTCGAGTTCGCTTGTATCTCTTGTAATTTCGATCTATGTAAAGCTTGCTCCAATCTGCCACAGAAGGTGTCACACGAATTTCACTCGGAGCATCCTTTGGAGTTTTGTCTCCGAAAAGGCGAAAACATCATCAGAAAACTGAACACATCATCTGTTCTTGTTGTGGGTGCTTGTCTTCGGAATCCTTCTAAAAGTGCAAAGAGTGTGAGATCTACCTTGATCTAGGTTGTGCGGTCCTGCCAAACATTTCAGGAGCTGGGATGCCAACAAAAAATTTCATTACAGCCATGCTCACTTGCTTAAGAGGCCTAAATCTATACAAAATGAATATTTCTATTATTACATTATACTTACACGCCCCCTCAAGATCCTCAAGATGGACGACCTCTAAAGAGACCAATCTTGACAAACAGATCTTGAAACCTGACGCGAGGAAGTGGTTTTGTTAGTGCATCAGCAAGTTGATCACCGGAGATAATGTGAGAGACGCGTAGCTGCTTGCCTTGAACTTGTTCTCGAACAAAATGAAAGTCAAGAGCAATGTGTTTCATTCTTGAGTGAAACACGAGATTAGCACAAAGATAGGTAGCACCGACATTGTCGCAAAAGATTGTTGGAGTGGAGCTTTGTGATATACCTAGTTCCTTGAGAAGGGAGGTGATCCACTTGACTTCAGAGGCAGTGACAATAACACTTTGATATTCAGCTTCTGTCGATGAGCGAGCCATTCCTTTTTGCTTCTTTGAAGACCACGAGATAGATTATTTGCCAAGGTAAACAATATACGCTCCAGTGGAAGAGTAATCGTCACGATCTCCAGCCCAATCCGCATCAGAATAAGCATGAAGATTGAGTGGTGTTGAGCGAGAGAAGAAAAAACCTTTGTCAGCAGTTCCAGCTAGATAACACATGACACGTTTGACAGCTTCGGCATGAGTAGTGGTCGAATGATGCATGAACTGTGATAATCTGTTGACAGCGATGGCAATGTCAGGACGAGTGAGACCAAGATATTGAAGACTTCCAACTGTGGCACGATACTCTAAGGGATCGGCAAGAGCAGAGCCAGAAAACAGCGTAAGACGTTCATTGGAGAACATATGAGTCAGAACTGGCTTGCAAGATGCCATGTTAGTGCGAGTCAATAGGTCCGTAATGTATTTGGTTTGAGTAAGGTGAAGACTAGCAGGAGTGCGATGGACTTCTATGCCAAGAAAGTAGGAAAGCTCACCAAGGTCTTTGAGGGAAAAACGATCGGCCAAGAGACTGATGATACATGTGACTTCGGTGGTGTCGCTCCCTGTGATGATTATATCATCCACATAGACAAGAATGTATACCAGCAAGTTACCCTTGATGAGAACAAATAAGGAAGCGTCCGCAAGCGAGTTGACAAAGCCAATGCTAAGAATGAAGTCACGGAGAGCATTATACCAAGCTCGAGGTGCTTGCTTGAGTCCATAGATCGTTTTTCTGAGACGGCAAACATGATTGGGTTTGTCTTTGTCAATGAATCATGGCGGTTGAGTCATATAAACTTCTTCATCGAGCTTGCCTTGGAGAAAAGCGTTGTTGACATCGAGTTGTTGGAGAGGCCAATCTCTTGCAACAGTTACACCAAGGACGATGCATATGGTGGCATGTTTAATCACTGGACTGTACGTCTCATGAAAGTCTATTCCGGGTCGTTGATGAAAATCCTTGGGCACCAAATGTGATTTAAACCTGTCAACAGAACCATTAGGTAAATATTTAATACGATAAACCCATTTGCAGCCAACAATATTATGAGCCAAGACACGATCCACCAAATCATATGTATGATTGCAAGTCATAGCATCAATTTCATCACCCATGGAACCTCGCCATCGTTTATCTTTCAAGGCTTGAACATGAAAGACAGGCTCAATTTCGGAGAGAATGGTGGTGAGGCCATACTTCTTGTTGGGCTTGACTATTTGATTCTTTGCTCGAGTGACCATTGAATGTGTGTTGGTGATAGGAACAATTCTAGAGGACAAGCCCGAGTCAGAAGATGAAGAAACTTGCAGTTGCTCAACAACGAGTGGCGGTTGACTAGTGTCAGCAGTGACGTCCGTAGGTGAAGGAGATGAGAACGTGGTGGGGAGTGTAGCGGGTGGCCAACTAAAGACAGGAGCTTGAGATGCCAAACGAGAAGGAAGTGAAGAAGACTCAGAAGGTGAAGTAGAAACAGAGGACACAAAGGAAGAGAAAGGAAATACCGACTCATGAAAAACCACATGTCGAGAGATGTAAACATGAGAGGAAGCTACATCAAGACAGATAAATACACTTTGTGTGAGTGAGTAGCCTAGGAAGACACACGGTGTGGAGCGTGGACTGAATTTGTGCGTCCCATAAGGTCGAATCCATGGATTGCATAGACATCCAAATGTCCTTAACTTGTTGTAGTTCGGTGATGTCTGGAACAGAAGCTGGTACAGAGATTTTTTTGCAAGCGTTGAGGATGTGAGATGGTTGATTAGGTAGACAGCAGCAACAAAAGAGTAACTCCAGTAGGTGTTAGAAATACCCGCATGATGAAGCAACGTAAGACCGGTTTCAAAAATGTATCGGTATTTGCGTTATGCCATGACATTGTGTTCAGATGTATGTGGGGGAGTGGTATGATGAGAGATGCCTTTGCTTGCGAGGTATTGTCGAAGACCAATGAACTCGCCCCCATTTTCGGAGTAGAGCATTATGATCTTGGCTTTAAACCGGTTCTCCACTAATGCTTGAAACAGTGGGAAAAATTTGACCCACTTGTGATTTGTTCTTCAAGGGATAGAGCCATGTATACCGAGTGAAATGATCAACAAACAGAATATAGTACTTGTACCCATCAACTGATTGAATTGGTGATGTCCAAACATCAGAGAAAATAACATCTAGTGGACGACTTAACGACAGAGTTGTTTGAGAAAAAGGAAGTTTGTGAGATTTATTGCTTGAACATGAGTTGCAAGGAGAATGCGACAACAAAGAAACTGGTAAAGAAAAACTAGAAACAATATGATTAAGTGTTTGAGAATTCGGATGGCCTAGTCTTGAATGCCATTCCGAGAGAGACATTTTGAGGCAAGGAAAAGGCTGAGATTGAACTGGAAGGGATGGAACTAGTTGGCCACTCGTAAACTCCATCATTATCTCTGCCGGTTAGCAGAGTTTCCCCCGTTCTGAGATCCTTCACCTGAAAATCAAAGGGACACAATTGAACCATCACGTTGTTAGTTTTGCAAAGTTTGTTGACCGATATCAAATTCTTTTGCATCGTTGGAACACAAAGCACATTATTAAGTGTTAAATCTGTGCGGACGAGATTGAGAGAGAAGATGTGCGAAACCAGTGTGTGTGATCGGAAGACCTCTGCAATCACTAATCATGACATCATCGCCACCAGTGTAGGGTGAATGGAGGGACAAGGTGCTGAGGTCGGATGCAATGTGATGAGAGGCACCACTATCAACGAGCGAAGGAGACATGTCAGATAGGCTTGAAGTGGTGTGATGAGCCTGATATTGCCACTGTTGTGGTGGCATTGGCGGTTGGTTGGACTGCCATTGTGGTGAGCTGTCACGGTGCTAATGTTGTGTCATGGAAGAGGGTGAGAATTGCAGACAACGCGGGTACTGTTTCCTTGGACTCCACAGATTTGACACTTGCCAAGATATCCTCCACAAGTTTTTTGGTTACCACGGTATCCACCACGAGGTTGCTGATAACCACGATATCCACCACGTTGAGGTTGCGAGAACTGACGGTTTTGGATGTTGTTGGCTGTGACAGGAATGGATGAGTGTGACATTTCTTCTGTAGTGGCTAGTGCATTTTCACGATTGAGCAGCTTCCCATGGAGTTCTTCTAGAGTGATTGGAACATCACGAGCATTGACCATCTCAACAACGACACGAAATTCATCACCAAGTCCATCGGTGATAGTGTCCAACAGATTTTCATGATCAAGAGGAGATCCAAGAAGAGTAAGCTGGCCAGCTTTAAAGAGGATACCCCTCATGTATTCAGAGACCGACTGAGTACCTTTGTTTCTACGTTTGAGATGTTACTTGAGTTGTCTGACGTGTCCTCACAATGGTTTCCCATAGGTGTGAGACAGTATGAGCCAGATATCACGTGTGGTGAGAGCTCAAGCAATGACTGGCTGGATGTTGAGGGTGAGAGTTCCCAACATGGAGCTGTAGAGCATGCGATCCTGCCGTTTCCAGATGGTGTGCAGGATTGGTTTTGGAGGTACCGTTTGCTTCGGTGATGTGTTTCGAAGGTGTGAGATCATCATCGGAGATGAAGCAGTGAAGTTTGTGGGCTTCAAGTAAGGCATGAATTTGGAGACGCCATGTGAGATAGTTCGTGGTAGTGAGCTTCGTGATCCCTTACATGTTGAGAGAGATCAACGAGCTTTAGGGATCAGTGGAGTTGAAGACAAGAGCTGTTTCGGCAGCGGCAGAGAAAGATTCAATTGTCATGGCGGCTAGGTTTTTGAGAAAGAAAAGAAAGAAAGTTTAAAGAGTTTTAGGGTTTTAAGATCAGAAGAGCTCTGATACCATGTAGAGATTGTGAATCGTTACTTGTATTGAATCATTGTACACGATATATATAAAGAATACAATAGGATCTTTGTGATATACCTAAATCTATACAAAAGGAATATTTCTATTATTCCATTATATTTACAGTGTAGACCAGGACCAGACGCCATAGGTCCTTGTCTGTCGTGTGAGCTTCCACTCTCCCCCTCCGCGATATGTTGCGGTTGTGTTCCTTGTTACCCATTTGTTCACGAGTGTTGCCTTGATTTCCCATAGAGATTCAACACCATGTGCATCCAGAACATCCTCTGAGGCGCCTTGATTACACCCAAAATTATGTGGAAACAAAATCGTGTCCCGATTGGTTGTCTAGAATGCAGCTTTCAGCTTCACATGAACTGTGCAGATTCCTTATTGCGAGGTATGATGCACACTCTCATGAGCACAAATTGTTTTATAGTGCTACTCATGATTCTTATGGATACCATAGTTGTAAGTTACAAGTTATAACATATGCAATAGAGAGGTTGTGACCTCTCTCGAATCGTATTTTAACTGCATGGAATCTTGTCAGAAGATTCATTTCGAGTGTCTTGAGATACCTAAGTTTGTGGTAAAGAAATACTGAGGATGATTCTTTGGAGTATTGTGGCGTTTGCGAGACAATGGTGCGTCTAGGAAATCATGCTTATTCTTGCGAAGAATGTGATTTTCTTGGCCACATTGAATGCGTTTTACGCAAGGTAATTAGTATTTCACCAACTACAATTCTCTCTTCAATGGAAATCGTAAAGACACTACAAAAAAACACTGGATGAGTGACTACTTTTTTGGTCGCAAAATTTTGCGACTATTTTGTGACCAATTTGCGACTAATAAACGACTACGGAAGATATAGACGCAAATCAGTCGCATATTTACGACGGAATAATATAGTCGTGTAACAGTCCTAAATTAGCGACTGAATTAAGACTATTATTCGACTGTGTAAATGTAGTCGCAAAAAGTCGCAAAGTGAGACTCTTTAGCGAATCTCTTTTTGGTCAGAAAGTGTAGTCGCAAATCAGTCCCAAAATTGCGACTTATTTGCAACTCGTAGTGATTGTGCCAGAAGAGTCACAAATTAGTCACTAAAAGTTGGTGAAAGTTGGTGAAAACGTTTGTAATATAATTAATATGTATGAGGTTTGAAATTTAATACATATATTAATTGTTAAAAAACATATAATATCGTATATAGATATATACAAGTTACACTCATTTTTCAAAACAGTCACAAAAGTGTCTTCCAATACCCACTAATTTAAGACTAATTTGCGACGACTTTCTGAAAGTGTCACTACTCATCCGTATGATTTTTTTGAAATTCACCAAAAGGTCATTGTAAATAGATTAGTTTTAAGTATATACATAGATTTGAACTACTAATTACACTAAATATATTATCTAATAGTGAAAACTTTTAACTTACAATTTCATAAACTTTAGCTTATTTTATATTTGCATCTTACGTAACATTTTACTTTAGATTACATATGTTTGCAATCTAATGATTGTTAAAATGTAAAAATTTACAAACTTTACTTAATTAGCATTAGTTAACACTATATACTGAAACATAGACTTAAGAAATATAAAAGGACTGATTGGTTAAGCATGTGTATCAATTTTATGGGTCTAAATTGTTAGAGTTTAGAGTATAGATTTGTGACTCACAACAAAATGTGACAAAACAGTCACACTTTGCGACTACTTTGCTCCTATCATCACATATTTGTGACTATTTTGTGACCAATTGAATTTGCTAACCTGTTTGGTTTTAAATAATTTGGACTTTTGGGCGCGAATTAATTCCCCTAAAATTATTTTGCGACTAATCACAGACTCCTTAGGGACACTTGATTAAAACAATTACTCGAAAAGATCTGATTCCAAATTAGTTGTCCAAATCCTAACTTTTTATCTTTTCTACATCTTTATAAATCATGGTTAATATTGTGTTTTTACATTTAAGTTGTATTTTTTTAATAAATTTTTGTGTGTTCTTTTTATATTACCGGAACTACTTTAGAATTTTAGAATATTTTACCAAAACCATGACATAATTTTCTATTACCATAATTTTCTTTAACTATCAATTAATTTAGATTTTGCCGTGGAATATTACTATTGGTTGTTGTAAATCCTATGTGGACAACCTTAGAGGATGCTGATTAAGTTATATGTAGTAATGTGTTGATTTTCTGATAATTTTATTTATGTACAATAGTAAATTATTTATATTATTTAATAGATATTTTATTTAATTGTTAAAACCTTAGAATTAAGAAACTTTCATTTTCTAATTAAGTTAATTTCTTTTGTTATAGTTAATAAAAAAATATGACATAATTTTCTTATCTCCTAAACTATTTTCCATTACCAAAACTACTTTAGAATTTTAGAATTTTTCCTTATTAACATAATTTCCTATTTCCTATTACCAAAACCATGACATAATTTTCTATTACCATAATTTCCTTAACTATTGATTAATTTAGATTCTCACGTGGAATGTCACTATTGGTTGTTTTAAATCCCATGTGGACAGCCTTAGAGGCTAATAGGTTCAACTTTTATATAGTATAGATTATATAATATTCATATTAATAAAACAATTTTCTTATTATAAAAGCAATGACAACTTAATCTCAAAAGTACGACTACCAAACGGTGTCATAGAGTAGTCTTTAATATACGACTATAGATATTTGTCTCAAAGTGATCGTATATATACGACGAAAACAAACGGTCACAATTTAGTCCCCATAAGCGACTACTTTGTGATTGTTTATTTTTGCAATGAAAATTTTGCGACCACTTATTTTAGTATGTAAGTAGTCGCAAATCATCGATTTGCGACTGCTTTGAGACGTTTTAGGGAATCACTCATCACCTGTTTTTTTGTAGTGAGAAGAAGACGAATATCTACTCTTACTTGTAATCAAAGGAACCACCTTCGCCATTCTACTTGAAAGCTCTCTATTCTTGTGGCAAAGACGTCGTAAGAGGAACAAATCCAGAAGAATGTGTAACCAACAAATTGGAAAAAAAACTTATGGTATGACTTTATAATAATAATCAATATACTGGTCAAAGAGATTAGACATGTTTTTCCTTGTTTAGACCGACTTTTCCTCAATGTTTTTAGATATATGTTACAGGTTAATGGTTTCGGGCATATTTTCATGTTCTGAGATTGATCCACAATATGCACAATAAATTCTGCAAAATATGTGAGGAAGTTATTTCTAGTAGCTCATGGAACTGCGAGACATGTACGTTCGTGGCACATGATTAATGTGCGAAGCTGGGGCAACCATCAAGGCATCGACTGCATTTGAACCATGAATTGACACTCCTGCCAAGTTACCCTGCAGGGCTTATTATGAATTGCAACACCTGCAAAGTGGAAATAAATAGTTTCAATCTATTCTGTCGAATATGCAATTTAATCACATGTATCAAGTGTGTGCTAAGATTTGATAAGCTTATTGGGATGTCACATACTGGGCGGAAAGTCATTGGAGCCACACAAGTAAAATGCAGTAAAGATTGGCATCATTTGTTTCAAGTTCTGGTATATAGTTCATATCCGACCGCTTGCACTATTTGTGATGAGAGGCTGTGTGGAAAAGTTGTTTCATGTGCAGAGTGTGGAGAGATGTATCATCCTCGTTGTATTGAACTTAAGAAACAAGTTCGACGCAATCATCCCCTTCATTCTCACCGTCTAACAATGGAACAGAGAAGTGGATCCAACTGCATTGCCTGCAAACTGAATATTACAAAGTATTGCCTCTTTTGTTCCCTTTGCGAAATCAGTTTCCATATTAAATGTAGCGAAGCAGTTGATGCATCAGGGAAGAACAACCACAGGCATATTCTCTATAACTTTTGGATTGATGACTTAAGGGTGATTCGAGCCTGAAGTGTGTGTGGTAGACCTTGTGGTGCGTCATTCTACGATTGTATTGATTGTAGCTTTTGCCCCTATCTAGAATGTGTTGGGTTTCCAGCCAATGTCAAAAACCAACAACATCAACATACTGTCTTAGAAAAGGATATTTATTTGGGGGCGGAAAAGTGTGCTCTCTGTGGATCAGAAGTTTTCGATAAGGGCTACTCCTGCAAACATTGCAAGGACTCGTTTCATATGAAATGCATAATGTCCATGGTAAAGATTTAATCTACCAATATTTTAGAACCCAAACCATTTCTTTATTGTATCGAATTAAGCATTTTCGGTATTTTCAAATGTTACACAGGATGACCGGGAAGCTGCATCAGAAGAAGAACAGCTTGGAGACATCTATTTTATGTACATTGAGCGCCTTCTCTTAAACATGTTTGAAGAAGAAAAAAAAGAAGAAGAAGAGATTTGGATGGCAACAAGTAACTCGTGCTATGGTGTCGACTATGAAGACTAGTCCTTTCAATTTCTTCTTATCATGTTTACATGAGATGAGATGACCTGGTACAAGGATAGTGATGAAGACAACGATTTTGTGGTATCTAGTGCACCCTTCTCTTATCTGATGTTACGTCTCAAAATCCTCTCGTTTTCTCTTTATCATGTTTTGGATCCATTTGGTGGATTGTGTTTTTGATATGTTTATTTGCTTGATTTCTTTTTATTTGTTTTCTCTTCAGAGTGCCAAGTATGATGTTGTTGTGCCTCTCCCACTCTGTGTGTGTTTTTACCTTTTTACAAGTTTTTTTTGAAACATTTGCATATTTATGTTAGTTTCTTAATAACTTTTGTCATCAATAATTGTGAAGATTAGAGTTTCTTAGAACCTTAAAGCTTGTGACTTTACTATTCATATTGTTGTGAATTCGACCTTATGAAAGAAAAAAAAAAAACGAAATATAGAGAGAAAGCAATATTGAGGCGAATACCCATTTGTCTAGGGCTTATTATTGCTTGTGTGAATAATTAATTACAAATCCTTATGGCCCCTTTATATAAGCCTCAAACCCGATACAACAAGAAAAATAAAATATTCTTAAGCTATACCGTCTGTACCCCTCACATGTAAACCTAGTATGGCCCGTGGTACTATATCTCAAGTGGGCTTTTTTTCTGCGCGCCAGATGTGCCGAGATCGATCCATCCAGATTTGGATGGATCTATCTTTCTCATTCTGCCCGCCAGATGTGTCAGGATCGATCCATCCAAATTTGGATGGATCAATCTTTCTCTTTCTGATCCACTTTGCACTACACTTAGATTTTAAGTCACTTTAGAATAACACATATAGACTTGTAAAACGTTTTATGAACTTTAGTCTTTGCTGTGTTTAAGATCTCGCTCTCTCTCAGTTTGTTGATTCACTAGTGTGTATGTTTGCAAGTAAAGAAAAGCTTGAAATGTAAAGACACAACAAATTTTTCGATAAGGGCTACTCATGCAAACATTGCAATGACTCGTTTCATATGAAATGCATAATGTCCATGGTAAAAGTTTAATCTATCAATGTTCTAGAACCCAAACCATTTCTTTATTGTATCGATTTAAGCATTTTGTATTTTCCGATGTTACATAGGAGGACCGCGAAGCTGCATCAGAAGAAGAACAGCTTGGAGACGTCTATTTTATGTACATTGAGCGCCTTCTCTCTTAAACATGTTTAAAGGAGAAGAAGAAAAAGAAAAGGGGAAGAAAAACTTAGAGAAGAAAAAGAAGAAGAGTTGCGGGAAGCTTTTACTGATGGTATTGCAACAAGTGTTACTTGGTTTCTGTCTCCTCTCTATATGGAACTAGGTACTGCAACTTCTCTTATTTGAGGTTATAGCTCAAAGTCCTCTCATTTTCTTCGTATCATGTTTACAGGATATGAGATTACCTGGTACAAGGATAGTGATGAAGACACTCTATGAAACTAAGTAGTGCAACTTCTGTTATCTGATGTTACGCTTTCGAAATCCTCTCATTTTCTTTTTTATCATGTTTAGGATACATTTGGTGGATTATGTTTGTGATATGTTTATTTGCTTGATTTCTTTTTTATTTTTTCTCCTCAGAGTGTCAAGTATGATGTTGCCACTCTGTATATAAGATTCAATGTTAATCTTAATGTAAGTTATGTAACTGTGACTAACTCGGTGGTGTAGACTCCAATCTGTGCATGTTCCACCACTGTGTTGCACGTATTAGGGTAGATAAAAATTTATTTGAAACAGTCATTGGGAAGCACACAAGGCTTCTTAGGTATCTTTGCATCTAGCTCGAGAAAATTGTGTTTCTGTAATATACAAAAAGTGAATGCTTCAAAGTATGGACTCTCAGAAGAAGCAATGCGTCAATGAAATCGTTCTCATAATTTGTAATAAATTAAATAACAAAAAAGAAAATCGACAGTGGCATTATTTGTAATTAACTAATTATGCGATTTAGCGAATAAACATGTCATCATTTTTTTGTTCATCAATTCCTTCAAAGTTTTTTAGATTTTCTCAATATTTATCTTATTATTATGAAAAGTGTTGTGGGAGTGTAAATCCAAGCCAATTGAATTTGTTGAAGGTTTGTTAAGAGAGATGAAATTTCTGAGCAAAAACCACCAAAAACATAAACAGAGATCCAAAGATGGTATTTTATTAAGCTGCTTAGAAAGCTTTTTGTATGAGAGCAAAAGTACAGAGTTTTGCTAGGTAAAATTGCAGATCCCCTTTTTCTGAGGGTTTACATGAGTATATATACAATGTTAAGTCGGCTAAGTTAATGTCTAAAGAGATAAAGAAGATTTCCTAATTCCTTGGGATTTCCTTTTAGCAAAGTCGGCTACCACCATGGACTTTGATTCATGGGCTTTAACCTTGTCATCTCTTTTGTGGGCTTGAATTCGTGGGCTCGTCGCCTCGGCCCAAATCCCTACCATCGAACCTTGGCTCGGGTGACACCATGGTTCACGGTTCGGGTGACACCATGGTTCACGGCTCGGGTGACACCATGGTTCACGGCTCGGGTGACACCATGGTTCACGGCTCGGGTGACACCATGGTTCACGGCTCGGGTGACACCATGGTTCACGGCTAGGGTGATACCATGGTTCACGGCTCGGGTGACACCATGGTTCACGGTTCGGGTGACACCCTGGTTCACGGTTCGGGTGACACCATGGTTCACGGCTCGGGTGACACCATGGTTCACGGTTCGGGTGACACCATGGTTCACGGTTCGGGTGACACCATGGTTCACGGTTCGGGTGACACCATGGTTCACGGTTCGGGTGACACCATGGTTCACGGCTCGGGTGACACCATGGTTCACGGCTCGGGTGACACCATGGTTCACGGCTCGGGTGACACCATGGTTCACGGTTCGGGTGACACCATGGTTCACGGCTCGGGTGATACCATGGTTCACGGCTCGGGTGGCACCATGGTTCATGGCTCGGGGTTGCCTTGTATCACGGTGCGGGTGACACCATGGTTGCCTTTGTCTCTAACCCCGATCCGTCCTGTCTTTGACCCCGATCCATCTTGTCTTCGACTGAGGTTGCGGTACCCGAACCAACTCCTTCATTCACGGTTAGGGATCCCGATCCAACTCCTTCACGGTTAGGGATCCCGATCCAACTTCTTCACGGTTAGGGATCTTGATCCAACTCTTCCTTCATGGTTAGGGATCCCGATCCAACTCCTTCACGGTTAGGGGTACCTGATCCATGGTTAGGGATCCATCTACTAGTGCTTCTCCATACTTAGTCATTTTTCAATCTTCTCCATACTTAGTCATTTTTCAATCGTTGATTCTCAAGAGGTGGAATCTGACCCCAACAGTACACGACCCAACTTTCTTGTCGTGGGTCGTGACACCCGATCCATTTGATATACCAGGGATCGAGGTACACGACCCAACTTCTTCACTGTGGGTCGTGACCCCCGATCCGTTCACTGTTCCATGGATCGGGGCACACGACCCAACTTTCTTGCCGTGGGTCGTGACACCCGATCCGTTTGTTGTACCAGAGATCGGGGTACACGACCCAACTTCTTCACTGTGGGTCGTGACTCCCGATCCGTTCACTGTTCCATGGATCGGGGTACACGACCCAACTTTCTTGCCGTGGGTCGTGACACCCGATCCGTTTGCTGTACCAGGGATCGGTGTACACGATCCAACTTCTTCACTGTGGGACGTGACCTCTGATCCGTTCACTGTTCCATGGATCGGGGTACACGACCCAACTTTCTTGCCGTGTGTCGGGACACCCGATCCGTTTGATGTACCAGGGATCGGGGTACACGACCCAACTTCTTCACTGTGGGTCGTGACCCCCGATCCATTCACTGTTCCATGGATCGGGGTACACGACCCAACTTCTTTGCTGTGGATCGTGACACCCGATCTGTTTGCTGTTAAGTTCAAGAGGGGAAATATTGACCCCAACAAGTGTAACATACTTTTACATCTTGAAATTAACTAAAATAAATTTATGCAGAAATTAGTAAACACAACACAAAAAAATCTTTTGAGGAAATTTTCCTCAACACTTTATAGAAAATTTCTTAAGCAATTAGTTTCACACCTGGTTTATCGGTTTTACTTGATCTGAAAACAAATATTTCCCTACAAACATAAATTTCTTGCAATCGTACCTTGAACTTTCCACACGAATTTTCACAAAATTCTTAGAACGCACCCTAAGTCTTTCTCACAAAACAAAGCAACGTTTTGCTATCTTTTTCCTTTGAAGCTCAATGTCACAAATCATGCAATGGTTGTCTCTTTTTTTTTTTTTTCAAGAAATCTACTGCGGATTTGGACAAGTTTCAATTCTTCATATGAAAAGCTTTCTTTTCTTCAAGCTCTGGCTCTTCTTTCTTATTTACAAATAGGAATCTAGGAGATAATTTCCTAATTTTCTAAGCTTTGACTCCAAACATAAAATTTTGACTTAATGTTCTGTATATATATATATTTTTTTTGTATTTTCACAAGTATGGTTGAGAATTTTTGAGATATGCCTCTTTTCAACTGCCACTTTGCAAAAATACCATTGTTTAAATTTTTTTACAAGCGTGCCATTCCATTTTTTCCATATCCCCATATTACCCTTTGATTCATTTTAACCTAACTTTTTGTATTGATTTTTTCAGATCTTGCCTCCCAACTCGATTTTTTCAGATCTTGCCTCCCAAATCTCTCCGTCTCCGATCTCAGATCTCTCTGTCTCTGATTTCGCCATCTCCGAACTCCGTAGCGATCTCCTCTGAAGATTCGAGAAAGAGTTGTTGTTGATCTGGTGGTGCGTTTGACGAAGAACATGGATTTGAGATTGGATCTGGTGGATTTGGGAAGAAGAAAGGTTGTTTAGCCCGATTTGTTGAAGATCCGATCTGTGTTAGGTCAAGAACGGTGAAAAGTCAACTTCCGGGTAATATCCAGGGAAGGTAGAAAAAGAAGAAGGAGGAAGAGAAAACGCAAACGCGGAAGAAGAAGAATCGGAAACGCTTTTGAATAGATTATAAAACCTTTTAAATACCTTATAAAACCTTTTAAATAGGGTTTAGTTTTGAAGGTATAGCACTTGGAGTGTTTGCAGGAGGAGTATTTTAAATACCTTATAAAACCTTTTAAATACCTTATAAAACCTTTTAAATACTTTATAAAACTGTTCAAAATATTATAAAACCTTTTAAATAGCTTATAAAATCTTTTAAATACCTTATAAAACTTTTGAAATACCTTATAAAACTGTTTAAAATATTATAAAACTGTTTAAGAACATTATAAAACATTATAATACCTTATTTTTTCTTGTGATGCTTGACTTTGTTGTTTACATAGTCTGATCAATTCTTACACGAATACTTTTGTTCTTGTTTTGTCTCTGTTGATGCATAAAATTCTGAGAGCACTTGGAGTGTTTGCAGGAGGAGTCTTTTAAATACCTTATAGAACCTTTTAAATACCTTATAAAATATTTTAAATACCTTATAAAACTGTTTAAAAATATTATAAAACTATTAGAAAAACTCATAAAGCACTTTTGTACGCAGTTACAGAGATCAATCGTCTCCAGCTTTAGAAGATGTCTATCTAACAGAGATTCTAACATCAAAATTAGGATATAAAACATTTTAATTATGTTTTAAAACTTACAAAATATTTTAATTACAAAACTGTAAGACAAAAAGAAGAACATCGTTTGATAAAATTAAAAGAAAAAACTAGAAGAAGAAGAACATTCAACAACAAAATTAACCCATATTGAAATCAACCCCAAATTGACAAATTAAAATTTACCCCGAATACAACCCAGATTTATTACTAGATTCAACCAAATCGAATAAAAAATCTTAGATTTGTAACCCAAATCGAATAAAAAACCCTAGATTTGTAACCTAAATTGAATCAAAAACTCAGATCTATAACACAAATCAAATAAAACCAAATTTGCGAAAATAAAAAAACCAGATCCGTAACAAAAAAAATGACGAAATCCGATCTAGATCTAGATCTATATCGATATGAGAGAGAGAGAGAGAGAGAGAGAGAGAGAGAGAGAGAGAGAGAGAGAGAGAGAGAGAGAGAGAGAGAGAGAGAGAGAGAAGAGAGAGAGAGAGAGAGAGAGAGAGAGAGAGAGAGAGAGAGAGAGAGAGAGAGAGAGAGAGAGAGAGAGAGAGAGAGAGAGAGAGAGAGAGAGAGAGAGAGAGAGAGAGAGAGAGAGAGAGAGAGAAGAGAGAGAGAGAGAGAGAGAGAGAGAGAGAGAGAGAGAGAGAGAGAGAGAGAGAGAGAGAGAGAACAAAGTTTGATTCACACTACAAGAAAGAAGCCATTTTCGGATGGACGAAATGGTAGAAAATCCGTCGGAAACAGCCATTTCCAACGGATTTTGGACCGAATCGTCCATCGGATCTAGATCGTCTGAAATCGAAAATTTGTCGAAAATTCGGACGGATTTCCAACCGTTCTCATCCGTCGGAAAGTCCGTCGGAATTTTCAACCGCCGTGATCCGTCGGAAAACCGTGGAAAATATATCCGTAGGTAATCCGTAGGCAATAATTTCCAACGGATTTCCGACGGGTAGTATTCCCCACGGATTTCCGACGGGTGCTATTCCCACGGATTCCCAACAGACACTATTCCCCACGGATTTTCGACGGGCATATTTACCACGGATTTCCGACGGAGCATATTTCGTACGGATTTCCAACGGGTATATTTCCCACGGATTTCTAACGGGCCTATTTACCACGGATTTCCGACGGGCCTATTTTTCCACTGATTTCCGACGAACATGATGTTATTTTATTATAATAAATTAAATATAATAAATATATGAAAAATAATAATTTCAATTCGAAAATTTAATATTAAAATATTAAATTGTTTAAACATTTAAAAAAATAGTTTGGAAAGAAAATAAAACATAAATAAAAGCGACTGAATCATCATTGCGGAAAATCCGGGTATTTCATGTGCATGAAAGCCTTGAATTGGCCGAGGGTATCTTGGGTTTCGGCGAGGGTCTCTTGGGTTTTGGCGTTCTGAACCTTCAATGCTTATGTGTTGAATATATAAAGATGCGTGTGTGTTGAATATATAAAGATTTTCGGACGGATTTCGGACGGAAAGAGCCGTTGTAAACAGTTTCCGTCGGAAATCCGTCCTAAACTATTTAATTTGCCGCGTAGAATAAAATACCAAAGTATTTCGTTGGCGCCGTTTCCAAAATTTTGGCGGTGAAAATTTTATTTCCGTCGGAAATTCGTCGGAAATTTCCGACGGATTTTTGACCGTCCACACTTTTTTGCATGTTCGTTCATTGGTCGGTCAAATTTTATTTCCATCGGAAATTTCTGACGGAATTCCCACCGCTTATATATATATTTTAGAAAATCATTCCTGTCGAAAATCCATCGCAAATTTCCGACGGATTTCCCACTGCTTATATATATATATTTTTAAAAATCATTCCCGTCGGAAATCCGTTGGAAATTTTCGGATGGAATTCCGACGACTTAAGGTATACGGTTTAGATTTGTTGTGTAAATGATGGACCTACGCCTTCTGATGACCGGAGAAGATCATCACAACAATTATAGATCGAAAAATATATGTATGTGTAATATACTTAACATATCTACATAAACCGGAATACCTCTTATACCATATCTATACTTATACTTTAAATTACAAAATTCTTATACGTGAAGTTCTGAAACTTCAAAATGTAGGATGTGAAAGGTTTACTTGAATTTATTTGATCAACGATATCTTATATGTAACTCACCATGTCTTTTTTGGCCTTTTGGATATTTTGATTAAATTTCGTAACTATAAACCACAATCCCTAGGGAATCCGTGAGAAATTTCCGACGGATTTCCTAGGGATTGCTTAAGCCGTGGGAAATCCATCGCAAATTTGCGACGGAATTCCCAAGGATTGCTCATCATCCTATATGCAGAGTATAAAGGCGAATGACCATCTTTACAACCAGCATATAACGGATCATTTGATGCATCTACCATATCAAAGAACCTCCGAGTTTCTAAATTAGGTTCCTCTAATCTATCTCCATCCTGAAAGAACGACGGTCTATTTTCGCAAAACGCTTTGTTAACCATCTGCTCCATACCTACATTTTCATCTACTTCCGTTCTTGGTTCCTCTAACCTATCCGCACTAGTACTAGCATAATTCACTATTGAATCATCTTCTCCATGCGAATACCATATCTTGTACCCTGGCATAAATCCTTCCCTATACAGGTGATCCCATACTCTACGCACAATGATCGTTCTACGATTCTGACATTTAGAACAAGGACATAACATTTTACCTTCTTCCATGGTTTTCGGTTGGTTTAATGCAAGACCCATAAATTGTTGAATTCCGTCGTAGAACTCATCCGTAAGTAGACCCGTCGCTGGATCATGCGGAGGTCTGTCCATCCACGCTCGAAAATATTGATCATTTTTTGAAGGTGCCATTTTAATGTTTTGTTTTTACCCTTTTTGTGAATGAAGGTGTGAGATTATTTATAGAAGAATTCAGCGATTTTTCCCACGGATTTCCCACGAAAATTCAAATATTCAAACGGCTATATAACGGTTATAACAACGGCTATATAACGGTTATAACAACGGCTATTTTTTCCTTCCGATTTCCGACGGAAAACAATCTCCACAGATTTCCGACCGTTTTTCCGACGGATTTCCAACGGTTTATTAGCCGTGGAAAATCGATCTGAAATCCGTCCGAATTCTGTCTGAATTTTCCGACTGCTAAAAATCCGTCCGAAATTGCCATGTTTTCTTGTAGTGTCATGGTTTTTTGACATGGGTAAAGTAGACAATTTATTCCTAGGCACAAATGAAAATGACCACATGAGAGTGGAACGCTTATAAAAGTCACTTTCAAATGTAACATTTTAAAAATTGTCCCTTAATAGTTATGCATTTCTCACATTTGGGTTAGCTCTAGCTTCAGTTCCAGTTCTAGCCTCTCTTATTAACTTCAGTTTCAGCTACTATTTTTCTACTGTGAAGCTCTTGCTTTCACATAAAATTATTGCATGTCTTCTTCATAATTTATTTCGTAATAAAATATATTTTGAATTACGGGCCTAACCAAAATCAATATTTATGAATTTGAATATCCAATAACAACAAAACATTTTGAACCCACTGTTAGAAAATAATTTTATTTCCAATCATTAATTTATCATAATTCATTTTGAAATTGTCACATGATTACAAATTAAATGATGATTCAGCAACTTGCCCGTTCTCGATATTCGGATCAATCTAAAATTCAGTTCTATGCTAAAACTCAACAAACACATGCATGAAAATGTACTATTTTGAAAGTCTAGAATTCCCATATTACCAATGGTTGAGTTGGTAATTAATGGTATTGAATATTCTTTCAAAGGTTCATCAGAGTTCGATCTACACTTTTGTGTCGTGGGATTTCAAAAATACTAGTATGTTTTTTTCATTGACATACGATCTTTATTTAGATTCGTAAACCTCCCTTTTCTCCATAAGGCCTGAAAGACAGATAAGGATAACATCAAAGACAAAATCTTGCATTAAAGGTAATTGAAGAAACACCAAACTTAGAAAGAGAATCATCACATAAATTCACTTCACGAGGAGCGTGAGTATCCTTTTCACCTGGGGAAGAGATTATGAAAATGTCGGATCTCATGCAGCAAAAGTCCAAGAAATGTGCACTCCTCCTAATCCATTAATGCCACCACAACATTAGCCAAGTCGATTTTGAAAGTGCAGTCAACTAATTAAAACCCTTTCTCTGCCGAAACTGATAATTTCGATCTGCTTCCAAAACCAAAACCATAGAAAGCGTGAAAGTTTCAAACCATAACCGATAATTTTATACTCCCTCCATTTTACAAAGAGTGTCATTCTACACATTTTCACATATATTAAGAAAATTATTAAAAGTTGTTTTATTTTTTTGAGATAAAATATGAATATTATTACAAAAAAAGGAAAAGTTAATACAAGAGCTTAAAGCAGAGTAGTTATTTGGCCCCAAAAGAGAGTAAAAAACCAAAAAGAAGTTAAATAAGAGATACATAACAATCGTAGAGCAATTAGCTAAATGTAAACCATAGGGAAAGAAGATCCCTACCGCCTTACGGAAACGCCTTGCAAGTAAGGTATCACGAATGACTCGATCAATTTGCCTGAAGATTGTATCTTGGGTGACAGAGATGTTATTGTGGATCCTGTTATTCTTTTCTTTCCAAAGGGCATAGATTGTTGCTTGAGCTGCAATCCTTTTCAGGATTGTGGATCTTCCATTTCTGGATTTAGTCAATAACCAAGTGATCATAGTTTTCCATGAATGAAAGGTATCATGAGAAGAGAAATAGTACCTTTTGCCATAGCAGATCTGCGAAGTCGCAATGGATAAATAAATGTTCTCTTGTTTCTTGATGGAGAGAGCAGGATGTACACATTGGATCAATATTCATTTCCCAGTTTACCAATCTCATTTTAACCGGAAGCCTATCGAGATTAGCTGTCTAGGACATGAAAGAGTGTTTAGGCACATCTCCTTTGAACCAAATTGCCTTTAACCAAGGTTTAGTCTGCTCAGAGGGCTTTAAAATCTTCCAAGTTTTCTTGGTGGAAAAAGATGTTGAAGCATTTGTTCTGTGACCCCAAGAGAAGCTGTCAGTACCTCTACCACCATCAGGAAGCTGCATATTCCTTAGCAGCTAACGCACATTCCGTATCTGAATGTTTCTGGACCTTGAAGGAACCTGCCAATCATTCACCATAAAAGCCTGCCACACTTTGTTCTGAGCTAGGATTCCCATTTTCCTCGGGCCAGAGTCTCCAACATAATCAATAAGGTTGCCATATGCAGACCAATTATCATACCAGAAGTTTGCAGATCTCCCATCATTCACCTTACAGCTTAGAAGAGTCTTGGCCATAGGTCTTATGGAAATAAGAGACTTCCAAATTCAAGAATCAGAAGTCTTAGGATCAGAGGACCAATAGCACTTTCTTTTGAGTTTGTGTTCTTTTATCCAAGCAACCCACAGAGAGCCACTATTTGAGAAGATTAGCCAAACCAATCTAAGATTTAGAACCCTGTTCCATATCAAAAAGTTTCTTAGCCCTAACTCGCCTTCTGCCTTAGGTAAACATATTGCATTCCAAGAAACCTTAGCCATCGGTTTTTTCCCTATATCACCATACCATAAGAACATGGTACATAGCTTTTCAATATCTTTAAGTCAGTCCCTAGGCAGAGAGAAAGCACAAAACCAGAAATTCACCAAACTATAGATGACCGATGAGATTAATTGAAGTCTTCCTGTAAAGGAGAGGCTTTTAACGGTCCAACCATTGAACTTTACCAAGATTCTATCTGTCAAAGGTGAATAATCTGCCTTCCTAAGCTTCATGTGGAGAAGAGGTAAGCCAAGGTATCTGATGGGGAGAGAACCCCGTTGGAAACCAAATATGTTTAAAGATTTAGATTATTCCGGGTTCAAACCCGCCGTGAAAAGATTTGTCTTGTTCCTGTTTATGCTAAGTCCTGACAGGCTTTGAAAGGAGTCAAGAGAAGAGGTTATACCTTGATGGGAGAATAGAATGATAATGTCATTAGTAAAAGCCAGATGAGATATCTTAGGATTCCTGCCAAGAGGATGATAGCCAATAATACCTTCCTCAAAACGTGAGTTAAGAAGATTAGAGTATACCTCTATAGCCATAACGAATAAGGAAGGGGATAGTAGATCCCCTTGCCGCAAGCCTCTTGATCCTCTGAAATATCCACAAAGTTCCCCATTGACATTGATGGAGAAGGAGGTAGTTGTGATGTATTGAGTAATCCAATTTATAAATTTTTGTGGAAAATCCGCAGCTCTAAGAATTTGGATGATGAACTCCCAGCTGACGGAGTCAAAAGCTTTCCTCAAATCAACTTTCAGAAGACCTCTTTTAGAGATATTTGATTGATCAAATCCTTGCACCATTTCCGTGGCTAAGAGGACATTTTCAACTAATAGCCTACCCTTAACAAATGCCGACTGGGAATTGGAGATCATGTCTGGTGCGATTAATTGGAGTCTCTTTGCTAAGATATTGGAGACAATTTTGTAGACCACATTACATAGAGAGATTGGTCTGAAATCCACTAGTTTTTCTGCTCTAGTTCTCTTAGGGATCAAGGAGATAGCCGTACAGTTCCACTGCTTGAGAATCTGACCAGATTCAAAAAATTCCAATACTGCCTTTTTTAAATCTTCACCAATAACATCCCAAGGTTTCCTGAAAAATTCACTAGTGTAGCCATCAGGACATGGTGTCTTATTCAAAGGAAGAGCAAAAACCTCTTGTTTTACATCTTCAGAAGTAACTTCAGCTTCAGCCTGCAAACTCAGCTTAGTAGCCTCACTGCATCTGTACTTAGTGAAGAGAGTGATCTGATCAATATCTCCTTCATTCATGGGCCATAAGGCACCTCCAAACAACTCAGAGAAGTAATCAACACAATGAGATTTCACGTCATCTATATCATCAAGTCTCTGACCTGCATTATCCAAGAGATAGTGAATCTGGTTTGCTTAACATCTTGACGCCACCATTATGTGGAAGTATGCAGAGTTGCTATCCCCACTTTCTATCCACTGCACCCTAGACCTTTGAAGGAGAAAGTTTTCCTCAGCCAAAGCAAGAGTAATCCAAAGCTTATGTGTGAGCTTCTCTCTAGTAGCCAGGAGATTAGAGGGATTAGAAAGGAGTTTATTCTGACACTCTAGAAGGACGGAATGAGCCTCTTTAACCATATTTTTCATATCGGAATAATGTTTCCTATTGTGTTCCTTTATCACTGGTTTCAACAACTTAAGCTTCTTAGATAGAGAAAATATTGCAGTATCTGGAACAATAGTCTCCTGCCAATGATCGACCACTCGTTGAACGAAGTCTGGATGTTCTAAGAGGAAATGGGACACCATAAAAGGTTTTTTCACAACAACTCGATTGCCAAATACAATGCAGGCTGGACTGTGATCTGATAAATTTGGCTCTCCAAAATGACCATAAGAAAGGAAACCTTAGCTGCCATCTATCGTTAATAAGAATACGATCAAGCTTCTTAGTAATAGGGTTATCTTCTTGATTGTTCCACCACGTGAACAGATTTCCTCTCAAAGAGACCAACATAAGAAACGCAGTCTCTGAAATCTTGGATTCCCCTGGAAATTCTTGTTCCTTCATTCGATTTTTCAGAAGGGTTCAAAATTTGATTAAAGTTCTCCAGTATTGCCCATGGCCTTAACTACAACAGGATCTCTGGCCAACCCTCTTAGGTCTTCCCACAACTGTTCTCTACCAGATTTACTATTGACTCCATAGATATAAGAGATGGATACCTCAGTGGTGGTACGAGGAAGCTTGATCACACATGTGATCATCTGACTTGATTTAGAATGGATTGAAATGAAAACGGAAGGATCCCACACAACCCAAATCCTTCCAAGTTCACTCGTAGTTAGTAGCAAAGTTCCAGCCTGAAAACATAGTTTGGATATATGTTTGAGACTTGTTTACCTTCACCGAGTCTGTATTATACTACCAAAAAGCGACTTGGTATGCCGTAGCCATTTCCTGAAATTACACTGCTTCAACTTATGATTAAATCCTCTTACATTCCAGCAAAAAGTGTCAACATTCATTCAGAACGGATGTAGAAGGCTTGGGGGTGTTTCCCCTCAGAACCAGGTTATTATTTTTTTTTTTTGAGGAGCTTCTTCGAAACAACCTCCATGAACCAAGCATCATCAACTGGGTTATCCTCCTCTCCAGACTGAGAGTCAGAAGATGATGAATCTTCCCCTGATTCTGCATCCGATGAGTCTGTCTCATAAGAAGAAGAGGAAGACGAACTATCCTCCGGAGGATCCCTCTCCTTAAGTAAGTATTTATCAGCTGGGGAAGCTAGTCCCTTTCCCTTCTCAGAAGAGGAGATGCGGGATGCTGAAGCCCCACCTCTATTTTCAGATGGCTTGGAGGCCGAGATCACTAACTCTCCTGATTCCTTAATAACAATTCCTGTAGAAGCACCAATAGAAGCACTTTCCTTCTTCTTATCCTTCTTATCCTTCTCTCTCATTATTGGATTCTTCCTCTTCGATGATAGTTTTCCCGCGGCAGCCTCAACAACCTCAACAAGTTCTTCAACTTTTTCGGCTCTCTTCTTTTCCCGAAGACAAACATCCTCTGTATGAGCAGTTGACTTGCAAAGTGAGCATGTTACCGGAGCTGTTGGACAGCGCCTAATACTGTGGCCAATTGTTCTGCAGTGATCACATATTGGAGGTAGCCAGGGACATGAAACTTCCACTCTGTGAAGCTCACCGGATTCGAAGTGGATATTCATAACCTCAGGGAGAGGCTTCAACGGATTGATGATGGTTAGGACTTTCGCCACTTCAAGATTTGTCATGTTTACTGTTGATGGATGGAGGCGAACTGGGTGTCTAATCGAGGCAGCAACATGTTCGAGTCCTTCCTCAGAGAAAAAATGTGGAGGAACTCACGAAATTCCAATCACACGGGAACAGAAGTTAGTGCCGGCATAGACGGTTTGAGACCAGGCTTCCAAGCAGCGACGAACATAGATTGGCTTTCGATGTGCCAAATACCTTGGGCCAAAACCCTATTTCTCGTGGCTGGACAAGGAATTCAGATGAGGACTGTGTTAGAGCCCAGCTTGGAGACAGTGATGTCTCTGAACTTTCTGCTCCAAATCCCATTGAAGATGGCGTGAAGCGCACCTTGAGAGGGTATGTTTCCGTGGAACTGGCCTAAAACAAAGGATACCCATCATTAGGTATCTTCACACAAATCTCTCCCAATTCAAGCAGGAAGGAGAACCCTTTTTCCTCATCGTTCCTGAGGAACCTTTGAAGAGGTCGGTCCAAGCAGGTGGGGAGGCTGTAGTTTCTACTCCAGTCGTGACAGAGGGGGGACTTACAGGAAGCTGGTTTTGAGAACCAGGTTCGCCGGAGATGGGCACAGAGGTGGATCGAAGGATATCCTTGACCAGAGGACCCGAGGATGAAGCTTCACCAATTATTGGGTCTTGATGGTCGGGATTTGTAGGAGGGGTCGTCGTTGGAGAAAAACTCTCAGAGGAGATCGGATCCTCGAGTGGAGGTGCATGGACGATTGATTTTGGAGAAGATGGGTCTGGGGATTTTGGTAACGGAGGGGTTCGGAGGAGGGGGAGATGGTTGGGAGCATTTTTGTTTCCCCATCGAAGGTTTCGGAGGTTACTATCACCGAGATCGGCAACGGCTGCTGTGAAAAAAGGGGGGTTTCTTTTTCGCCCTAATTATAGAGAGTCAAGACCGAGACATTAGCTTCAAACTTTATATAATAAGATTATAATTTTATGAACATTAAAAAAAAAAAAATAATAATAAAGACTTGATTTTTGCCCTAAAAGTTTTATTTTACCCCTTATTAATACACTAAATAAATTTATCTCTCTAATTATACATTAAAACAGTAGGGTTAAAACTTGATTTTTGTTCAAAATTTTGCATTGGAAATACAAAACGACACTCTTTGCGAAACCAAATAAAGTCTTAAAATGACACTATTTTTGAAACGGAAAGAGTATATCACAACACCGAAAAAATATATGTATGAATGATTGTGAATCCGAACTCTATTAACAAGGATCATCATGTAGCAGTTGCCCATATATATCTTTATCTTGCTAGAAAATATTTTAGGATAAACTAAAAAATGGATATGGGTTACGTAAAAGAGTAGACCTTTTAGACAGGAGGATAAAGAAAAGTGGAGATACATTCATTTTCTGACAATTATTTTAGGCGACAAATGACATTTTTATTACTCAAACAAGAGTTGGTGCGGATAACCACACCGGAACAGAAACACCAATATAGGAAAATGAGATAGGACGAGTTCTAGGGAGGCAAACAAAATGGTTTGTTTTGGAGAAGAAATTGAAACCCTAGGTACATAAGAAATAGTGAACGAGTTAAAAAGCGCACGCATACGACTCAATGGCGGAGCCACTTGAGGTTGAGGGGGGTCAGTTGACCCCTATAACATTTATAAAATTTTGTTTGCATACCTATGTCTACAATTATTGATGGATGATTTGGTTTGAAGCATGAAAGTATGACCCTAGTGCCATGGTTCAAGTCATATCCTTGCATTCATTTCCATATATATATTTTTTCACTTAATCGTTTGTTTTTTGTTTTTGTTTTTACATATTTATTCACAATCTCTAGAGAAATCTTGATACTTCTTTTCTTACAATTTGTTTTGATTACCTAAAATAACCTATTTTCCATAGACAATACCATAAACTAATATGGAGCCTCATCTATACAATTATGCCAAACCATCTTTTCACTAATATTCAGAATAAAAATAAAATAAAATCGAATATCAACTATAATTTATGGGGTTTATAACAAAAATGACATTATCTTTAATTCTTTTTTATTTATTTTTATAAAAAAAATATAAATACCTAAAATATTTTTTTTTGCTAAATTCAAATAAATGATTTAATAATAATAGTATAATTATATTAATATTGACCCCGATAAAAAATAATCTTGGTTTCACCACTGATACGGCTACATTAAACAATTCTGTAGAAAAGTTATGCCATTCATGGAGCAATCGATTCATCCAAATAACATCAAAGCGTCTATCCCACACTTAAAATATAGAAATAAATGAAAATATTATATATATATATATGAAATAAAGAAAACTCGAACTTCTCCAATTGATTGAAAGGTTGGAAACATTGTTTTTTTTTTTTTTTTTTGGTAGGATATTAAAATAGTCCAAAATAAATGGTTGTACGTTTTCGGTTAAAAGTACATGTGAGGGAGGCTAAGGCTTTTTGGATGTTGAGATGCATTGTGTCATTTGCTACGCATGAACATGCAGTAGTGAAGAGTACTGATTGAATCCTATCATAATAAATAGTAGTCACTTCTTGTATTGCAGCAATCAACAGAGTTTCACACAAGGTAAAAAAGAGCCTCGATAACCTTTTTCCTTAACCAGATCACGAAATTTTTTTGGCTAATAAGAATTACAAAGAAAAATTGAATAGTAGACATTATATAATTATCAATTTTACTGAAAAAAAATTGTACATGAACATCGAATCTCACTAACCTTAATTAGTGTCCCAACTCCTAACAATAAGGAAGAAAGCGCTAAAGAGTAATGAGCTAATCTAACGAAGAAATTTATTTTATAAATCTATAAGATTATTTGTTTTTAAACCTATATAGGTTAGAGAGAGAGGAGAGATTATATAATTAGAATTAAGTAGCTCTCTGTATGAAGACGGTCTCGAGATCCGGTGGAGAGAAGAATTCTCTAGCGCCGCCGTAGCTAAACTTCAATGACGGTTTTCGTTTCTTCGGCGCCGGAGGACACTGGAAAACCGTCGGTATTCTAACGGAAGCCGCCGTTGGAGTCGTCGGCCACTGATCTTGATCTTCCGTGTCGGCTACGGCAGAGGAGGAGAGGCTAATCGGCTTCATCGGCGAGCGTAAGGAGATTCCGGAGATGATCCATCTCTTATCCTCCGAAGTTTCACGAAACTCGCCGTCGAACTGGTGGTGGGTCTTGCCGGAAAATCCCATAAGTTGTCGTATGAAGTTAGCGATAAACAGGAGAACTGTGAATTGGTTATTTCAGGAAAATGGAGATGAAGAAATAAAGATTTGGGGTTTTATATGGTTTAGATAGTTTGTAACGAGAGAGAATGTGAAGAGAATCAGAATGGGACATGTAATTAAGAGAAGAGGGTCTTATAGTCAACAACGACTTGAAGACGACCGATCAGTGTCGTTTCAGTTCGGTTAATTTGTTTTCTCGATTAAAATAATGCTACATGATACAAAATTTTGGTTCCATCTGGTTATATTAATATTAAAACGAGGTGAAATACGAAATAAAAAACAAAAATAATATAAGACATCGGATTTATCGGCCCACAAAAGAAAAACAAAGTCTAAACGAGGAAAACTTATAACCGAAAAACTAACTAACACTGTTTTAAACTTACTCGATCGAAAGAAAATTTTGGGGTTTTTTTAAAAACTCATTTTTTTCCTGGTAAAAAAAACATTCAAAGAACGGAGAGATAGTGAGATTGAGTGTACATTGTATCTTTATTAAATGTGAGAGTGATGTTTTAAGAGGTCGTGAAAGAAATCCATGTTTATTGTATTGTAATTATTTATGATATTCATTAGTATTAAATTATGTACATTCATTGTTAGTATTATTTTGGATTATACATGTAAAATGGGACTTAAGTTAAGGGTGTATCAAAATTTTGACGCAACTTATGTTAATAGGTTCAAACCCATGAGTCTTTCCAATAAGTTTTTATTTTATTTTAATTTTGATAAATTCATTTCCAATAAGTATTTTATTCTCTACGACTCTACCTAATGATATTAAGATACCCTGTTAGTTATATGTTGGTCGAAGTTATGTGATTTATTAAAATATGGTTTCTCTACAAGTAATTTGTTTTGGCCACAGCAATTTATAACCTTGTCTAGACTATACGAAGAAATAATTTTTGTGAAACAAAGAGATTCAAATCTTATAAATACCAATTATGGTAGATTATATATATATATATATATATATATATATCGATGGATAACATTTTATACGAGTAAATATTTCACATTGTTGACAACAAAATGAGTATATCCGCATAATATACTAGTACTATCTTTTTGAATATGGGAGGATAATTAAATTAAATATAATTAGGACATTTTACAGAAGAGTAAGCCAAAGATTCTTAGAAGTTATAAATAAATTATTCATGACTGAAACCGATTGTGGGAAGAATGTGTGTGAGATCCTTGAAAATGAAGAATGTGTGTGAGAATGAGTGAACACATGGAGCAAATATAGAAAAGATTTCAAATAGGTTTTAAATGATAATAGGGAACCCGAGGAAACGCGTGACTCTAAACCTTGTGAATTTAATTTACACTTGTTACTTTTAATTATTAACTATATTTAAACCTTATATATATATATATATATATATATATATATATATATATATTTTCCGTGCAAGTAATTAATGAAGTAACGAGATTGGAGAGAGTCTCGTTTCAAAGTTTTGAATCTCTGGTCACTCTTCGTTATATTTGTTGACCCGATCAACGTCTGACCCCTTTTGTTTTCCTTTCAGTAGCAAAGTTAACTCTATGTCATTTTGTAGAAAAGAATGGTGGAACATTTTTTGAGAATAATAATTAAATTTTAATGTAATTTGAAAAGGGTAATTCTCAAAAATAGCACATTTTTAAAAATTTTGTCCAAAAAATACCATTAAAATTTTTTGTTTTCCAAAAATAGTACAAAATTAAAACTAAATTTTAAATCCTCAAAACTAAATTTTAAATCCTCAAAACTAAACTTCAAACCTTCAAAACTAAACTTTAAATCCTAAAAGTTAAACCCAAATCTAAAAATTTAAATTATAAATCCTTAAAAATTATTTTACTGTTTGTGATATTTTCGAAAAAACAAAAATTTTAGTGATATTTTTAGGGGAAAAAACTAATGATGGTATATTTTGAATTTTTCTTTTTTTAATTTAGTGGTATTTTAAAGAATTTTCATTTAAAAATTATTTCATTTTAAAAATTCGTGCTTTACTTGAAGGACACAAACTTCATGTCTTCATCTCTGATGAAGATCTCACGTCTCCACAACAGATCACCGATACCGCTAGCGTCATTCAAACTAATCCTGCTTATACCATTTGGAAAAGACAAGAGCGTATGCTCTACAGCTCGATGATAGGCACTCTTAACATTAAGCCAATGGTCGCTCGCTCCCTCACCACTCGTGACATATGGCTTACTCTGTCTAGCATCTATGGGAAACCCTTTCGTGGACATGTTAAGCAACTCAAACAACATCTCAAACGCAGTACCAAAGGTACCCAATCTGTCACTGAATACATGAGAGAGGAATTTTTGCTAAAGCCGATCAACTTGCTCTCCTCGGATCTCCGCTCAATCATGAGGACCTACTTGATACGATCACCGATGGTTTTGGTGGTAATTTTCGAGCAGTTGTTGAGATGGTTAACGGTCATGACGTTCCGATCACACTTGAAAAACTTCATGAGAAACTGCTCAACTTTGAAAATGCCATTGCTGCTGCCGAAGAACTCTCAGCTTCCTCTGTTCCTATAACAACCAACAACACTCAGAATCGCCAATTCTCTCAACCACAACGTGGTGGATATAACCAGGTGTCTCGTAGAGGTTATTGCAACAACCAACAGTCTCGCGGTAGCTATCTTGGTAAATGTCAGATTTGTGGCGTTCAAGGCCACAGTGCTCGCCATTGGTCACAATTCTCCTCTTTTGTAACACCACCTCTATCACGTGGACAATCACCTCAGTGGCACAACAATTCACAGTCTCAACAATGGACTTCTCAAGCTCATTATACAACTTCGAGTCCTTCTGATGTGACTCCTTGGCTTATCGATAATGGCACTTCTCATCATATTGCTTTAGATCTTAGCACTCTCTCTCCACTCACCATATACGGGTGGTGATGAAGTTTCAACTGGCGATGGCAAAGGTCTTCCAATTACTTATATTGGTTCTTCACACATCTCAACTAACTCTAGTCCATTGTCACTTATTAATGTCTTATGTGTTCCAACGATGAGGAATAATTTGATTTCACTTAACAAGCTTTGCAAAACAAATAAGGTTATGGTTCAATTGTGTCCTTTTAACTTTCAGGTGAAGAAAATCTCAGAACGAGGGTAACTCTGCTAACCGACAGAGCAAATGATGGAGTTTACGAGTGGCCAACGTACTAGTTCTTCTTATATTTCAGCTTTTCTAGTCTCAAAATATCTCTCTCGGATTGGCACTCAAGATTAAGCCATCCAAATTCTCAAACTCTTAGTCATATTGTTTCGAGTTTTTCTCTTCCAGTTTCATCATTGTCCACTTTTCCTTGTAAATCTTGTTTCAGTAACAATACTATGTGCTTCTCAGACAAAACAAATCTCAAGTTGCTCAAATCTTCTCCATTTTTCAGGCGATGGTGGAAAATCGTTTTCAGACAAAAATCACGACTCTCTACTCGGATAATGGGGGCAAATTTATTGGCCTACGTCACTATCTTTCAAGCAAAGAAATCTCTCACCATACCACTCCTCCACACACTCCGGAGCACAATGGTATTGCTGAACGCAAACACCGTCACATTGTGGAGACGGGTCTTACACTTCTCCAACATGCGGGTATTCTGGATACGTATTGGAGTTATTCCTTTACAGCTGCCATCTACCTCATCAATCGGCTAACATCTCACATGCTTTCCTATTCATCAACATTTCAAATTCACTTCAAGACATCACCAAACTATACAAAACTCAAAACGTTTGGGTGTCTCTGCTATCCATGGATTCGACCCTATGGTTCAAATAAATTCAGTCCACGATCTACACCATGTGTCATCTTGGGGTACTCTTTGCCTCAAAGTGCTTTCATTTGTCTTTATGTTGTTGCCTCTCGCATTTGCATCTTACGTCATGTAATCTTTCATGAGTCGGTATTTCCTTTTTCCTCTCTAACATCTTCAGTTTCTTCCTCTCTTATTGCGTTGTCTTTTTCTCCTTCTCCTGCTTTTTTAGCTTCTACTGCTCATGTTTTTAGTTGGCCACCCGCAACACTACTCACCCCGAGCTCTGATCCTTCACCAACGATTGTCTCTCCGACCAATGAAAAATCCGTGAAAAATCCATGTATTCCACGACCGACTTCCCATCCTCGCCACACCCTGTTACTACGACTGTCACAACATTCATTGACGACTCATCTATAACCGCCATATCCACTGATCCTCTTTCACCCGTGCCAGCTCCCGTGCAAGCTCTCAATCGACATCCAATGGTCATTCGTGCAAAGAACAACATTGTGAAACCCAATCCGAAGTATGGTCTCTCGGTTATTCTCTCGGAAATCGAACCAAACAATGATTCTCGAGCATTAAAAGATGAAAGATGATGCAGGGCTATGGGCTCTGAAATTGATTCACACACTCAAGAACATACATAGGATCTTGTTGATCGGACTCTTGCTCGTAACATTGTTTGTTGTCGATGGGTTTATCGTATAAAGCGCTTACCTAATGGTATTGACAGGTTCAAAGCAAGGTTGGTGGCTAAGGTTTTTCATCAACGACCGGATGTCGAGTTTCAAGAAAATTAATCATATCATCAAACATGCCATAATCCGCCTTGCCCTTGGTGTTACGGTAGCTCACGATTAGCCTCTTCGACAGGTTGATGTAAATTATGCTTTTCTTCAAGGTCCTCTCCATGAAGAGTTTTATATGACGTAGGCCCCTGGTTTTGTTGACAAAGATCGGCCCGATCACGTTTGTCATTTACAAAAAGCAATTTACGGTCTCAAACAAGCACCACATGCTTGGTATAATGCTCTTCGTAACTTCATTTTTGATATCGACTTCGTCAACTCTCTCGCCGATGCTTCCTTATTTGTCATGAACAAGGGTGGTGTCCTGGTTTAGATCCTCATCTATGTCGACGACATTCTCATTACTGACAACAATTCATTGGAGGTCTCTCGGGTTATTAATATCTTGGCTGCTCGGTTTTCCCTCAAGATCTTGGTAATCTTTCTTACTTTCTAGTTTCTAGGCATGGAAGTTCATCGTGATGCTTCTGGCCTTCATCTTACACAAATGAAGTACATTACTGATTTGTTGGTCTAAACCAGATGAGTAATTACTCTTCTTGACTATCTCTTAGCTTTCATCACTCATTTATCTCCTCTCGACTAGTCTCTTTGACTATCTCTTCGACTTCGTCATTTTGTCTCTTCGTATCTCTCCAATATATTGTGTATATATACCCATGCAAATTTTCTGGTTCATTATCATCAAATATAAGAGATTATCACTTATTACAAATTTTAAAGTAACAACTGTTCATCGGTGATTATACGGTCGTAAAATGCAATCTCGTCGTTTCGTGTCTTAATATCTCTACATCTAGTTTGTAGATAACCCACAAATCACATAACAACTTTAAGCCATGGACATTTAATTCAAACTCCTCTTTGGTCTCACAATATCATTGTCTGTTGAATCTGATAGCAACATGGGAGTTCTTCGACAACATGATATAAAAGTGATTCATACACTACAAGAAAATAAAGATGTTGCCACTATCCGTTTAGTTGCAATTTAGTCGCAATTTGACTATTTAAGACTACTTTGTCACGACATGTTGGCGCCGCAACATTTTCGTCGCTAAATCTTGGCGTTGCAAATTGGTTGCTACTATCCCACTACTTTGCGACTACTATATACAGTCATGTATTTGCAACTACAATTTGCAACAACAAAAGTGCTCGCAAATCATGTAAAGTCGTTGGAAAAAATGGTGGGTATGTGGTCGCTATAATTTTGCGACAATATTGGGACAGTTTTCAG
The DNA here is from genome assembly GCA_900406555.1 of Pseudoturritis turrita. Classification (NCBI taxonomy): domain Eukaryota; kingdom Viridiplantae; phylum Streptophyta; class Magnoliopsida; order Brassicales; family Brassicaceae; genus Pseudoturritis; species Pseudoturritis turrita. The sequence goes on along the minus strand of OVBL01000181.1, from coordinate 60,954 downwards.
TGTTGACCCTGAGTTGTAATATAGTTGTATCAGTTGCAACGATTTTGAGACTTATGAAAAAGTCACGAAGTGTAGTCGCAGATGAGTTGCAGTAATCTGTGACTAATTTGTGACTATTTTATAAATATGTCGTTGCAAAGTAGTGGGAAACGTTTGCATCTGAATTGCAACTATACTTAATTAATAAAGCAGATATTACCTTAATATGTCCGTTGTAGTTGTAAGAATGTTGGAATTGGTTGCCACTGTTTTGCAACACCTTATATTTTTTAAGAAATTATATTTAATATATAAAATAGTGGTTTTTTATTTTATTTTATAAATAATTTGGTTCTATAAAATAATTCGTAAATTTATAATTAGTAAATATAAAATTATAAAAATTAATTTATATAATAATTATATTAATTATATTTCAAACCATTAAAATGTACAACAAAAAAGGAAATAAAGTTAACAAAACATAGTTCCATGAACCTAAAAGATAGTTCCATGAACCTAAAAGATGATCCTAAAAGATAGAATTTCAACATCGAACTTGTTCAATTTTTTGCCGGAGGTGTTGTTTGCGAGTCTATCCACGATGCTAAATCCGGATCATTTGCCCCAAGGTATGTGATGAGCTTCTCCATCCGAATCTTGTTCTGTTGAATCTCGGCGTCACGTCGCTCGTTCTCCGCTTCTTGTTCTTCAATCTTGTGTTGAGCTACTTTGAGTTGGTCTTGCAATGAAATGATTGTGGATGAGCTGCTCCCCCAACTGTTATTCTCCTTTCCGTGGATACGGGAAAGACTACCAAGTCCATAGGGCCGCCCTCGCTCATCTTGAGTGGTTGATTCGATGAATATCTTGTTCATCTCATCTTGGGAGAGTTGTGACTAAGAAGTACCATCTGAGGTTATCGAAGAATCGACCTCCATCTGAGACAGCTTGACTTGTAAGTTTTGGTTGTATGCCTCCCCGATTTGCTTCGCCTTTTCATCAACGAAAGAGCCGTCTTTTATTGTATGCGTCTTGAGGAAAACTTCTCCAATGGAGACTGGTCTACCAAGTTTCATCATCTACAATAAAGAAAGACAATATGAAATAAATAACAGAATGAAAGAAGCCAATATAAACAGAATTCCCAAGTGAATAATAGATTATAAATTTAGTTTTATACTAACCATTTCTCGCTCAATTTTGCAGGTACTTTTTAGATCCAGCCACATGTTTTTTTGGACCTAGTCCATCACGAGGAGATTTGCGAGAGTGGGATGCTCTTTTGCTCCTTGCCTTTGCTTTTTCAGTCCTCCATTCGGCTTCCATTACTATCCACAAATCAGGGTTGATCCATGTAGGCCGCTTGTTGTCTGTCTTTACGGTGCTGACCATCCCTCTCATCCGATTTGTTCCAATAGCATTAAACTCGTGACGCACTAGAGGTGTGATAACAGGATCCCACGTATATTCGTGCTACCAAGATGTCAAAACATATCAAATTAGAGAGAGGAAAAAGAAAATCAGAGACCAAACCAAATGAGTATGAAACAAGGCTGGAAACTAATCAAACATTCTAGCACAAACCAAATGAGAATTTAAACCCAAACCAGACACAAACATGAGCATGAAACAAAGCTGGAAACTGATCAAACATTCTAACACAAACCAAATGAGAATTTAAACCCAAACTAGACACAAACATGAGCATGAAACAAGGTTGGAAACTGATTAAACATTCTAACACAACCCAAATAAGAGTTTCAACCTAAACCAGACATAAACCTCCATGCTAATCACCAAACAATTAACTCAAGTCATAATACGAAGTAAAACCAGAAACCTAAGGCAAATGAAAACCTATAACAGATCTCATGTCAAACAAGAACAAGTATATGAATTGTACAGCGAATGCTACAAAATAACGATCTTGTTTATCCGGAGGCGTAACAGTCCAACTGTAGTAAGGTCCATCAAATTTGTCTTTGAAAATCTCTGTTATCTTCCGAACTATTGTCGACCCATCATCTCGATCAAACGTACAAAGATGATTTGTTCATTAGTTGTATGCTATTTTGACAAAACGAATATATCTCAAGTGAATAGCAAAACCAAGAAAGGATTACCAATGACCCTCTTCGATGTTCGGATGTAATTTTGTGAGGTTCTCCTCTCGGCCAGGCATAGCGAGCAACTGATCCAACGACATTTGATGTTGTTGCTCATGATTCTGCGGAGGGTGATTTGGCGGTGGAGTAGGTTGATTGGGGACTTGGAACGGTTGATGATGCGGCGGTGGAGTAGGTTGATTGGGGACTTGGAGCGGTTGTGGAGGTTGATTTGGGACATGCAGCGGTTGTGGAGGTTGGGTTTTAGGTATTGAATGTTGGGTGAAGGTGTATTGTGCCGAAAGAGGGGTTAGGGTAACGGAGTTGAGAGAATGGGAGGTCGACGGTGTGGATGATGTTGATGATTCTCTATTAGCCGATTGTCTAACATGGCCTCCGTCTCGACCTCTCTGCGATCTTCCAGGTGGTGCCATTGAAAGAGATCTAGAGGTGTATACGGTGAAAAAGAGAAGATGAGATTGTAGAAGAAGAGGAAAGTTCTAGAGGTGAAGGTGTATTTACCCTTAATTTTTTTTCTGGAAAAAAAGATGTTGCTAATTAGTCGGAAAACAAATACGAAATTGCGACTCCGAAAAATAAGCAGGTGAAACGAAATATTTTTATAAATATTTGGTGTAAAACGGGTAAAAACTAAAAAAAAAACCCAAAATTGTCAACTAAATTGTGACTACAAATTTTAATTGCGTAAATCAAAATTTTTAAATATTCTCAAATTTAAGGACACCCAAAATTTACGAATTTTGACGCGTTAAAAGAGTAACTTAATTGCGACTACGTGTTTTTCTGTGACTTTTTAGTTATTTTGTAGTTGCAATTTGATAGCATGGAATACCCAATACCCTATACCCTAAACCCTAAATCAACTTTTTTTTAACAAATACTCTCAATTTAGAACATTTGTGCTAAAAGAAGTATATTTCTTCCTATAGTTTGTATGGTTGAACTAATTTATTCTCAAATCAACATAACTTGCAAGATATAATATGAAAGTATTCTTATAATGTATGGAATGTTAACTAATGTTTTAGATATGCTGGGTTTAAAGGATTATGAAAATTAATTGTTAAATGTAACATAATTTTTACCTTATTTCTATTTATAAAATAGTATGTGACTTAATGCAAGTGTATCAGAATTTTAAAAAATATAATATAAGTATGTATAAGTTGAATAATTAAATAACTCGTTGCATATTGGTTGCATTATTTGTTAACGCATCGCAAATTAGTGGCAAAAATAATATCTATTTGGAAACGGTTGTCGCATATTTGTTGCAATATTTGTTCTCATACCACTTCACTGAGAAAATGGTGGTTGCCATCACTAGACTCGAACCCGAATATGCATGTTTGTGTCGGTGTTAGTTGACTGTGCGAAACCATTGGGCCATTCGATTCATTTGTATACTTGTCCACGAATGCTTTATATATTTAGATATTGTAGTCGCATTTTAGTTGCAATATTTACTGGTCGTCGCAAATAAGTTGCAATAGTTGTAGTCGCGTTTTAGTTGCATAATTTACTTGTCGTCGCAAATAAGTTGCAATAGCTATAGTCACGTTTTAGTTACACAATTTACTAGTCGTCGCAAATAAGTTGTAGTCGTGGCAAATTATAAAATCACTTAAAAACATAATATACGTATCAGAATCAATTATGTTTCGATAGAAAACATAAAAAAAAATCATATTAAATTGAATTCTATATTTATTGAATAAAATTTTACATTATCCTTCAGTTTCTTCTTCATCATCCGAAGAAGATGAAGGATTACATTGAAATTCATCATCTGGTTCGGCATCTTCGACTTCGAAATCGATAAATTCAGTTGAGTTTGTTTCATCTGTCAGTCGATCTACTGGAATTTCTTCGACCGTATTGACATCATCAGAAGTCTCTTGTTGCAAAAGTAATAGTTCTTTTTCTTTATATTTTCCCATAATATTTTCCCTTGGATTGACTTTGATGACACTAAGCCACAACTATCTCGATGTTTTGGTAGATGGGTACGGAATGTAACAAACTTGATTCGCTTGTGAACCTAAATTTTGTAGTCCAAGTATATAATTAACCAAGTATGATTGTAAAATAAAATGCCAATTATTATTGTCAAATAAAATGCAAAGTACGAAATGTGAAAATAACGTACCAAGAATAAATGGTTCATATTTTCGATATTTGCCAGTTGAGAGTATGTCAACAATGCCTCCATCGCTCCGGCGAGTTCCTTTACCAATCGTAGGATCATACCATTCACATTTAAAAAGAGTGATCTTCAGCTTAACCAATCCTTGATACTTAAACTCTATGATATCTATTAAATTCCCATAAAAATCATCTTCATCTGATGCATCAGAGTAATTTTGTCCGCGAACACATATGCCGTAGATCATTGTTTTTCTTCTTTGTCCGTATTTGCGCGTATGAAATAAATAACCTCTTGTGAAATATATAGGCCACGTTTTTCCTTTATTTTTGGGACCTTGCACTAGCTCTTGAACCCATATAGGAAATGCTTCACCACTGTCCCTATTTCTTGAATATCCGAACACCTGTAAATGGATAAGTCAAGATTTGTGTTAACTATTAATATATAAATACATACAAAATTATAACGATTACCAAAAGCGAAAGACATACATATTTTCTAATCCAGCTTGGAAAATCTTCGTCCCTTTTGACAGATACCTCATTATCTGATAGTTCTGGGTATAAATAACGAATCTCTTGTTCGTGCAAGCTGTAAAAACCAAGAAATTTTGGATTGGAATATGAGATATATTTTTCTAATTTAAAACATTTAAATAAGTATAGTTTATTGTACCTTTCTAATGGCCGAAAATATTCTTAATTATGCAAAATATAAGCATGTGCGCATTGATAGTCTTCCTGAGAAAACTATACTTCCTTACATTTACCACTTGGACGACCTACATGCGTAAATATATCTGGTACTCCAGAAACATGATATACCGGGACTTCACCTTCATCGAATCTAGTGGATTTGCCAAAACTAATAGTTAGAGTGAAATAAACATTACAATAACAAATTATTACATATATTTTAAAAATAATTACATATGTACAAAAAACCTATGAGGGACCTTGCTTTGGTACGTATCTGAGCGGCAAAGTAGTGCTCTGCGAAATATGATATCTCTTCATTCAAGTATGCTTGGATAATCGATCCTGCCGCATATCTTTTGTTCTTCACCATCCATTTCAAATGTTTAAAATCTCTTTCAAATAGATACATCCATCTATATTGCACATGACCGCCTAGTTCTGCTTCATATGGAAGATGTATAACTAAGTGCTCCATCACATCAAAAAAAGAAGGAGGAAAGATCTTTTCCAAATTACACATAATGATGACAATGTTATCTTTCAGAGTTCGAACTTGGCTTTCTTGCAATGATCTAGAACATAAGTCGCGAAAAAATCTTCCAATTCCTACAATATTTATCCAAAGCTCAAATTATTTATATATATATATATATATATATATATATAGGGTAATCAAAGTTCTCTAAATATAGTATTACCCGATAATGCGAGGTGAATATTTTGCGGTAAGAGTTCTGCAAAAACAAACGGAAGTAGGCGCTCCATAAAAACATGGCAGTCATGACTCTTTATGCCTGAAAACTTTCCTCCATCAATATCCGCACATGCAGATAAGTCTGATGCATATCCGTCTAGGAATTTAACCTCATATTTCACACATTCCAGTAAGCGTTGTTTGGCCAATGGGGTCAATCTAAAGATAGGAAATGGGGCTTTACCTTGATCATCAAGATGCAGTTCTTTTCGAGAACAGAATCTTGCTATATCCATTCTTGACTTAACTGAATCTTTTGTCTTGCCGGAAACGTTCATCAAAGTATTCATGATGTTATCGAAAAAGTTTTTCTCTATGTGCATAACATCAAGACAATGTCGTAGGTTGAGATCTGTCCAGTACGGAAGTTCACAAAATATGCTCTCTTTATGCCAGTTATGCCACTTCCCATATCCATCTTTTTTTACTTCATGACCATTTCCCCCACAATCTAATGTCTTTGGTGGATTGACATGCCTTATACGTTCGTATAAAATCTGTTCACCGGTCAAAGATTGAGGTGGGTACTCATCCAAAGCATTCTTTCCCTTTATAAAGTTTTTTTATTCTGTCGTAATGGATGATGATGAGAAAGATATCTTCTGTGGCAGTCAAACCAACACGACTTCCTACCATTTGGCAGTTGAAAAACCTTCGTCTCATCCCTGCAAATGGGACATGACAATCTTCGGTCCGTAAACAATTCAGCCCAAAGATCCACACACATTTCAGACATTTCACATCCGAGAAGCTAAAGGCAATTGCGAGTGACCTTCACGACAACCATCATACAGAGGATTATTCGTAGCTTCTAGCATATCGTACAACTTTTTGGCTTCATGGTTGGGTCCTGAAGCATTATGAAAACCATGGTCATCTTGATAGATATTACCAGAAGCCATGGTTTCACAAAATGCATCATTCACCATATCTACATATCTATCTCCTTCTACAAAGACTTCTTCTTGATTTCTAATTGTCTAATTTGTATTATCATGACTCGTTCCTAAATCAACATTCAGTTGTTCTCCATGCTTGTACCAAATATAATAACCTGGCATAAATCCTCTACTAAACAGATGGTTGGATATTTACGCCCTGTATGAATTTTTTCGTTTTTACAACTCACACAAGGACATTAAAATTTACCTCTATTATCTAGTGCGAATTGTTGATTACTCACAAAAGTCATGAACCCCTCAACCCCCGCCATAAACTCTGCCGAGATATTGTTTGTTTGATCATCGATTCGGTTGTACATCCACCCTCTTGAACTCCAATAATTGTAATTAGCATTCATTTTTTCTCTCTCTAAAATCGGTAGATTTTTTTTGCTAATAATGAGGTGGTGCTGCAAATGAAAGAATCGGTGTGGTGCTTATATAGAAAACGTTTGCAACTACTTTCCAACTACATTACGACTTCTGTGCGACTACAAATGTTGTAGCAACGAAAATTATGTACATCTAATTGCGGCGAGAAAAACGTGTTCTACCAACCAAATATAGCAACTACTTACCAACTTTTTTCTCATTATTACTTTAGCAGTTGCAACAATGTCGCTTAAAAAACTGGACTATTTTGCAACTACACATTTGTGACTATTTGAGGAGTCACAAATTCGTCATTATTTTTTGACCGATTTGCAACTCGCAAAAGTTGTCTTAATACCGTCACTTATTTGTAGCAAATATGCAACTAAATTCTCATTGTTTGTGTCCGTCGTTAATTATCAACTAATTTGCGACTTCAATTTTTTGTGTCCCAAAGTAGTCGCAAAATAGTTGTATTTGGGTTGCAAAATTTTCCAACGACTCATGTAATCATATTTTGTAGTGACAAAATCCTTGTTTTCTTGTAATGATAACACAACATAAATACATAATCTAAACTCAAACAGCATAACAACAATATTGAGTAATCTAAATCTGGTTTACATGCATCCTACTTCATTTTAGGTTCTCTATCAACAATGATCATTATCATACTATGCTGTCCAATCACGATAATCATATTTCATTTATAATTCAAACCTAGTCATGCAGCTAACTAACAATTTTGGATTTTAAGAACGCCATTTCAAACAATAACATTATGAAGAAATTCCGGAATTAATATTATTCCTAGCCGCATTCTAGGATTTCAATTAATAAACATTAATATTTATCAACATAACTATTATTCTACAGCAACGTGTACCAAAGACCATCTTTGGAAAGTAAGCAAATCCAAAAAGGCCCAATTCTCTCAGGCCCGTTTCCCAAGACTCAACCCTATCTTTGATGACTTCTTCCTCTCGACGGCTTCGCCTCCGCACGAGTCATCACCGCTGCTCCACCGGCGTTTCTCTCTCCGGTGGGTCTCCGCTTGGACCTTCACATCTTCTCTTTCGCCTCCGTTTCTTATTCCGAAGCTTCTCCACCAAAAATTTCATATCCACTACAAAACCAATTTCCATTCGCTGCCTTTGATTCTATAATGCCGTCTCCGAGCAAGAGAATGGAGGTAATCTATGAACCTCTGACTCCCTCACTCTCCTCTGTACAACAAAGTGTAGATGGACATCCGACTATTTCCCTCCCTTCCGTGTTGCAAGTCGCTGATGGTCCGGTGATGCAAATCGAAGAAGAAGAAGAAGCGACGCCATAAGTGCAGGACTCTACCGTGCACCTTGATGGAGATCCTTCTCTCTTCTCAATTCCACAAGGAGGTTGGGCAAAACCGTCACCTATAATTGCAAATCTCTTTGACACAGTTGCAAATCCGATTACTGCCGTCTCATCCTCCTCAAACTGGCTGGTGCTATCTACTGAAAAATTCAAAAACGTCATCCTCCAGGATTGCCACAATCTGTGGAAAATTCGAGAGCTTCAGTCACTCCGATAGTTGAAGACCCATCTTTGAAAGCTTATTCCAAGGATTACTCGTGGGCTGCAAAGATGGACTCATCTTTGCGCGATCTCCATAGAGTCACCACGTCAGAATTCATGGAGGATAGAACCCCCAAGATAAGAATTCCAAACCATGTTCTCCTAGAAGGTTTAGAAAATCACGCAGTAGTAACTAGGATTTGGGGGTAGAAGGTGCCGGATTTTTACTCGTAAAGTAGGAGAATCCTCTTATCTCTTTCACATCCCTGATGAACCAACCCGTAAGTGGATTATCCAGAGAGGATTGTGGTATGTGTATGATTGTTTAATGTTTGTTTCCCCTTGGTCCCCTGCAGCAAACATTACTCTACCTGAGATTACAACTATACCTGTTTGGTTGACGCTTAAGAATATCCCAAGTCAGTTATACTCGATCAAGGGTATAAAGTGGATTGCCTCGGGTATAGGTGAGTCGATGCTAACTAGCAGGCCTTGGCTTGATCCTACACAAATGGGAGAAGCAAAGATATTAGTTGAGGTAAAACTTGATAGACCATTCCCTCAGAAAGTTGCATTAGAGGATGAATGTGGTACAATCACAATGGTTGATGTTGTTTACTCTTGGTTGCCTTCTAAGTGTCGAAACTGTGGACAACTCGGTCACAAATCATCTCGTTGTCTAGTCCAAAAATAAGAGAAATCAAATAAGGCACCAGCCCCTGCAGTTTTTGTCCCTGCAAAAACCAATGCTATAGCAGCTGCTACAAGCATCGTCTCTACCACAAACACTGCTACAGTGACACCTTTGGCAATCCATGTGATTGGTACAATCACTACTTCAGCCTCATATTTTGATGTAACTACTATTAAACAAGCAGTGGGAACTTCAACCAATATTGAGGTTGATACTACTACCATAACAACTATCAACAACAATGAGATTATCCTAGGAACTTCAGCCATAATCGAGGCTGTAACTTTAGCCTCAGTTAAGGCTCTTTTCATCTCTAAAGCATTGGAAGGCTGCTCCTATCATAAATGATTCAACTACTACTACATAAACAATTGTGTGTCATTCTCCTTTTTTTGACTTCATGGCACCAAGTGAATCTAGTGTGATTGTTAATAAAGGTGTTGGAGTTGTTCATGGTAACCGATTTGCAGATTTGGAAAACTCAGAGCTAAAATCATCCGAGGATTCAGACAAAGAGTCTCTTTTGGAGAGGATATGATAACCGCTTCAGCTCAGAGAATCCTTTGCGATACACCGGTAAAACCATCAATAAAGGTACGAGAGATGTTGTTTCCAACACATACCGGTGGAGGTCGCAGAAGCAGTAAAAGCCGAGGTAGATGTGGAAACCATGGATAATCTATAGAATATGCGAGGTCATTGTTGGGTTTTCTTATCATCCTAATTCCGTTTTCTTCTTTTCTCTTATTATCACTTTGTATGTATATGTCTCTTTCATTTCTCTCAGAACTACAATGTATGACTAAAAGTCATAGCTTGGCATTTAAATCCAAGAGTTTTTATTAAAAAAAAAAAAACAACTATTATTAACTACACATCAAACATAAGTCCGTTCTAATTAAGTCCAGTCTTAAGTAATCAATACATCTAACATTCATCATTCTCAAGATTTTAATAACAAACGGTGTTAGTCCCAAACTCACTTGGGTCTAAGGGCTTGATTGGGAGAGCATATTAGTGGGCTTGATGCTTTTTATGAGCCAGTCATGTTTTACTAATTGAGCATGAAAGAAAGCATGGAGGGCTCCTAAATGCTCGTTAGCCCAATGCTCTCCAAAAGAGCTTTTCCAAAGCATTAAGCTCTTAAAATTATAAAAAAGACATTATTATCTTTAATTATTTAATTAATTTTCTGTATATGCCATTGAGAATTTACTATAAATTTATGTTTCCACTTTGACCTAAACCTAAAAACGTTGGAGAAAAAAACTGAGAACATCATCGTAAGTTTTTTGTTTTTGATAAGCAACTAACGTGATTTCTTTTAATCCTATAGCCAAATTTCTTGTGTATATATACTTATATTCATATCATATACAAGCGTATGGGAGGCAAAGTGCACAAACATAGTTATATTTTTGTTTTAAGATGATGTTTTATGTTTTCTATGTACTCTGTTTTTCAATCTTCTCTTCTTACCTCTCTGTTTCTCTGCAACTTTTCATATGTATATTTAATATAATATTCATGTTTTGTAAACAGATTATAATAATTATGTCCATTTTTGTAATTTTATATCTAATAGCTTACTCCTTCTGCTCCTTACTGCTACAGCTCTATTATAGACTATGCCAATCAAGGCCTAAGTAGTGCGAGTGATTAACGATTGATGCTTAAAATACTAAGCTTAATTAAAATTTTAGTAAAACCGGTTTAAATAAAATATTCAATTTAAACCAAACCAAACTGGATTCAAACCGAAAATTAATTTAAATTAAACCATACTAAACCGGTTTTAAAATTAATTTAAACCAAGTCAATCCTAAACCGGATTGAAATCGGAAACCTTGAAATCTGATCGGAAAATGGGTGGTGATAGATCGGAATTATTGACATCCATCGACAGTTATTGACTATCGCGGGGAAAATTTCCGGTGGCCATTCCAATAAACTTTCCACATCCTTTTATCATGAGTCCTAACCGTGATTTTAAACAACTTTTATCTAGAAAACGTTTTAAAATTTCGGTTAAAAACATGCGTTTTGATCAAAACGGATTTACTTCCGTTCTGACTATCTGCGGCGGTTCCAGACAACCATAGCCTAACCGTGATATGATCTAGGTCTCTACGACCATCATTGTTCATTTGAAACTGATTAAAACCGATATATTTGAGTTGAAAACATTTTAGAAATCAGACCAATTTGAAAAAGAAATGACCACGGTGGTTTCAAACCTTTTCCGACCAAAACCAGTGAAAAACCAATAAAATCGATTAAACTAAACATGCAACCATGAAAACGTTTTATTTGAACAAAAGAGACAGGTTTGACTACTTTCAGAGAATGATGACTTACGGTCGATCTAAAAGGAGTTAGAAGGATTTGTAGGGTTCTCTGTATTCTTAAGAGATGTGCGGTTATTTTGAGACTGGAATGACTGGATTTGGAGAAGAAATTGAAGAGTTATGAAGCTTAAAATTGACTGTATCGGCTTAAGCCTACAACCAGAGGTGGTGAAGGGAGAATGAAACTTCCGGTAGAGAGGAGGAGAAGGCACAGTGGAGCAGAGTTTCAGAGAGAAGAGAGGGCTGTTAGTTAGGATATACTCTTATATATGTTTGTTAGAATATTCAGTGTATATCCGTGTATAGTTACAATCTCATTAGATACGATCCTCTTGTATATATAGTCTACTTTGATCAATGGAAACATCATCAAGTGTTCTACACTTACAAGGGCATATGAGAAAGTTAGAGAGATGATGAAGTGGTCGAAAATGATAAGTGAAGAGAGATGGAAGGGTTTTGTAGTTTCATTAGACAAAGAGACACTTTGTGTTACTTGACACATCATAAACTTGACATGCAAGTCAAAGTTAAATTAATGAGACCACTAATTTCACATGCAACATATCCTGGATCTCAATGTCACGTGAAAATGCTTAGACGCTAATCAAGCTTATTCATGCGATTATATGACTAATAATTCCTACGTGGGAAATGAACAAGTTTAACTTCAAAACGCAGTCGAATAATAAATTCATAAAAATGATAATAACTTCATATAAGAAGTACTTAAGACATACACAAGCAATCACACAATTTAACGAATTAGAAATACTAACTTCCCGGATCAAACCCGTTATTCCCGGGAAATATGGACTTTTCCAAAATAGATAAATCCACGTACGCAAAATATTCACCAAAAATACCGACATGGAAGATAGCTTTAAACATATCAACACAATAACTGACTTGGGGATGAATCCGTTTAAAAATAAGACTGGAATTCACGAATATGTCAAAAACATCGATTAGCAAAGAGGTAATTAATTATCAACTGATGGAGAAGATTAGAACTTTGAAGAAAAAATTTCTAAGTAGAGTGAAGAAGGATGTAGAAACTTTGTCGAGAGCTAATGACCATACATGTTTTAAAATGTAAAGTCTTTGAGGATCTAATGAGATTTAGGCTTTTAAATCGATTGTGGAATCAAACAAGAGCAAGATGAAGAAATAAATTGATGAAAAAGATTGAAAAGTGGTGTTGATTCATGGAAAGATTGGTTTGAAAAATCGTTTGTCTTTGCAAGTTTTGGTTTGGGTGAACAAGGATGGAGCTTGGTGTCCATGGAGAGGAAAAAGAAAATTAAAGAGAAACAGAGATGGTTGGAGATAGAAAGAATTTAGTTGGTATAGCGAAAGACGGATCTTGTACATGGCGTGACCTCTGCCCTAAAGCAACAACTTAAGATTGAGCATGTTTTATGGAGATGCAATGACTATTTTGATTTCAAATTTAGTTTTTTTTTGTTTTGTTTTCTGAATATCTTTTATCGGATTTTATTGTTGGTTTAGTTTATCTTATGACTTTCTAGTTTCAACAAGTTCACCAAAAAATAAAATAAACGAGAGAGTCATAAGATAACCTAAATCAAACAAAAAAAAAATCCAAAAAAATATCTAGAAAACCAAAAAACTAAATCTCAAATCAAAAGAATCATTTGCATCTCCATAAAAACTGCTTAATCCTAGAGTGTTGCTTCAGCAATGGTAAAGATTCACGTCATACACATCGTCCGTCTTGCGCAATACAAACCCAATTCAATCTATATGCAACAGTCTCTGCTTATTTTCAGTCTACTTTTCTCTCTCTATTGGTACCAAACTCCAGTTTTCTTCTTCAACCAAAGTAAAACTCACTATTGACTATACAAAAAACGATTACTCAAACCAATCTTCTCTATCAATCAACACCACCTTCCAATCTTCTTCCATATATTTCTCCGTCTTGCTGTTGTTTGATTTTCCAGTAGAGATTTAAAAGCCAAAATCCCATAACGAACATTTCAAAACATGTGTAATCATGAAGTGTCGAAAAAGTTTCTACAACATTCTTCTCTTTCCTTAGAAATTTCTTCTTCAAAATCCTAATCTTCTCTATCAATTTGTAATTAATTACTCAATGCTAATTAATTGCTTGAAAAATTCGTAAAATTATATCTTATCATTAAACGGATTCCTTAATTAATTCTCTCTCTAAGTGATGTTTGCATTGCAGTTGATAAATTAGGTTAAAAGTTATCAAATATAAACATTTATATACCTCCATGACACTCCAAAAGATCGGTCGTCTTTAGAGATTTTCTGAGATCGGAAGGAGAAGATGAAGAGGTATGAAGAGTCGATCACCAATTTGAGGGGGCGTGGGATTTATATATGTTGACAAAACCACGAAGACCTAATTTTAGTGGGCTTTTTAGTGGTGGTGACTAATAGAAACAGTCATTTTAAAAATGATATGGCATATTCTCAGGCTGTGATTGGCCAAATTTTGTCTTACCCTTACACTTGCATCTGTCTTACCCCATCAACATCAGCCCCAATACTAACTGTAGCTGCATTTGAACCTGCAAAATCATCTCTAAGCAATGGCGTCCAAAACTCGGTGTCGTACCCTTGGGGCCTTATCTCAATACCGCCAATATCTTCCTCAACACCTCCATCAGTATCTGATTCAACATTCTCTTCGCTCCAAACAAACTCAGTATCATGAGTTTCGTCTCCCCCCACACCAAGACTCACTTCAACTGATTCAGCATACCTTATCAATTCCTCATCCTCAACCTCCATTGGGTGTGTCCTCGATCCTGCTGTTGACCAATTGACAAACCCATCCTCAAATACCGATTTTCCAGAATTACTGCTTTCGCCAAACACAACACGCCTCTTCCTCTCTGCCACTGGTATTGTGTAACCACAAACGTCTTCACCAACAACACTACTTTTACTTGTTTTACACAGTCTCTCAAATTTCACAAATAGATTCATTGCATTGTTTACAGGCAAATGCTTCAGAAAGTAACCAATACCTCCATCACTAGTTAACAAGACAGGCGGTGTCCTCAAACCAGTGGCCAGCTCCATGCAGTTCGGCGGCTAGTAACTCAACACCGCAACACTACCAATGCTTTCACCAAACTCGCCCATCACAACTTCTTCCGACTCTGTCAACTTTATCCCAAGTTTTATTGCGACCAGTCTTAACATCCTATTTTTGTCAATCACGAAATCTCAATTACCATCTCCAGAACACCTCCACTCACCACATATAACCATGCAATGCTCCTCCATACCAACTTTGGTGGTCATTAAAAAACAACCCACGTCGAATCCGGCCACGAATTCCTTAACTCAAACACTGATACACTCAACCCCACACAATCGGACACGGAGCTATAGATTTTACCCTTCTGTAGTTCCTATGTATCTCTCTCCTATATTCACAGCTGTAAAATCCCTAATATCTACCCTCATTCCAGCTGTAAATCTCAGCCACATATTCTGATTTTTTAAAAGAACCTCTTTACCCCCCGGATACCCACACATCTCTTACAACCGTTGGATTACAATTCAAAATTCAACGGCATAGATTAAACTACTCTAACGATATCATCAATTGCCACCTTAACTATCCCATTATCTCGTTGAGGACATTTTCGGCAACTTTCTCGTAGCTACAATGGAAAAAGTGCTCTGTGCAGCCAAAGTGTCTTTTTATGCAAGAGAAACATCATTAAGTGTTTCTTTATGTAAAGCACTCATGTTTATATATAAAGAAGATTTTACCATGTACTTAACTCGTTTAATTTCATAGTTTCTAAATTCTTTTATAAAGTTCTAATTTTACCCATTGAATTAAATATATTTAAATCAGCACGCACTAACAGAGTTGACTCGAGACTTTAGATCATGCAAATTTCGATTTAATAATTTTAGTTCATACATATAAGTATATGCCAATTTAGTATTGTTTATGTAATTTTTGGCATTGTCAATTAGTTCATGTATAATTTGGATATGAATTAACTTTTTCCGTCTTCCGATAGCATAAATTGTTTCCTGTCTTCAGATATCATTAATTGTTTTGGGCCGAACTGTATTATCCGCTTCTAATTGTAAGATTATACTCCCTCTGTTTCACTTTGAGTGAAGTTTTAGAAATTTTGTTTGTTTCAATCTAAATGATTTTTTTAAGTTTTTATGCAAAACTATTGATTTTTAATTATCTTTTTACTGTTTGAATTCTATAATTGTTTTATTATTAGTTGGATTGTTTTGAAATTGATAATAAATAATATTTTAATTTTGAAATTTTTTTTACATAATTCTTTAATATGTGTGCAAAAAACTTAATTATCACTTAAAATGAAACAGAAGAAATATGTACATTTCTCAGGTAAGCGAAACATGTTTCTAAGCTACCATGTATGAGATCAACATTTTGTAATTTTTGTATTAAATTAATAATATGAAGCAGTTTAATGTCAAAGAAAAAAAAAAGACCAAAAGTCGAAAACAAAATTCAGATTTAATTTTGGACAGAGAAAGTAATATGTAAAAAATAAATAAGCGATAGATATAATAGGTTCGAATCCCGGACAACCCACTATGGATCATATGAATATGATTTTGAAATAATATTCATAGAGCAATTATATTTCTATTTATATAGATTCGTTTCTAATTTATCTCATTGATTAAATTTTTTTTATTACTCTAAACTAAAAGGATCTT
This sequence comes from Pseudoturritis turrita, assembly GCA_900406555.1. Classification (NCBI taxonomy): domain Eukaryota; kingdom Viridiplantae; phylum Streptophyta; class Magnoliopsida; order Brassicales; family Brassicaceae; genus Pseudoturritis; species Pseudoturritis turrita. The sequence goes on along the minus strand of OVBL01000181.1, from coordinate 44,602 downwards.
ATCCATTTTACATTGGTTGACATGGCTATGTTGGGATCGGTTTTTACCCCTCTGAGATCAATGGTTAAAGATTGGATTAAGTATAAAAATCGGCCCCTAAGTTATGATATGGGCCTCGACACCCTAAGTGATGATATAAGCCTCGACACCCTAAGTCTCAATACAGGCCTCAGCCCCTAAGTCATGATATAGGTTTCGGCCTCTAAGTCTCAATACGGGCCTCGACACCCTAAGTCTCAATATGGGTTTCGGCCCCTAAGTCATGATATGGGCCTCGACACCCTAATTTATGATATGGGCCTCGACACCCTAAATCTTAATACGGGCCTCGAAACCCTAAGTCTCAATATGGGTTTCGGCCCCTAAGTCTTAATATGGGCTTCGGCCCCCAAGTCTCCATACAGGCCTCGGTTCCTAAGTCTGCATACAGGCCTCGGCCCCTAAGTCTCCATACAGGCCTCGGTCCCTAAGTCTGCATACAGACCTCGGCCCCTAAGTCTCCATATAGGCCTCGACCCCTAAGTCTCCATACAGGCCTCGACCCCTAAGTCTCCATACAGGCCTCGGCCCTTAAGTCATGATAAACCGATCTGAGCCCATAACAAGAAGAAGGCCGAAGCAATGTCAATACGAACCAAGAAGTATCAAGCCCATAACAAAGTCTTCATGGACCGAGCTCATCGAAAAGGAGGCCGAGGTGAAGTCAAACCTGGATACGAAGCCCATGAAGATATAACCGACTTAGGGCGGCTCCGAGAAGAAAGGAAATTCCCGAAGAATAAGAAAGTTTTTCTTTATCGCTTAGGAATGGGCCTAAGCCGACTGATACTTCTATAAATATTCATGTACATTCCTTTAGAAAGGGATCCGTAGTTTTTCATACCTAAACACTTGTTACTTTGAGAGCTTTACGAAACAGCTTAATAAAAACACCATCTTTGGATATTTATTTATGTTTTTCGTGGTTTATACGCAGAAGTTTCAGATCTCTTAAAAGTTTCGTGACAAATCTAATTGTATTGATTTCGACTCCCACATAATACATCGAAGTGAAGGAAAAACCGTTTTCTCCGATAAGGTTTCAGTTTTACTCGAGAAATCGCCATTATAGCTTCATATCTCTATTGTCGCTTCACATCTTTCTCGTCGGTGTTTTATTTGCGGGCCTTTTCAATGGATTATGTCATTGGCGTCCATTCATTTCCACGTATTGTTCCCAATTTTATTTTCCATGATCATCTATGCCACCAAAACGGTGGTCCCACAACATACTTGCTTTGTGATGATGCTCCCATGGGGTGATGAGTTTGGTGATTGTCGTCTGTTTTTATTATCGCCGGCGATTTTTTTGCGCTAATGCTCATGAAAATTGACTTTGACACTCACAATGAAACTGGTTGGGTCGCATGATGTTTCAATGGTTGGGTTGAGAACCGACTTTACCACTCGTAGTCGTTTTCTTTCTCATAGTAGAGTGTTATTTCCTAGGAGATGGTTCTATCCCCGATGTTTTTCTCGATTCTTATGTGGGTTGGTTTTTAATTTCGCTGGTGAACGTGTCCAAATCCGTGTAATATGAAATCCTGAAATATCAAACGATATCATCACTTTAACAAGATTACTTCTTCGATAAATAGAAATACTTTTAAAATGACTATGATACAGAATATGTGGTATCACATCATGAAAAAAACAGAACTATTATCAGAAGCATCTTGTTTTGTCATACGATATACGATTTAAAAATTCATTTAAAAGATGGTGGCCACGCACAAAATTCACATTAGACTAAATATCGATTATGAAGAAAGAAAATAATTGATTTTAAAATTTGTTATCGAATAAAGCTTTACCAAAGATAATTATCGTGTAATTTCACTTCTATTATTTTATCATCCGGAAACTTTGTATAATGATTTGGTAATTCCTCTGAAATGAAACCATCTTGTCAAAAAAAAGAAAAAAGAAAAGCAGTACAGCGACGTCGTATTGGTAAAAACGTAGAGGCGAAAACGGGAAGCTCAGATCAAGAGTAGCTCTTTTTCCTCTAAAATTTCCGTTTTTTCTTTCACCCTTTCGTATGATTAACGAAATCATCAGATCGTGAAATATTCTTGAGGAGAACAATTGCGAAATGGAGAATCTGAGCTGCGAAAGATCTATCTCATTCTCCCTCTAGATGTTGCTACTTCTTCTTCTTCTTCTTCACCACATAAGCATAATTCTTCAGATCTCGTTGATTAATCCGCCGCATTTGGATCTAATTCGACAATCCTAGAGAAGAAAGCAAGGAAAAGGAGAAGAAACATGGCAGGAGCGGCCTCAGCGCTGTTTCTGCTCGATATCAAGGGTCGCGTTCTCGTCTGGCGTGACTACCGCGGCGATGTCTCCGCCGCTCAAGCCGAGCGGTTTTTCACTAAGCTCATCGAGAAGGAGGTTTTTTTCCGATTTGCTCTGTGATCTTCCTCTTATCGCTCATTGATCGGTGTTTATTGCTGGTTTTTTTTTTTTTGGGTCTGCTCCGAGTGGTTGGTTAGTGTAGAATTGGCAGAGAACCTGGAAGTAGTGAACGAACTTTGTGGATTCGTGTTTGAGAGATTCACCAATCGAAATCGAAACCTTTCCAAGCAATGAACACGCTTGATTCATGTCTATTTTCATTTGTGAGATTCTCGTTAATGGAAATTAAATTTTAAGATTCATGCTGTTTCCCAACCGGAAATTGAGACTGTTTGAAGTAATGAACAAGTTTGATCACTGGTTAAATGGGTTTGGATTATAATTTGATCTGGATCATCATTTTGAAGCTTTCTGTTTAAAATCAGAGTATTCAGTCTCAATATTGTTTTTCATATGTTGTTTAATTGTTCAGGGTGATTCACAGTCAAATGATCCAGTTGCTTACGATAATGGGGTGACTTACATGTTTGTGCAACATAGTAACGTATACCTGATGATAGCATCCAGACAGAATTGTAATGCTGCCAGTCTTCTCTTCTTCCTTCACCGCGTAGTCGATGTAAGTGATGGCTTCTTCAGTTATTAAGGCTCCATCTTTTTCCCAGATTTGGTATGGGGAAGAAACAGAGACAAAAGTAACCGTACTGTTTCATATGATGGAAATGGTGATATATATAATAGGTCTTCAAGCATTACTTCGAGGAGTTAGAGGAGGAATCACTGAGGGATAACTTTGTTGTAGTGGTATGTTAAGCTTCTGCCATTGCTATTACTTGCCCAACCTAAAAGATTCTCAAAATTTTGAAAAAATATATTTTGTCATTGTTAGATGCTGAAATTGATTTCTGGTGCTGACAGTATGAGTTACTTGACGAGATGATGGACTTTGGTTACCCTCAGTATACCGAAGCAAATATTCTCAGTGAATTTATCAAGACTGATGCATATAGAATGGAAGTTACACAGAGACCTCCAATGGCTGTGACAAATGCTGTCTCCTGGAGGAGTGAGGGAATACAGTACAAGAAGAACGAAGTGAGTGCTTTTGTGTTTCAAGAGAGGAAAAAATTCTTGCTGTGTTTTGGGTTTTTGCAAATGATGACAGCCTTCTCTTTTTCTCCAGGTTTTCTTGGATGTAATTGAGAATGTAAATATTCTTGTCAACAGTAATGGGCAAATTGTCAGGTCTGATGTTGTTGGAGCACTGAAGATGCGAACTTACTTGACGTATGTCAACACATCAAATTTTCGACATTTTTCCTAATAAATCGAAGCATGTTAAATTTCAAGTCCCTTTTGCTTTGATCTTTGTCTTGGCGTCTTATTTGACTATTTTGCTTTTTGATCCATTCTATTGCAGTGGAATGCCAGAGTGTAAGTTAGGACTGAATGATAGAGTATTGCTGGAAGCGCAGGGACGAGCAACAAAGGGAAAAGCTATTGATTTAGAGGACATCAAATTTCATCAGTACGTTCTTAAGCTTCTATTAAATTAAAAACTTGGAAAGTTCTCCATTGATCCTTAACCCTTCTACTTTCTTTTTACTCAAAAGATTCTATACTTTAGTTTTATGTATTGTCTTCTTCAACAACGTAGGTGTGTTCGATTGGCCCGTTTTGAAAACGATAGGACGATATCTTTCATACCACCTGATGGGGCTTTTGATCTGATGACATACAGACTCAGTACTCAGGTTTGACATGTCGAACATAGCATAGATGGGAATTTTTCCTCGTCTTCAACAAATCATATCTCATGATATGTGTCTTGTATATACTCCTTGTTCAGGTAAAGCCACTTATATGGGTGGAAGCGCAAATAGAAAGGCATTCTAGAAGTCGTGTTGAGATGCTTGTAAAAGCTAGAAGTCAGTTCAAGGAACGAAGGTAAAATATATTCAATGGCAGTATGCCACTTTTCCTTTTCTCTTTCACTGTAATGCAGAGATCTTGATGATCAGATTCTTTGAACCTTTGATCGAGAACTTTCTATTTGCAGCACCGCAACGAATGTTGAAATTGAGTTGCCTGTACCAACCGATGCATCTAACCCCACCGTTAGGACATCTCTAGGGTCTGCCTCTTATGCTCCTGAAAAAGATGCGTTGGTCTGGAAAATCAAATCTTTCCCCGGGAACAAGGTAGATGCTTTTTGTTGTTGTTGAAATGTTAAATTTATTGATCAACAAAATGAAAAACCGTAGATGCTTTTTCCTTACTCCCGTTGTGACAATCAGCCATATAGTATTAATGCTAACGTATAAAAACAATATAGGAGTACATGTTGAGGGCAGAGTTCCATCTTCCCAGTATAACTGCAGAAGAAGCAACACCTGAGCGAAAAGCTCCTATCCGAGTTAAATTCGAGATCCCTTATTTCACTGTTTCAGGGATTCAGGTAAGCTTGCCCTCGATAATATCTGGTTTTTACATCTTCTGGCTTTTTTTCTCATCCCAGTGCGTAAAACCCTCTTCCCAAAGTGATTAAACTTTCATGTACTATATGTTGTTTTGGTTGTGTAGGTTCGGTACCTGAAGATAATCGAGAAGAGCGGGTACCAAGCACTTCCATGGGTGAGATACATAACAATGGCTGGTGAGTACGAACTAAGACTCGTGTAAGGCTCATTCGGTTATATCGTTTTATGCCATTGTGATTCCCACATTCCTCGGGGAATCGCCTGAATTAATGAAACAAAACAAAACAGGACACAAGTAGAGAAAAAGAAACGTTTTGAAACTTTTTTTTAGCTGATCAAATTTGCCTTTAATTTGTCCCTTTTAGTAACCATATTCTTTTGAATTTGTCTGTATGGTATTTTTTTATTTTATTTTATATGAATCCCTTTGTAAACCTTTCACGACATGGTTCTTCTTTTTAACTCCCGAGATTCTGTCTATGTTTTGATCTTCTATCTAAATTCTTAAACTATGAGGTTTTGGTTTTTGGTTTTCGGTTTTCGGTTATTGTTTACAAATGTTTCTCTTGTAACGTATACCGCTTGCGTATTCGCCCTCGGCAATGCACAAACTTTTTATAGCATTTTTATAGATTTTCTATTTTTAAGAATAAATATTGTAATATATAGAACAAAAATTGTAAAATTTTACGAAAACTACATAAAATAGCAAATTTTATTTCAATATTTTAGACTCCCAAAAAAGTTGAATGAAAGTTCTTTTATCAATTGTAAGTCTCTTGAATTTAATCCAAGAGCCATTGGTTATTCTTTGAGCTAGCTTTACTTTTTGTAGTATATGAAAATATTGTTGTAAAATGAAATCATAATTTGATATGGTATTATACTAAATAAACAGTTTTTATATGTAACTAGATTTATGATCCGTCTATACGCGGGTTTATAATAAATATTTATAACACGTGAAATAAACAAAAAACAAAAAAGTGATGAAAAAATTTAATCACCCGCGAAATAATATAAAATAAAATTAAGAACGCAAACGCAAAACCACCAAAAAAATTTCTAACAGTTATTTATTTATTTTGAATCTCCTATTCTTTATTATTTGGTTTCCACTTAAATTTTGTCACATGTGTATATATTTAGTTGTTCATATTCTTATTTGAATTGCGTACTTTTTATTATTTAAGTACTTATATCTATTTGTCATAGAAACTGGTTGTAGTATTCCTATTTGAATTAGTTTTACTTTTGTCACCATATTTTATAATTTAACACGCGGATTTATAATTTAATATTTTATAACCAGTGAAAAAAACTAAAAATAAAATAGTGAAAACAAAATCAAATCAGCTGTGAAAATAAATAAAAATATTGAGAACACCGATGCGAAACCACATATAGAAAAGTCTAATAGTTATTTATTTATTTTGATTCTCTTTTTATTATTATTTGATTTACAATTAAAATTTATCGCATATTTCTAAATAATTAGTTTTTCCTATTCATATTTGGATTATGTTAATTTTTTATTATTTAGCTACTCAATCACCTGTGCAAGTAAATTAAAAAAAATTGAGAACGCGACGCGAAACCACTGATAAAAAAGTCTAATAGTTATTTATTTAGTTTGATTCTCTTATTTTTTTTATTATTTGATTTCCAATTAAATTTTGTCACATATTTTTAAATAATTAGTTTTTTCTATTCCTATTTGAATTATGTTTACTTTTTATTATTTAATTAGCTACTCATATATCTATTTTTCAAAATATTGATTAATTGATTATCATATTTCTATTTGAATTAGATTTACTTTCTCTTTTTTAATCATATTCGACTTGCATTTTTTGTTTATGAATTGACATATTACATCTCTTCTGATGAGAAACGAATTATAAGTATTTCATCAATTCATTTTTTATTTCTATAATTTTCAAAATATGAGGAACTTTCAATATAAATTTCTTCTCAAACATCAATTTGTTAATTTTACCGCGTCCACATAATAGTAAAATTAAAGAAAAATTCATAATATAATGCACATTTCACATAAAAAATAATGGTATTAATTAGGGTTTTTAATTGGTATATTAGGTTTTTTAAATAAATAGACTATTTTAACACGTGTCAAAATCTAATTGGTATATTAGTTTTTTTTAAAAATAAATAATTTTTTTTGACCCGTGTCAAAATCTGATCGACTGACTTGACACGTGTCACGATCATGTTAATTACGTATGATGTTTTATATAATAAAATATAATTAAAAAATATTTTTTAAAATTATGTGACGGACGAATATATATATATTTTTTTGTTTATTGTAAATTTCACATATCTTATAAAAACATTATTTTTAGATAACTCTTACCAAGTGCAAGTCTTCGGAATGTAATCGGCACTGGTTCCTTCTCAAATCAGCTTAAATTTTTTTTTATCGAAAAAACTAAAACATGTTATTGTTAGATGAAAGTGAAACATTGGTTTTATATTTTATATTTTTTATAAAAAAAATTCAAACTATAAAATAAATTGCATATAATTTACGCACAAGTGCAAAAAATATTTGAAGGAGATCAAAATCAAACCATCATTGTCTCATCACATCATCTGAGAGTTTTTTTGTTTTTTACTCAACTTCAACTTAATATTACTCCAAGGTTTGATACACAGAAGGTTTATCACTTAGTACAAAGCTTAAAGCCCAATTTGGCACAAGAGAGAGGCCTAGGATCAAAATTCGAGAAGGAAAGAGATTCCTTAGCTAATCTATCAGCCGCTCTATTTCCACTTCTTGGATGGAACTTCAGTTTGAAACCTTGATTTAGGGACATGAGCTCGATGATGGGTTTAAGCTTTAACTCATCGACATAACTGCTCGATGATGGGTTTAAGCTTTAACTCGTTGATTGTTTGGACCAGCTCCTTTGAATCTGATTCGAAGATCACATTTTGGTAAACCCAAGCTTTGCATTGAGAGGATTGCCCACCTAAGAGCTTTTGCTTCTGTCTCCAACACACTTCTAACCCTCGATATGGATCTAGCTCCCATCCATTTAATTCCACCTGAACTGTCCCTTAGACACCAACATAGACCACTTCTTAGGTTCTCCTCACTCCATGCTCCATCAGTATTACACTTTAACCATCCTGATGGAGGAGGTTGCATGCCAAGGTGCTGTGAGTCTAGCTCTCTCTGGTTCCTCTCTTGTTACCTCCCCTGAGTCCTCATACTTCCTCTGCAGCCACCATTCTCTATCAACCTCTGCCTTCTGAACCGTTTCCATGCCCCCATACTCGAGTCCATTGAAGCAAAACTCATTCCTGTTTTTCCATAGTCTTCCATAATCTAAGAGTTATAGTAAAACAAATGCTCGAAATATCTATACTATTAATTGGGAAACATTTTTAGCAGTTAACCATCGAAGTTAACTTATATTACAACTTATATGTCATTGCTTTATTTTAGAGAAAAAATGCTCATTAAAGGTAAAAGTGTCAGAAAAATCGACTTCTTATCCATGTAGCCAAACAGTCCGAATTACAAACCGTGCAGATTTTATACGGGTTGGAAATTGACCCGGTTCTAACACATAATTTTAACCCGACAATCATTTTATGGAGATAATCGTGGATATAATTATCCCTGCAACCAAACACTCATATTTGGGTTAAACACGCGAATCCTATATGGGTTCAAATTGACCTGGTTTAAATATTTTTTTATCCGATAATCATTGAAATAATAAAATAGAGAATATATTTAATAAATAGGTATGTTATTTAATGATCCTATATAATACCATTTTAGTATTATTAGTTTGTATTATAGACTACTACTTTTAGTATATACATATAATTTATGTAATTAATATATGTATTATTAATTTTGTGTGAAAACAAACCCTAAAATATTATAAAATGGACACATTCGTTTTTATTAATTAAAAACTATTCAGATTATTTTAAATTCCCCATACAAAACAATTTAGGGTTGGTTTGTGAACAAACTAATTCAAAATGTATAAATTTAGGGTTTGTTTCACAAACCAACTAATTTAAAAAGTAAAAAACTCGGTATATCATCTGAATGTATATACCAAACCAAATCATAAATTTGTATATGCTAATAAAATAATCGATTAGCTGATTTGGAAAATTCTATTTCAATTTAACTATCCTAAGAATATTAATAACTAATTCATTTAGGTATCTATCATAACATATAAGAAACATTCATTACTGTTTATGATTAGATTTGAAATCATATATTTGCAACCCGATGATTTCATAAGTTTTATCTCTCTTCTTTCTGATTTTATCGATCCGTTTACTTGATCATCAAGATCTTCCCAAAAAGTAAAAGATTTAATCTAACAAATAAATATTGAGTTTCGACTTATCTCTTACTCTATATATAGCCCATTTTATGTAATGAAAAAGTTACACCACCTCTCATTTATCTTTTCTCTCGATCTCTAAAATTCATAATGGTGCTCCTATTATCACTAGCCTTAACTCAATTAAACATTTCAAACAAAGCTGGTGCATCCAAGTGAAGGTTCTCCATTCATGGAAACAATATATGAAGAATACCGGAGGTCATTTTGGTTGATAAACGATGGCACATTTTGAACGTATGTTGCCTGTTGGAGAATTGAGATTTATTCAAAACTTCTTATTGATTCAAGACGATGGTCAATATCGAACAACTAAGCATCAATACAATATGAGCTTTATTACTTCCTCTAATATTACTCGTTCTTCATTTCGGTCAGAGAATTTATTTTTGGATTGTGTTGCTTTTCAAGATGTTTTAGGTGGTTCTCTAAATGTGAATATCTTAATTGGTTAGTGTCCTCTATTTCATAAACTATTTTTGGATTAGATTCATATGTGAAATTAATTCTAATAAATTTACTTATATTATGGGACAATTGAATAATCTCGGATACTTGCAAATAACATCCGTAGTAAATAAACCAATCAAAAAGCTGGAAAAAGTTACACCGCCTCTCATTTATCTTTCCTCTCGATCTCTAAAATAAATAATGGTGCTCCTATTATCACTAGCCTTAACTCATTTAAACATTTCAAACAAAGATGGTGCATCCACGTGAAGGTTCTCCATTCATGGAAACAATATATGAAGAATACCGGAGAAACGATGGAGGTCATTTTGGTTGATAAACGATGGTACGTTTTGAACGTATGTTGCCTGTTGGAGAATTGAGATTTATTCAAAACTTCTTATTGATTCAATCCGATGGTCAATATCGAACAACTAAGCATCAATACAATATGAGTTTTATTACTTCTTCTAATATTACTCGTTCTTCATTTCGGTTAGAGAATTTGTTTTTGGATTGTGTTGCATTTCAGGATGTTTTAGGTGGTTCTCTAAATGCGAATTTCTTAATTGGTTAGTGTCCTCTATTTCATAAACTATTTTTGGATTAGATTCATATGTGAAATTAATTCTAATAAATTTATTTATATTATGGGACAATTGACTAATCTCGGATACTTGCAAACCACATCCGTAGCAAACAAACCAATCAAAAAGCTGGAAAAAGTTACACCGCCTCTCATTTATCTTTCCTCTTGATCTCTAAAATTAATTGAGCACCTCAATGTTATCTTCAACGACCTATTTTCTTATAGAGAGTAAGATTGAGTTCTGAAGATTATATGTTCTCAGCAGAATATTAACTTTTTAAAAAATCGTAAATATATTGTAATTATACCAATATTCTTGATGGTTTCCATTGAAGTGAATATACAAATATTACTAATATTTTTGTTCCTAAAACTTCGTTCATTCAAGATCATCTCAATCAGCTATGTCATTATAAAGATATTCTCTTCATAAATACGTAAACATAACTATGTTTCACCATCTTGTGATACATGTATATATATGACGCTAAACCTAAAGGAAAAACAAACAATGCTTATTTTATTCCTCTGCCTATTAAAAATTGTTATGTATTACCTAGACAATTTAAAAGACTTGAATCCAAACCAAACTGATTGGCGAATTATGGTAAAAATACTTTACAAGTGGAAGCAATATACCACACGTCAAGGTATAACACTTTATATGGTTTTGGCCGACGAAAATGTATTGCTGAGATTTTTAAATTTCTTTGTTGAATTTCTAATTTTCATAAAGCTTTCATACTAAATATTCAATAAACTTTCTTGACGAAGGGTCAAACGAGGATTTTTCAAGCCGGTGTACCCAAAAACATATTATTCAATTTATTATATCTAATTCTGTAACAAAAAAAATCAACTTGAAGAATATGAGTAAAATTTTTTTAATTATTTAAAAAATTCCATTTGTATTCTCATAGTTTTGATTGATTTATAAGACATCAAATGAATAAAAGTGTGTATAAAGTCAACATGATATTACCAATAGTTTTGATTGATTTACAAGACATCAAATGAATAAAATATATACAAATCTTTCTTGACTTTATGACTGTATAAAATATACCATATATTTGTTATATATTATATTATAATTATTATATATAATAAATTCACCATATATTCTCACAATAATACCAAATCGATTGTCATTCTCACTTCATATTCTTTCAGAAACCAGTTTCACTTCTCATGGCATCATTCTATTCTTTTTCGGGATTTACAGGAATTGAAAACTGATTGGCGTATTTGTATTAAAGTTCTTCGAACATGGACGGAGGATTACGGTTGTTTTGGTCACTCTTTGGAGTTTATCTTCTCTGATAAATATGCAAGAGTTTATATGTTTAAATTTAGTTTGGTTGTCTATAATTTTTCATATATAATTAGTATATCTTAGTGCATATATATATTTTTATTATCAGGGTACTAAGATCTGTGCTACAAGTCCTAATCATTTAATCCACATATCCAAGAATGATCTGATCGAGAATGAAAGTTATCTCAGAGACTGTGCTCCAAAAGGAATAATCAGAAATGTCAGTCACAAATATCACATATATTTCAATTCGGCAACCAAGATAAGAAAAATTCTATCATTGTCGGATTCCAATTTTTTTTTGATTTTGCATCTTTCAAAAAAGTTCTTTAGCGTGATTTCTATCATGAATTTACAATTGGTTAGTGTACTTTTGAAATATTGATTTTTTTGGTCAATATCCTATTAGTTGTTTATATAACTAACTAGGTATTACCTGAACTTTAAAATGTTGTTTGATAGTCGATTTAGTTGGAGGAGTTGTTTCAGTTTGTGAAATTAGAAGCTATGAAGATGAATTTAGTGATGACCAATAGGCAATGGAGAATAGATATATTCATTTCAACATTAGAGACTTAGAGTATGTTTTATTATTCAATCATATTTGCTGATGTTTATATCGAACTTGATAATATTTTGAATAACTATTTATATTTTTTTCATTTCTCTAGAGGAGTTGATCTGAAATGTGTTGTAACTGGTGAATATGCTAACGAGATATTCTGGAAGTATAACACGTTTGACAACGATGTTCTTCTCTGTGTCCTTAGGTTTTGGAGGGTGAATATTTTCGAAGGTATTACTATATACTGTTCATAACATATTTTAATGTAATTGTTATTACATATATTTATTAGTGTATTGTTTTATTGCATATGACATTCATGTTTTTAATGGTGTTGGATGTTCTCAAATATTAGTTAATCCAAAATCAGACAAAGAGTTTGCACAATTCAAGCGCATGTAAGCTTATTAATAATTTCGTAGTTATTGTAACTTACGTTGATAAAATGTTATGTTCTTTAATATATATTGAATGTTTTGAATGCAGGGCAAAATTCACGAACGCATTAAAGAAAAAGATGATACCTATATTAATAAATTTAGGTTTCAAATGTAATTTGATTCATTTATTATGGTCTGTAATATAACATAACTATTTGACAATTTGATATTTATATCTAAATGTACTATAATCAGTTTTATATTTTATATTAATCAGCTTTCATATTTTTGTAGATTAAAATCATAAACTTTTTAATATGAAATCAACATTACAATTTCACAAAAATTATTTAGGAAATCATGTTGAGGCATATGGTGATGCCTAATAACGTGTTGCAGTATCAAAAGATATATTTTCCATATCTTCAATCATTATATTCTTTATAGTTATGTTAGCAAATCACACGTATTAACTAATATAATATTATATTTTTTCTAACAGACAATAATATGTTTAATTATCACGATTATTTAGGTAAGCTAAAGACATTTATTCAAAAAAAATAATGATTCCTCTTCCCCACCTTCAATAGAAAAATGGTGAAGACGGTTCTTCTTTCCGATTTGGATATTTTGCAGACAAATTACCGGATACACGTTAAGATCATGCGGAAGTGGGAAGTGAAAAAGATTCTCTGGATAACTATTTCGATTTTATTTTGGTTGATGACCATGTCATAATTTTTTCCTATTAATTATTTTTTTCGCCAATTCTATTTATACAATATGTTTTGTGTTTGGATGATTTAATCAATTTTTGGCTGATTATAGGGGAACAAGGTTCAGGCTACACTTAATAATGAGTTTAGTTATTCTATTGATGATATATTGTTCCAAGATGAATGACTTGAAAACAAATTTCAAAGTTAATCGGGCTGCCGGAATAACAAATATCACACGAAACAAGTATCACATAAGATTCTCTGAGAATACAGTGTTTAGAAGCATAGCGTCGTTATTACATAATCTGATATTATCTGTTGGTAAGTATGACTGTAGTCTATATGTTTTGTTTTGTGTTTTTATTTATTGCTCTTATTGAATATTACCCGTAAAAATCATATACTCAATAACGCACAATTGTAAATGATATATTTGTATTAGATTTGTTTGAAACTTTGGTTAATGTTGGCGATCTCGAAGTGATACCAAAAGATCCATAAAGAACTCTTTATGGTGATAGGAACAAAAGAGTTGAATTTTGCCTTTGTGATATTGAATTAATAATACTTATTCATAGTTGATTATATATTTATATTGTCAGGTATTGGAATTATATTTTGGAATAATTTGAACATATCGTATGATTAGATGCAGAGAAATGAAATGTGTAGCATATTGTGATCTCGCTGAGGAATTCGATGATAAGTGGTCTGCTTCTGATGAGAACATTGTCATTTGTATATTGCATTTCTGGAAAATTCATAGTATAATCATATATATAATATTTGGAATAATTGGTAAATGCGTATTTGTTATAAGCAAGGTATATATTCGAATTTGTTATAAGCAATGTATATATGCAAATTTGTTTCACAAACCAACTAATTCAAAATTATATATACCGAAATTGAATGGATGTACCAAACTAAATCATAAATTCGAATATGTTAATAACATATTCGATTATCCGATTTGGATTTTTTTCTTTTCGATTTAAGATCCTAACAATAATAATAACTAATTCATTGAGTAACCGATCTTAACATATAAGAAACATCATTACAGTTAATAATTATATTTCAAATAATATTTTAAACTTTATTACCATATTACTAATTTCTTAACAAAACAACTAAAAGATATATAATTGATAATATTATCCAATTTTATAAAAATAACAATATTTTTGTTCTTAATCTTTCGATTGCATTTAATAGTATTTGTACCGTTTTTGATAAGAGAGAGATTTGACAAGCTATTTTTGATATACTCGAATTTGAAATATATTTTTTCCATTTCATGAACAAACTGATATCTAAATATACAGTAGGTTTGGATATAAAAATTATAAATTCAATAAGGTCATGATTTGGAAGTCGATTTGGAAGTCAACGAAGATATCTATGGAATATATGTATAATAAGAGATATTTATTCTATCAAATATATGACAAATATAATATTTAGGAAATATTACAAATCTTAAACGGTTTGTTACTAAAACGGTTTGAAGCGAATAATCATAATATTTCTATAAATATTCAATTATTTTTTATACTTTAATATATCCCTTCATATCTATAAATAATATAAATCATTTGTTTTCTCGCAAAACATTTTTAGGGTATGATTTCGCAGAAAAATTTCCAAAATAAAAATAGACGGAAGTACATTGGTATACAACTTGCATTCATGGAAGGATGATTGGAAAATCTGTGTGAAGATTGTCAAGAAATGGATCGTGAATACGCATGATAACAATAGGCAGTTGCAAGTCATTATGACTGACAAAAATGTAAATTATCGTATATTTATCGTTTATTTTGTATCAATATGAGATAGCTGAATTATTTTGTTACTACAAATTAGATATTAATATATATAATAGTTTACTTAATAAAAAAAATTATAAAAAGAAATGAATGCGGGTTTATTTAACTTTTACCTAGCTATGCTACTTCTACAATTTTACAGAATGTGATAGTCTGTATGCTTCAAACTATAATCGAGTTTGATCCCAAAGTTCATACATTTTTGATAGTTTTTATTGTGATGACATTCGAACATTAGATTGCATTCGTTCATACAACAACTAAATGTAAGTTTCTCCTATAATTGTTTTGACAACCTAATAATCATGTGAACCACAAATCGAATAACCCTAAAACCAAAAAAAAGTTTTAAAATCCATTTGAGCTAGTCTTAATTTTTACAATAAGGAAAACTCGAAATACACAAAACTAGTTAATCTGAATCTATTAATTCGCACATGTATAAGTATTTAGTTTATAAACATAAAATACATATATCTTATATTTTTTGTTTGTATTTCTTGGATATTTTTGTGCATTTTTTAGGTATATCTTAGGCATTTTTTAAGCAATTATTTTTACATTTTAAAGCAGTTTTGGATATTTCCGTGTTTAAACTCAGTCTAAATTTGTTATAAAATTAATTAGAATAAGTCAAAATTTCCACCATGTTATATAATATTATTTGAATGTTTTGATTAATTAAATTAAATGACCTTAAAACGCTCACACTTAGGATTTTTTGCACTTATTTTCTCATTCATTATTATTCATCTCATTCCACTTATTCTTCTGATCACCACTATTTACACCCTTTGTTTTTTTTTTTTCTAGGAAAATGATAATTATGAAAATTTGTTTCGAGAGGTTTTAACGAATTATGTACATTCTCAACTCAAACCCTACACTCACCCCAATCTCACCTAAATTATTTCCACGCGCGGTTCTTTCTTTTTTATGTTAACTACCTAGCATTGCACATACCTGTTGATGGTTTCACCTTCTTTCCGTCTTGTTGGCGTTGAGGGGAATCCTCAACACTTCGATCTCCACTTTCGTGAAGGCGAAAGGTCTCCCGTCGATCCTCCGCTGTGGTTGGATGCGCACGTAGCTGGATAATTGTAGTATTAATTTTCACTTTTCAAAAATTACCTTAAAGAATGTTAATCTGATTTGGTGGATTAATCATATATTCTCTCTAGAATTGTAGTATGGTTTTCAAATGAATTAGCTTTACACATATTATGATTTTATTTCATCTGCTAATTCATCTTTAACTTATTGCAGCTCGCAAAATCATACCCAAATACTATCGCTTCTAGCATGGCAAGCGACCATCTATTGCCTCTGGATAGAGCGTAACAATAGACTGCATCGGATTTTTTTTGCGTCAATAGATCGATCAAACCATACGCAACAAATCTTATTTCTTTAGGGATTAAAATCCCCAAAAAACTTATATTCTTCTCCAAAGATGGTTCTTACAGTAGTTTCTTCATTCACCATCAACTTCTACTATATTACGATTTGCTACCTTCTCATCGGTGATATCGTAGATGTCGGTTCTTCTACCTGTTCGATAAAGCTTGCTAATACCTTCATCGGCTACAAACTGGGAATTGGGCTCTTATATTTTGACAAATGGGTCTGGTTCTAAAATATGTGTTAAATTAGTTATTGGGCTTCCTTATGAGTTGAGTTTTTGGGCTTCTGTAATATTTTATTTTCTCGTGCAATTTCAATTGAAAATCTATTTTTAAAAAAAAAGTTTATGTTTTAGAAATAATAAACCTCACAGTTTGGCTATAATTATATATTCACAATAGTTTTAACAGATTTCACTTATTTAAATGGTTCCAAAAAATATTATTTTAATTTTGGTTAAGTGATAAACTTAAAATTCAATAATATACATAATTCTTCAAAAAATATTATAAGCACTAGATTAGAATCCGCATATACACGAGTGATGTTATATTTAGAACAAAAACTTGTCGTATTTTTGGAAACAACAAATTTTTTAGTGGTATTTTTGGGGAAAAAAAACTAGTGATGGTATATTTAGAACAAAAACTTTTTTTTGTGATATTTTTGAGAATTGTCCTATTTTAAATATATATTAAAATTAAAATATTACAAATGTTGAAGTCTATTATATTGAAAAATTAATAAACGAAAAGATAATTTAATAAAATTTACACCAAAAGCAAAATTTAAAAAATAAATAAAAATAATATAAATTAAAACGTAAAATAGTATTATATCCACGTAACATGCGGGTCAATTTCTAGTAAATAAAATAAGATTGAGAACACCAACGCGAAACCACCCAAAAATGAAAAAGTGAAAAACAAAATCATATCACCCATGAAAATAAATAAAATAAGATTGAGAACACCGACGCAAAATCACCGATAAAAAAGCTTAACATTTATTAATTTTTGATTCTAATATATTTTTCTATTATTTGATCTCAATTAAAATTTATTACATGTTTCTAAATATCTAAGTTTTCCTATTCCTATTTGAATTATATTTACTTTTTTTATTATTATTATTAGCTACTCATATACATTTATACTTTTTAAAACCTTGATGGACTGATTCTCATATTTCTATGAAAAATTCCGTAGAATACCACCAAATGAAGTTTTCCTTCCAAATCTACCACCAAAATATCAATGTTCTATTAATACCATTAGTTTAGAGAACAAAAGACATTTATGCCCTCATTTAATTAAGAACCCTTATCATTTAAAAAGAAAAAAAATTAAACCCTCATAATTTTTTTTTAAAAGAATATTTTATTTGAGAAAATAAAAAAAACAAAGAAGAGAGCCCAACAAAGAAACGATCTCGGAGATCCAATCGGCGATCTCGGATCGAATCTGATGGCAATCTCGGATCGATTCTGACGGCGATCTCGGATCAAGTGTGTAATCGGTGGTGCTCTCTGTAATAGACGGTGGTCTCTGTAATCGGCGGTGATTTCTTCAAATCTGGGATCAGTTCTTTAAAAAATCATGACGATGACATCGAATCGGGATCGTGATTCGAATCCCCTATCTGAATCTCTAATAGATTCGGTATGTATTCTCCTTCTTCTCTTTTTTTGGATCGATTTGGGAAAAACAAAACCATATTCGAGTTTGATATTGTTTAGCTCGTTTTTGCTATGATGTTTTCTTGCCTTGATTTTTCGTGGGAATTTGTAATTGTGAAAATAGCTAATTGTTAGTTCTTAATTCACTTGATTTGGGAAAAACAGTTAAATCTTGTCTTCTTCTCTTTATTTCAAAAAAGTATGGTCGAGATCTATGCTGCTTTTGGTGAGTGGAAGTTAAATGACAAGCTCCAATTGGAATTTCTTGTAGATAGGAACAAAGGGGGATCCCTTTGTGAGGTAGATGAGAATGTTACATACAAGGAGCTAGTTGAGATGGTTGTCGAAGATTTGGGCATTGATTGCTTAGCTAAAGAAAGAGATATTTCACTCAGTTATGGACTTCCAATGAGAATGAAAGTGATGGTAGAGGATTCTACACCTATTTATGTGCGAAATGATCGCCAAGTAAGAACACTCATCAAGAAGATAAAATAAGATGTTGAACTAATTCGTTTGTGTGTAACTGTAAGTCGCACATGTAACCGAGTTATTACTGTTACATAACTTTCAATTTAAACGTGCATTCTTTGTTTATTAACTATATAGGAAGGCTTTCCTAAAAGTTTAGAACATCTTCCTAAATACAAATTTCGGGAAGGATTCCTAAATATTTAGGAAGGCCTTCCTAAAACGTATGTCACATTTATTTTAGTTCACTTACTACTCTTTCAATACTAAATTCTTTTTTTCTTTTGGTTTAGGTGAGTGACAAATGCAACGGCGTTGCTGTTGAGATTGTTGGTAGCAGCATTCAATCAAAGGCCATACACACTCAACAGATTTGTGATGTGGAGAAAAGACATATGTTGCAAGTTTTAGATGGTGATTCATATGTAAATGAATCCAATGTGCATGCAAAAAAAATAGGTAATATTTTTCTTACACAAATTTTCATGATGTACATTCCTAACTCTTTGATGATTTAGGAAAAGCTGGATTATTGTGTGGACCTCCACGTACTAAGAAAAGTAGTGGGAGACTGCCTAAAAAGAGAAAGAGATCAGTTGGAGAGTTTGGAGTGCTAGGTTCAAAATTTTAGAGGCACAAGTGCAGCAGATGTGGCAAAGAAGGACACGACAAGAGTTCACGCAGAACCCCTATATGATAAAGTTATATTTTGTGCAGCGGCTGTGGTAGAGGAGCAAACAGGAGAGATATATGAAGCGTGATTATTTTCCATATTACAATTTGTTACTATTTGCAAATGGTTACATTTTTTATGGATACACCTTATTATTTTATTGATTGATTCCTGGACTACACATAAATGGCAAACGATTATGGAGTGAATTTGTATCTTTTTCTAATTCCATAAACTAATTCGATAAAGTGTAAGTATTTAGGAAAGCGTCCAACAAATTTTGGAAAGCCTTCCGAATTAGGAAGGCCTTCCTAAATATGTAGTAAGCCTTCATAAATATTTAGAAAGGTTTCTGAACTTAACATCAATAAAATTTGTGATCATATAAGCATTGCCACTTTTGATTCTGATGAACTTGAATCTTTTGTGACAAGACCATCATTCATAAATGATAAAACATCTTGCATATGTATAAACCTAAAAATACTCAAAGTGACAAGATTATCATACATACATTCATAAAATATCATACATACGTTCATAAAACCAAAATATTCAAATGGATAAACCAATTATAAAATGATCATCCTACATAGGTTTTGCAGAGAGGGTAGAGGTAGCTAATTATGTCAAGTCGTTGTATCTCCAAACTTTATCTCTTGACTTCAAACTTTATCTCTTGATTAACAATACTTAATATTTTTGTATGCATCACAGGCTAGAGCAATTGCTTCCATTGCATCGCCTACGTCAATTGCTCCATTATCCTAATCAGACTTAGTTATTCGATAACTTTTGTCTATCAATTTAATCATCTCATCTTTTTATGCATCTTCAACATCTTCTAATGATAAGAATCTTTCTCATCTTCATCAAGTGCAGGTAGGATGCATGTTACACTCAGCTGCAACATAAAATAGAATGGAATCAAAAACAACAAAATTTGAAAAAGCAAACTCTTTGTTTCTTATCTTTTTAGGAAAACTTTCCTGAATACGTATAAATCATTCCTGAAAAATCATGAATCATGAAGGCTTCCTAAATATTTATTTAGGAAGGATTCTTACATATTTAGGAAGGCCTTTCTAAATTATCAAAATACATGGAAATTATTAAGAAAAAGAGATGACCGAGGACAAAATGGATTTACGTTCTATAATGTCTCCAGGTTTACAACTTGAGTAACATTTAACATATGTATATGCACAAATCTCTCGCAAATAAGAAAATGTATATGCACAAATCTCTCGCAAATAAGAAAATGTTAGCTTTGGCCCATTGATAAGCAAACGTTACAAGTATAATTGACATAAACATCCATAGTAAAAAATTGCTTTGCTGCAGCTAACAAAGCAATATACATATACATCTTCCTCCCCTTAAATAGACAAATAAAATCAAATTTGGTTGTTTTGCCATCAAAAGAGAACATGCCTAATCACACAAATCTACAAATAACAGGAAAATATAAGTAAACCATACAATCTTTTCACAAAAATTAAAAATATTTCGGCCTTTGACTTTAACTCCACTAACAAATGACGTAACAAAATCCAGAAAATAGAACATTGTAAACTTCACAAACCCCTGCATTTTCACAAATCTTCCAAAACTCCTAGAGACTAATTTTTCAGCGGATTCAAACAATCAAATACACAACCTCTAAGCAAACAATTGGAGCTAAATATCAGTCCAACACAAAGAGACAGTGAACAAGCCAAGTTATCTCTTTTGTCACGCTCCTAAGAGAATACCTCTAAGTTGTTGCTGTCTCAACCATTGATACAGTCTTCTTAAGGCTCTCAAGCTTCTTGGCAGAAGTAGTTCCTCTTCTTTTTGTCGTCATCGCTTCATAGTTTACGCCGAGATTGTAAGGCGTTCCTTTCGCTAATCCTCCCTCTCCAGCGGCAACAACTTCTTTACATTTCTTCCTCCTCAATCGCTCGTTCCTCTTGGCTGAATACTCATCGTAAAACCTCCCTCACTCGAAAACTGGAACCAATTTCGCAGCCAGATTTTTGAGATTCGAACCCTCGAATCTCGATTTCTTCCTAGCTTCTTCTTCGGAAAACTCATCCGTGACCAGTTTTGCCAATGCGTGTTTATCGCTTGAGATTGTAGAGTAATCGAACGGGAGTTTCGGTTCCAGATCTGCATCGCTCAATCGTCGTCTTCCCGACTTTGTTAGAGAATCTAAGCCATCGAGATTCATTGAAAACGAGAGAGAGAGAGAGAGAGAGAGAGAGAGAGAGAGAGAGAGAGAGAGAGAGAGAGAGAGAGAGAGAGAGAGAGAGAGAGAGAGAGAGAGAGAGAGAGAGAGAGAGAGAGAGGGAGAGAGAGAGAGAGAGAGAGGGAGAGAGAGAGAGAGAGAGAGAGAGAGAGAGAGAGAGAGAGAGAGAGAGAGAAAACCACCTCGACCGGATCAGAGTGAAACAACAATGTCGAAATCAGGCCGCCCGAGAGAGAGAGAGAGAGAGAGAGAGAGAGAGAGAGAGCCTCCGGCAACGAGAAGTGGAACGAAGAGGGGACGATTTCAGATTCTCAATTTTTTTTAAGCTTTTTTTTTCTTTTTTAATTATTATTATTTTAAATAAGAGAAAGTTATTTTAGTTTTTTAGTTCTAAAATTGTGGTAAGATTGGAACATTTTAAAATGTGTACTATATTTGGAAGCAAAACTTGATTTGGTGGCATTTGTGAGAATTGTCCTATTTCTATTCGAATTAGATTTACTCTTTTTATCATATTTGATTTAAAAAATAAATATGATAAAGATATTAGTTTTTTTTTAAATATATAAAACTCTTTTAACATATATTAAAATATAACAAAGATAAATGCAGTGTGCTACATTAAAATTAAACGCATCTCACTTTATAGGTTTTACTCTGCGTGGATATTTGATTTTTTTTTCTTTTTAGTTTGGTTGAGTTCAAGTTTTTCGGATTTCAAAACTTTAAAATTTTGAAATAGAGGTTCAAAATAGAACTGAATTTTATTTTGGTTCAGTTCGATTCGAGTTTAGTTTGGTGTTGGATATAAAATAATAATAAAAATAAAAACAATTACTTGATCTTATAAGTGACAAAAAAAAAGAAAAAATGTGACAAAAAAATAAAGATCTTATAAAAATTTGGGGTTCGGTTTATAGTTGATAATATGGGCCAAAATGAAATCAATTATCAAAGCCCATTGAAAGGTCCATAATCCATTTTTCTTCTCTTCCAACTCTCCAATCATCTCGAGCTTGAAAACGTAACAGTGAATTAGGGTTTTTTCTGAAAACCTCCTCGAGAGAGATAGACACTACTGAAATCTCTCTATCGGGAAAATGGCGATGCGACATCTGAGCCGACCGAGGGACGTCGTAAAGAGATCGACGAAGAAGTACATCGAAGAACCGCTTTACCATCGGCTCTTCAAGGATGGCGGCACGGAGGTCAATGTCCGGCAACAGCTGAATCAGTTCCTCAAGGGCACTAAGCACGTCTTCAAATGGGAGGTCGGAGATACGATTAAGAAACTCCGAAGTCGCGGCCTCTATTACCCTGCACTCAAGGTTTCATAATCAATTTCAACTTTTTATTCCTGAAAATGGCTTCTTCGATTCTTTGGGATTACGAAATGTAGAAATGCAGAAATGTAGAAATGTCGATTCTTAAAGTGGGTAGTTCGATGCTCATTACGAAGTAATTGTTGGATATCTTCTCTTGAAATTGAAATTGGTGTGATCTCGAAACTTTAAACTATATGTTCACTGTGTGATGATTGTTTCTTTAGTGACATTACTGCTTGAGAATTTATATTGTAGTGTTAATTTTTGGTTTGCAGCTCTCTGAGGTTATGGAAGAGAGAGGTATGAACAAGACGGCGAGTGATCAAGCAATCCATCTTGATCTTGTTGCCAAAACTCGGGGGATTTCTGCTGGGGAGACTTATTTTGTTGATCTTCCGGAAACATCTAAAACCGAGCTCACGTATGGGTCTCTTTTGAACTGTTACTGCAAGGAGTTGATGACAGAGAAAGCTGAAGGTCTACTGAGCAAGATGAAAGAGCTCAACATTACTCTTACCTCGATGTCGTTTAACAGCCTCATGACCCTTTACACAAAGACAGGCCAGCATGAGAAGGTTCCGGCAATGATTGAAGAGATGAAGGCTGAGAATGTAATGCCGGATTCATACACATACAATGTCTGGATGAGGGCTTTGGCTGCTACTAATGATGTTTCTGGTGTTGAGAGAGTCATCGAAGAGATGAATAGAGATGGTAGAGTTGCTCCGGATTGGACTACATACAGCAATATGGCATCTATATATGTTGATGCGCGACTGTCTGAGAAAGCTGAGAAGGCCCTTCAGGAACTGGAGATGAAAAACACGCACCGCGATTTTAAGGCATATCAGTTTCTTATTACTTTGTATGGAAGACTGGGAAAACTGACTGAAGTTTATAGGATTTGGCGTTCATTGAGGCTGGCTATTCCCAAAACCTCGAATGTAGCCTATCTGAACATGATACAAGTGCTGGTAAAGTTGAAAGATTTACCAGGTGCAGAGACATTGTTCAAGGAATGGCAAGCAAACTGTTCTACTTATGACATCCGGATTGTAAATGTGTTGATTGGAGCTTATGCAAAAGAAGGTCTCATCGAAAAAGCAAAAGAGCTCAAGGAGAAAGCTCCAAGAAGAGGAGGCAAGCCCAATGCTAAAACCTGGGAGATCTTCATGGATTACTATGTGAAGAGCGGTGATATGGCTCAAGCACTCAAATGTATATCTAAGGCAGTTTCTATCGGCAAAGGAGATGGTGGCAAGTGGCTACCATCACAGGAAACAATCAGAACTATGATGAGCCTTTTCGAGCAAAAGAATGATGTTAATGGAGCTGAGAATTTGGTGGAGATATTAAAGAAGGGAATGGATAACATAGGCGCAGAAATCTTTGAATCATTGATACGAACATATGCAGCAGCAGGAAAGAGTCATCCCGCTATGCGCCGACGCCTGAAGATGGAAAACGTGGAGGTTAATGAAGCGACAAAGAAGCTGCTCGATCAAGTATGCAAGGAAGAGTGAGGTCTGTTCCATCTCTTTCTCCTTTGTCTTTTCCTTCAGGTAAGACATCATTAGTCGTGTAGGGCACTTGCATTCTCACAGCTCTGTTTCTTGTTGGTAATAAAATTAGGCTCTAGAATCGGCAAATCAATCGTACGAGTCTGTTTTACTTCCACCCAAGACTACGTTCATGTTTTTTGTGAATTGTTTCGAGCTTAGCTTGGATTTACAGTTGAGATAGCGAAACTTTCTCAGTGTAATCCCCTTTTTGGAGATCTTATTTTGGTAACTGCAAAAAAGACGTTTTTCTGCTAATTCCGTTCAACTAATGTCATCAAATTGTCGGAAAAAGAAACCACGAAAAATCCATAAAAAAATTGTTGAAATCCGTCTATGATTGAGAATCAAGAAACTCGTTCGTCGACTATGAAAGTTTTTTGAATTAGCTACAAATTCTATATTTCTATTATAATTACATTACCCGATTGATGTTGATAAAGAACATCTGAAAACTAAAAAAAAAAACCATTACATGAACATAATTAAGAATAAGTTTTTTTCTGCAGTTTTTTGAGGAATTACTTTCCATGTTTTTTATTTATTTGTGGTTTGTTCATCTAATCAATGTAGCAAGCAACAAGCAGTTGGTTCCCATCTTCCTGAGCTCATCCGCAGCGTTTTGAACGGTGTTAACTTGACGCGAATCTATAAAACCATTGACACAAACGCCATAATCCGACACAGCCGCGGTCAAAAACATTTTCAACGACATAACATTTCTTTTCCTAATGCTCTTTCTCGCGTTCCCAAGATTGAAAGCTGCGTCCGTAAGAGTTGCGTAGCAAATCGCAACTTGTTGGTTTCCGTTTTTGTACCTTGCGGAGTGTTCAATCGCCAATATCGTCTTAGCTTCGAGGGCTCGAATCGTGTTGTGCGTGGCTCGTCTCGGGTTCGGCCCTTTAACCAGTGGCCAACACAACGTTGGATATGCGGTTTGGGCGCAGAGGCTCTTGAAATGCGCTTCCGCGGCTTGGTTCGCCGTTAAAAGGATCACGGTAACGGCGATGGTCGTGACGTAGAGCCAGGTTTTGTTGCAGCCCGTCATTTTTCTTTTTAATTATAAATTGTTCTTTTTAAAATTGGAAAAGAAATTATCATGGGTAATTTTTTAATTAAGTTCCTTAGCTATGTATAGAAATATACTATATTTTTTGGTTTCTCAATTAATGGTAATGGGAGTTTTTGATATTTGTTTTCTTGGTAACTATCAGTTTGATTTGTTTGAGGTTTAACTTCTTTTTAGGAGAAAACTTATCATCGGATTATAGAGACTTATATATTTATCGACCCAAACTAAGATTTTAGATGGCAACGTTAATTGCGTCCCCTGCAAGCATAAATTACTTATATATAATATTTTTTTAAAACACGTATTATATAAAGTCTGATGTATCTACTTTATAATTAACATGATCGTAACACGTATCAATCAGTCAATTTTCTGATCTCTAATTAATAATGACCTAAGAAAAAAAAAGTGAAATCTTTATAAAAAATAAAAGGAAAGGAAACTAAAATCAAGAAAAAATACACGGTGAAATTTAAAAAAAAAAAAGATGATAATTATTCATCTCTATATTAATAATTTCGTACTCTCTCAACTTTTCACCAAACAAACTCAAAATTTCAATAATCTCTTACAAGGCTGTTTTGTTTGCTTGGTTTTTTTCATCTAAAAAAATAGAAATTATTTAATTTTAGACCAGTTAAATAGAAATGGTGTTTATCGTCTAATTGTAGTAAGTCTTACCGGAAAATGGGAAGCGAATTTTTTTATAGGAAAAATGAGCTCAACTTCAATTAATTACTAATTTTCTAACTAAAATTTAATTTATTTTTGGCACAAGAAATTACTATTCAAGGTTATGTGCATCATTTCCTTCTTGAAAAGTTTGGAGATCAATTATGTGAAGGAAATCTTATTGAAATTTGTAATTTTAATGTGCAAGATTATAATAAGAACTACAAAGTGTATGGCCACAAATTTTCGATAATATTAACTGAGAGAACAACAATTGCATGTGTGGAACAACAATTTTGTCAAGTACTCTTGAAAATTTTAGATTTTGAAATTACGAAGATTTTGTTATGATTAAAAGATATGACATATAATTTTTTTTTGTCATCTGAATTTAATAACTATTACAAATTATGATGATTGTTACATAAACGATTCTACCACGGATAATTCAATCCGATCCTTATAGATCCAAGATAGACGGCATTACCTGTTCTATGCTTATGATGGACTCATTTCTCCCTCAATACGTAGAATCATGGCGACCCTGATGTAGTCTTACCATGCTTAGAGCATCTCCAAGAAATACTTTATAACTTTAAATATGAAGTTTTTGACTATCCAAGAGTAACTTCAAAACTTCAAATTTTGAAGTTTCATATTTTTTATTTGCATTTGAGCCTCTATAATTATTTATCATATAAATAATTTTACTAATTTTGTTGTTTATCCTAATAGCTCCTACAATTTTTTTTCTCATAAATATTTCACGTATATCCATATAAATTTAATTTTCACGTATAAAATTAAATAAAAATCTTTAACATAAAATTAAAAATATTAATATAAAATACAAATATGACATAATATTAAAAAAATTCATAACAACAATATTACATTAAGCAAATTTAATACAAAATAAAATAACACAAAAAATAAAATGACAAAGAAGTTATGCCAAAGGAGCAAATGAAACCTATTGATATTTTGAATTATTTGAAGTGTGTTAATTGTTTTCCAAATTTAGTTATTGCTTATAGAATTTTACTAACTATTTCCGTAATTGTTGCATCTGCAGAGAGGAGTTTTTCGAAATTGAAATTTACTTAGAGAAGTTATGCCAAAGGAGCAAATGAAACCTATTGATATTTTGAATTATTTGAAGCGTGTTGATTGTTTTCCAAATTTAGTTATTGCTTATAGGATTTTACTAACTATTCCCGTGACTGTTGTATTTGCAGAGAGGAGTTTTTCGAAATTGAAATTGTTGAAGTCTTATTTACGCTCAACGATGTTACAAGAAAGACTAAATAAACTAGCATTGATTGCGATCGAAAATGATATTTTGGAGAAAATCAAGTATTAT
Organism: Pseudoturritis turrita; assembly: GCA_900406555.1. Lineage (NCBI taxonomy): Eukaryota > Viridiplantae > Streptophyta > Magnoliopsida > Brassicales > Brassicaceae > Pseudoturritis > Pseudoturritis turrita. The sequence goes on along the minus strand of OVBL01000181.1, from coordinate 17,013 downwards.
GATTTAGTTGAAGATTTCGCTTCGAAAAAAACTAAAAGAATGCATTTGTTTAAATAAAAGTTATTAATTGTAAATGAAATAATTTTGAGTTCAATAAAATTTTAATTTTTTTGGTTAAAAATAACAATAAATAAGAGTATTTATAATTATAACATATTCTTTATGATAAGTTATAGTTAAAATAAAATTTATTGTAATTAACGTTAAAAATAAATTATATTAAAGGCCTAATTTTGATATTTGAACATGGACTCTAAAAGTTTGAGATGGCCCTGCTTTTGTGGCTACAAGAGTCAAAACAAAACCAATTACAGACGATATTGATAGCTTCATTACCTCAGAGTTACCAGATAAATAGGCTAATCCGGAATGTTTCATATTGGTTAAACAACTTATGATGATAACAAATGCACAAATTGTTTTCCAAGACCCTACAATGACGCCACAAGTATTAGTGAAGCTGGCTGCATTACCCACTCTAGGAGATTTGAAGACAAAAAAATATTTCATTTTCATTAGATGATTTGGTAGAAAACTTTGTTGATAAGTAAAATTCATACATTAATTTTTTAAACAAGAAAATTATAGGGAAGTTTACTCAAATAACCTTACAAATGTTTTTTTTGACCAAAATGATGCTCATTTTTCATAATTACTCAAACAACATTTTCTATCCATTTTGCCCTTATTTCCTTTGAAGACAAAAAACGTAGTTACGAAACTGCCATTAATGAATTTCCCAAAAATATGAAAAGTCTACCGTTGTAGTGATGGTAGATTTATTTAATGATCGGTAGACTTAATTCAAGTCCGTAGACTTAGTCCATGAACGGTAGACTTAATATTCAAATGGTAGATTTATTCTATAGACTTATTTTTATTTGGTGGTAGAGATGTTTGTGAGTGGTAAGACTTATATTATGAGTGGTAGATTTAACGCCAACAGTGGTAGATTTGTTTTCGAGTGGTAGACTTAGTAGTTGAAAGGTAGATTTATCTCGTAGATTTATTATTGAGTGGTAGATTTATTTTGTTTGAAAGTAGACTAAATATTTGTGGTAGACTTAAATTCATGAGAGGTAGACTTACACGTGTTTTGGATCGTAGACTTATTTATAGTGGTGGCAGATTTATAATATGTCGTAGACTTATTATTGACGCGGTAGAGTTATTCAATCTTTCGAGTTTACTAAAACAACCTTCAGTTGGTAGATTTATTAGTTACTACGACGGTAGATTTAATATGATAGATTTGTATGCTTACATACAATGATGGTAGACTTGTATGCTTACATACAATGATGGTAGACTTGTATGTATACATACAATGATGGTAGATTTGTATACTGACATACAATGATGGTAGATTTGTATGTTTATATACAATGATGGAAGACTTATATTTAAATACAATGTTTTCTAACGCAAACGATGTTTGATATACAAGTCTACCATCATTTAGAAAACAAGTCTACCATGATTTCAAAAGCAAATGCAAGCGTCAATCGCAAACACATATCACAAACGCCAGTCGCAAACGCTGATTACAATAATGCCAATAACACATGCCAATCGCAAACGCTAATTACAAACGCCAATCGCAAACGCTAATCATCAATCGCAAGTGCCATTTACAAATAGTGTTTACTTATCAATTTTTTTTTAAATTAAGTTTTTTTGAATTTTTTTTTTTTTTGAATTTTTTTTTTTTGAAATGTCAATGGCATTTTCGTTATTAAAAAGAAAAAGAGGTTTAAAAGTCTTTTACAACTTTTGAGCAAACCCATTTTCTCCCAAAGTTGTTTTAGTAATTATGAGACTTTTCAAGGTTGTTAGTCTTTATCCCAAAATTATAAGATAATCAATAAAGTTTGTAAATCAAAAATATCTCAAAATCTGTATTTTTATTTTGTTATTTGTTTTATTATATAGGTTGACGAATATTTGTAGGCTTCCTCTATTTAAGAACAGATAATAAACTGTTTCGGAGATTTTTGGTCCTTTTGAACAACCACTAGGGGGATCCGCTCCTGTGCAATCAACAAACACGTGAAGGCCTCAGAAAACACGATTGAGGGGGGGGGGAGGTGTTTTCTGACAGCTATCCGACGCTCAAGTAAGAAAATAGGGCAAAAGAGAGAAGAATAGAAAAGACCACGGGGAGTTGTGGAGAGCAAGAGAAAGGATAGTCGGAAAACGGAAAGAAAGGAAATGAGTGACTCTGGGCAGAACAAAAGGTAGTCCACGAAGTGTCTGAGAGTTGGTGAAAGAAAGGTGGTCCACGAAAGGATGAAGAACTGAGTATTTGAGTAGTTCCGACCGAAAGATGGCCGGAGAAGAAGATAGATCCGGGTGAAGATCCGGGGAAAATGATCCTAAACAACCAGAAAGAGACTAAAACTCAAGGGAATGGGCTTTAGTCTCGAGAGAAATGGACTATGTGTAAGTATTTCTAGCTAAAAATTCGGATCTTGTTCGTGAAGGAAATATAGTAGTATTTATAGACCATTACCTGCCTGGGCTTGGATACCGGGCCCCGCGTCCTTAGTTGGGTCGGGTTTGGACTACCGGGTCTGACTCGGTACGATGCACTCGAGTGCTTTTCATCTACTTTCCTTGTCTTCTCATGCCACTTTACCGACCATACGGCTCTACTACGCTGCAGCTGATCCCTTGTACCGTTTACAGCATCTGACACGGAGGATAGAGCACCGGGGTGCTCTCTTGGAATCAGTTCTTTTATTCTTTAATCGTTCTCTAAGTATGGACCACCTGCTTTTACCCTAGCACGAATAAAGTGAAAGTGCTTTTACCATTTGACCAAGGATTCAAACATTAAGACACAAAAGAATTTGACCTTGGTGCTCTGTAAGAGATATTTCATACATAGCCCGAGTTCTTGATACGAGAGCTCGGGCTCCCTGCTTCATCTCCGCGTGAAAATTCTTAGCGCTGGTTCTCCTGAATGCATAGCTCTGGATCCCAGTTACTCCGGGTGGCGGGATACACAACCCGGGGTATGACATGGGCTTGGTCCGCCTTACCTGTCGGTTTGGGCCATTGTAGACTCAGGCCCAAACTTCTCTAGAGCTTTTATTGAAAGATATGTTCCACCAAAGATATTAAGGGTCCCACCGTGCTGTGTGATACATGGCGTCAGGTGATTCGCTTAACTCAAAGGGGATTATTTTATGCCCAAAAATTGCCCCTCTGTTGTTCGAGCCCGAGTTGAGGGCTCGGACGATGGATGAAATTGCTCTTTCTTATTTTTTCAAGTGTAAGTGTTCCTCCGGGATTATAGTCTTAAACGCAGTCGTGTGACCGCATATTTAAGACTTCTCTCCCGTTTGTCGAGTGTGGAGTATAATCCGTTATTCAACCCGAATTGATAGTTCTGTTAACGGGTGGAATTTCTCTCTTTCCCTAAGGTTTCTCCAGGATTCCAACCTTAGACACATTTGTTATTTATCATGCGCCTAAGATCTTCCTCCCGTTTTCAAATTGGGATAAAAGCCCGTTATTCGAACTTGAATTGACGGTTCAGGCGACTGATGAACAAGAGATTTATCTTAGGTTCACAAGTTTATCCGGTACTCCAACTTTAAACGCAGTGATAGATCATGCGCTTAATATTTTCATCCCGTTGTCAGTCATGGACGTAGCCGTGAGCAATGCGTCCATGACCTCTGGGCCGGAACCCAAGTCCAGAAACCTGTGAGCACGAGATCCCTATGAAGGCCTTTGCCTGAGTCCGGAGACCTGGGAGGGCTCGAGATCCCCCTCGGAGGTTGCGATAACCTGAGTCCGGAGACTTGGCAGGAAGCATGGGAACTCTAGCATAGACCAAGGGCTTGAGTCAAGCGACTTATCCCCTCAGAGACTACTAGATGGATCCAACATTCCGGAGGGTAGTTTTAGGGGACCAATCTTGTTCCCTAAAGCCGAATTGCATCGGGGCGGTATCCCGAGCATGGCGTTTTCGGGAGACTAGGGCGTCTTTCCGAAAATTGTAATTCTCCATAATTTTCTGGGTCTTTAGGCCATTTTATTTTATTGTATTAGGCCTCTAGGCCTCTTTTTTTTAGCGGATATATTCTATTGGTATACCTTGCTCTGTCTCTGGTGTGCAATTTCAGCGTACCCTTCTTCTTGATGATCCGGGGTAATCCACAATGCACACGTGTTATCTTTGGATTGGCAGTCGTGGGCGGCAGTGAGTATCCCTATTGCTCGTTCTTCTCGAGGCTGTACATGTCCGTCCATCTTATTGGGACAAGAGTTCGTGTCTTTTCAAGGTATGACCTTGATTATCTGAAATGCTCCTATTCTGGCTGTATATATGTTCCAGACTCCTCTTCTTTTCTCACATCTCTTTCTTCCAGATGATGACGAATCCTCACACTCATCTCCTCACACTTGATGCAAGATCAAGCGAGACTTGCTTTGTTCCCTTGGCGATTTCCTTGTCGGGCACCCAATCCTCCCCTGTTTTCTCAGGTGCTTGCTATTATCCACGTCTAACCGGGAGTCCTCAGGCGGTACTACTCCGTCACAAAGGGAAAGATATCTTATTGCTAATCCCTTCACCCCATTTGATTGGTAGGGTCGTATTGACCTCTATCCTGCATCACCTTTTGCTTGCTCGGGGTCAAGCCCTGCCATTTTCTTTAACCGGAAAATCGTGCTTCAAACCATTTCCCCGAGGAGTCACTTCTTTAGGCTTCGCAACGAGAGCCAGATATTTGGAGCCCCTCTCATGCCTATGTGATTCTCCATAGGTGCGCTCCTTCCGTGGCTGCTCGCGTTATTCTCCGAGGGCATCTCTTTTGCCGTCGAGTACTGTGCTCGCAGTTTTTCCTTTTGAGAGTATGCTTTGTCAACAGGCTGTCGTGCTTGTCGAATTTTTTATTTTCGCTGCATTTTGTTTGCTTGTAAATGTTCCTTCTGATGTAACCTTGCCTCTGAATAAAAAAAAAGATATGATTTCTTCTATAGTTAAAATTTTTATTTTTTATTTAAAAACAAAAAAGGGAGGATCGGAACCGTGATTAGGAATTCTACTAACTTGGTAGCTTAAGATAAAATTACTAGGAGAGTAAGACTCGCCATACATCAGACATTAAAATCAGAAAATAGAGAAAGAATTAAAAATAAAAAGCGGGTGACTTAGCTGGAAGTTTTATTGCAGAACTTCTTCCATGGGCTCGCACTCGGCTTCGTCCTTGTCGAAGTCTTGGTCAAATCCCTCCGGGGCCTTCGGACCACCGCCTTTTCTGTGCGCAAAGTTGAGTTTTAAGTCGCCGAACTCCCCTAACAGCTCTGATATCCCCATTATAGATGAAACTGTCTTTTTCCTAGCTCGATGGGAGAGGTCGTGACTATGGTGACTGGGTGTTGGTACAAATATGGCCGCATCCTTCTATATCCGAGGTGAGAGTGAGGGTTAACTTCTGACTCAGAGAGAACCGAGATTCCCCGTGCCTCTTTTTGCTCCTTTGTCATAACAGCGCTCACCGCCCTTTTGGTTGCTTTGAGAAACTTATTTAGCGGCTCTTGCTCGTTAGGCACAACCATCTTTGGCCTGGCTAGGAGATGGGCCCGTAGTTGTGTCATGGCGATTTTGTTCCCAGGCCCTCCATTTCCTGACGTCGGTTCTAGGGTGAAAGGTAAAATTTTTTCTGCCAGGTGCGGTACGCTTCGATTATATGCCCCAATTTCCCCAGAAACCTCTAAAATTCTTTTTGGCTTTTAAGGCTTGATAGATTCATGATGAATCCTTCCTCTTCCCTTTAAGGGTTAAGGCTAGCAATGGTTCGGTTCTGCTAGGAACATGACGCTTCTTGTCTCCCATCTGCATCGTTTCCTTGGCATTTGATATCGCTCAAATTAAATCCCTAGAGCTACTCTCTCAAATTAAGAGATCGATGCAGTACTTAGGAGTCGAATCCACAAGAACTCAAGAACCTCACGATAGACTTTTTCGTTTCGAGCGAGTATGAAATAAATCAAATAACAATGCAAATAATAATTAAAAACGGTTTGTTTATTAGATGGGGCGTCAGGTCCAGGGAATTTCTCAGGAAATCAAGTAATGAAGATCAATTAATTGATTAAAATCGAATTACGAACAAGTTCCAGAACTCAAATCACTAATGTAAAATAAACCAACTTTCGTTACGAGAATTAACTATGTTTAAAACTTAAGAAACCAAACTTCTTTGCGAATCCTAAATTCTAAACAAGCATTAAGCGCAGGTTTGATTTATTCACAAATTATCTAATCCAAATTTCTTTGCAATTATCTAATTTGCTCACTCTAGGTTTTAATCAGATTATAAATCATACTGTCGTGCCAATTTAACAACCTAAGATCGAGATTCTAGGTGATCAATCGAGAACTAGCTTTAAGTGCAACCTAGGTGAAGAACTATCAAGTTTGAATCCTAACCAATAAATCAATATATCATTCCATGAAATCCCTAATGAGAATTCCTAAACCTAACAAGAGATCTACTCACACATATCAATTGAAATCAAAGACATGAATAAGATAGATATCATAGAAATCAGAAAAGAGGAATAGAAACAGGGGTTCGAAATCTTCTCTCAAAGTAATACAAAGTATCAGATCAGTCCCAAGCTCTAAAAATCTCCAAGTCTTCCCCAAAGCCAAGAGTAAAAATCAATCCAAAGTGAAAGTAAAAAAAAAACGTGCCTCTCAAAACTCAAAAACTCTAAAATATAGTCTAAAACATGAGCTGAGGTTCTTTTGTAAATATATAAAACTTCATGGCAAAGTTGCAAATCTCCAAAAAGTTTTGGTCTTCACGTGGATTTGTAAAAATCAGGCTGTGTCGACTGACGCACATAGCTGTGTTGGTCGACACAGCTGAACTTGTAAAACACCAACTTTGATTTCTCAGCTACAATGCTCCATAATTGCTCCATAATGTCCAAATGATCCCAAATGTGTATAAACCTGTAAAAGACTCGAAAAGGACTCGAAAAACACATAAAAGACTCGATTATATACATATATCATGGCTTTAAAACCCATAAAAACCATGATATATCAACTCCCCCAGACTTAGCTTTTGCTTGTCCTCAAGCAAACAGAGAACTGAGTAGAAGGAAGAAGTTTGAAAACACGGAAACTCACCTTCTTTCGGAGCATCACATTGACCAATCACCATGTAATCCACATGCAACAAAAACCAATCCAAATCTAACCACCATGTACTTCACCGTAGACATTCGCAGCTTTCTCGATTCAACCCACAATTTCGCAACATAGTCCATAAGCCCTTCATCGCTGGGTCTCATCTCTGATCTCAATGCCAAGAACCTTCTAGAATCATTCCCGTACAATACTATGACAAGCCAACCATACAACACTCGGTACTCTTTATCTCCCCCAGACTTATTATTTTCTCATTCACTTTTTGTTTTTTTTTGTTTTTTGTTTTTTATAATTCAAAGGTCTAGGCGAATAATGGCATCACGGGAAATTTTTCTAACCTCGCTTCCAACCTTTGCGTGATAATCTCTTTCAAAGTAAAATAATGGGGTCATGGGAAATTTTCCTATCCCTTTACTCAAAGAAAATCCTCTCATCTTTATATATTTATTACTTAGAACAAGGGAGAGGAGTACCATTTATTTTTACACAGGTTGTCTTTTGTCAAGTATGAACGAGGAGTCAAGCCCTATGAACATCAATCACATCGATGAGGTAAAAGAAACAATCAGAAATTAGCTCAGGCTTTAGTGGGTTTTTGTTGGAAATATGGGAGTCTCAAGTCAACTGGTCAGCCTTTGGTTTTTTCATTAGTCGGATCAGAACTGATTCTGCAACAATGGTCACTTAGATGAAATAATCAACACAACAAACCAAGAGAAAGATCATAGTTTCCAACAAATTGTTGACTCAATAACACGACAAACTGACTCTAAGAAAATAAAAGATGTTGTCAGTAATCACCTCCCCCAGACTTGAACAACACTGTCCCCAGTGTTATTGAAGTATAGGTTCGGTTAAAAATGATATGAAATTGAGAAAATAAAAAGAAACAGGAATCATACCTGTGTTGTGGCCGTCCGTGTCGACCGACACGCGCGTGTGTGTCGACCGACACACGTGGAATTTCTAGCAGTATCGGCTTGAGCGTGTCGACCGATACACACAAGTGTGTTGACCGACACAGAGGATCGTGGACGACAAATTTCCGAATTTTTTTGTACATGACACAAAAACACAAAAATCCAAGATAAAAGGAAAACAAGACTCTAAAATTCGTATTTACAGACTCACCGGTGGGTTGCCTCCCACTAAACGCTTGTTTAACATCATTAGCTCGACTGCGTTGCGGTTAGGCAGCGGGTGCATCAGTTAGAGACACAATGTGTCCTGATGGAGTTTCGGCTTTCGCCCAGTAGTGTTTCACCCTTTGTCCATTCACTGTGAACTCTTTGCCTTCAGCACTTGTCAAGACGACAACACCATATGGTCGGACCTCTTTGATAGTGAAAGGACCTGACCAACGAGAACGCAATTTGCCAGGAAACAATTGTAAATGAGAGTTATACAGAAGTACCTGATCATTTGGTTTGAAGTTCCTGGAGATGATCTTCTTATCATGATATGCCTTTGTTCGCTCCTTGTATAACTTAGGGTTCTCATAGGCATGACATCTGATTTCATCCAGTTCGTTCAGCTAAATCAATCGTCTCTCTGTAGCAGACTTGATATCGAAATTCATAATCTTAACTGCCCATGCTGCTTTGTGTTCCAACTCAACTGGGAGGTGGCAAGCTTTCCCGTAGAGAAGATGGAATGGCGTAGTCCCAAGTGGTATTTTGAACGCAGTGCTGTAGGCCCATAGAGCATCATCCACCTTAGTAGACCAATCCTTCCTAGTCATGCCCACGGTCTTCTCCAAAATCTCCTTGATTTGTCTGTTCGAAACCTTAACTTGTCCACTTGTCTGCGGATGATAAGGAGTAGCCACACGGTGATGAACACCATGCTCTTCAGCAGTTTCTCGAAAACCTTGCTGATAAAGTGAGAACCACTATCACTTATCACAATCCGAGGTACTCCAAATCGAGGGAAGATTATGGTCTTAAACAGCTTAAGAACCACAGAGGCATCATTGGTTGGACTAGCGATGGCTTCCACCCACTTAGACACATAGTCCACAACAACCAAAATATACCGATTCCCATAAGATGAAGGAAACAGTCCCATAAAATCAATACCCCAGCAATCAAATACCTCCACCTCCAGGATGAAGTTTTGTGGCATCTCATGCCTCTTGCTAATCTTTCCCCTTCGCTGGCAAGCATTACACTAAGCTATGAATGCATTAGCGTCTTTGAACATTGTAGGCGACCAAAAACCGGCTTGGAAAACTTTAGACACTGTCTTAAAAGTCGCGAAGTGCCCAGCATACTCAGAACCATGACAATGAAACAAGGCATCCGGAACCTCGGTCTCAGCAATGCATCTTCTGTACATGCCATCTGCGCAGTGCTTGTACAAGTAAGGTTCATCCCAGTAGAACCTTCTAATCTCTCTCAAGAATTTCTTCTTGGCATATCCCGTGAAATTTTCTGGCTCATCTTCAGCAGCAAGGTAATTGGCAATATCAGCATACCACGGTCGATTGGGAAGAGTTACAACGCATAAATCCATGTTGTAGTCACCAATTTGGACTCTTGAAAATTCTGGGTTCGTGTTCGACCTGTGTCGGCCGACACACATGGCTGCGTTGGTCGACACAGACACCTCAACTCGACAATGTTGCTGTTTTTCCTCCAAATCCAAAATTTGACCAATCTCAACCGTGTATACATTCTCCTCAGGCAGAAAATCATTGATTGGGACATCATCTTCAACTCTAATTCTAGAAAGATGATCAGCAACTCCATTCTCAACTCCCTTCTTATCTCGAACTTCAATATCGAACTCTTGGAGAAGCAGAATCCATCTCAACAACCTTGGTTTTGCATCCTTTTTCTGCATCAAGTACTTCAGAGCGGAGCGATCCGTGTGTACTATCACCTTAGAACCAACCAAATACGAACGAAACTTCTCAAACGCAAACACCACAACCAACAACTCTTTCTCGGTAGTTGCATAATTCCTCTGCACATCATCTAGTGTTATGCTAGCGTAATAAATAGCATGAAGTTTCTTGTCCTTCTTCTGCCCCAGAACAGCCCCAACCGCGAAATCGCTGGCATCACACATCACCTCAAAAGGCAAATCCCAGTCTGTTGAACTCACAATTGGAGTGTTCACTAATGCTTGCTTGATTTGTTCAAAAGCTGATTGACATTCAGTAGTGAACTCAAATTTCACATCCTTACACAGCAAAGCAGTCAATGGTCTAGCGAGCTTGCTGAAATCTTTGATGAATCTCCTATAAAAACCAGCGTGCCTCAGAAAACTCCTCACAGCCTTAACTGAATCTGGTGCCTGCAAATTCATCATAACCTTAATCTTTGCTCGATCAACCTCAATCCCATTCTGCGAAACTCTATGCCCAAGAACAATACCATCTTTGACCATAAAATGGCACTTTTCCCAATTCAGAACCAAGTGCTTCTCTTCACATCTAGCGAGCACCTTGCATAGATTTTCCAAACACTCATGATAAGATGGTCCATAGACTGAGAAGTCATCCATGAACACCTCCATATAATCCTCAATCATGTCTGTGAATATAGACATCATACATCTCTGGAATGTCGCAGGAGCATTACAAAGTCCGAATGGCATTATGCGATATGCAAATGTACCATAGGGACACGTAAACATGGTCTTCTCCTGGTCCTCGGGGTGGATTGGAATCTGAAAGAAACCCGAGTATCCATCTAAGAAGCAGTAGTAGGGGTGGTTAGCTAACCTCTCCAGCATCTGGTCAATGAACGGCAACGGGAAGTGATCTTTCCTTGTCGCGGCATTCAGCTTCCTGTAATCAATACACATCCTATGTCCAGTCACAGTCCACGTAGGAATCAACTCGTTCTTTTCATTCTTAATCACTGTGACTCCACCCTTCTTCGGAACCGCATGTACCGGACTAACCCAATCACTGTCCGAGATATAATAGATGATCCCAGTTTCTAGGAGTTTCAGAATCTCCTTCTTAACTACCTCCTTCAGATTCGGATTCAGCCACCTCTGATGCTCAATTGACAACTTCGTCTCATCCTCGAGATGGATCCTATGCATGCACAAGTCCGGAGAGATACCTGAAATGTCATCTAGAGAATAGCCAAGAGCTTTGCGATATTTGCGCAGCTTACTTAGCAATAACGTGAGCTCTGCGTTGTTCAAGGAAGCATTGGCAATAATAGGATAAGTGGAATTCGGTCCAAGAAACGCATACCTTAGCCCTGTAGGGAGTTGTTTGAGCTCGATTTTGGGAGCTTTATCTTCGCTCCAATCACTCAATACCGCGGCTTTTGGTGAGGTATCGACGAGCTCCTCGTGGGTGACTAACTGCATCACGCGCTCACTAGCATCCAACATCTTAACATACCCAGTAGTAATGTCGTCTAGATGCTCCATCTCTCGCGTAGAACTGATCAAAGCTCTCTCTAAAGGGTCCGTAGGATGCATCTCATGAAAGATTTCCTCTGCGAGATTGCTAAGAGTATCCACGTAGTAAGTCTGTCCGTCAATGGTGGGTCAATTTACCAGCTTGTCCATGTCAAAACTCATCACTAGATCTCCCACATTCAAAGATATCTTGCCGCCTCTTACATCAATGAGAGCACCAGCTGTAGCCAAAAAGGGTGTGCATAGGATAAGAGGATCCTTAGGCTCAACAGTGTACCACAGAACTATGAAATCTGTGGGGATCATGCAATCGCCAATTTGTACCGGCACATCTTCTAGAAGACCCTCGGGAATCCTCACACTCCGATCAGCTAGAATTAGAGAAATCCTAGTGGGTGTGAAATCAGTCATCCCAAGTCCCACAGCAACCGAGTAAGGCATCAAACTAACACCCGACCCCAGATCACACAGTGAACTTTTGAACCTATCCATGAAAATAGAGCAATCCAAAACGAAGCTTCCCGGGTCTTTAAATTTCTCTGGTATTCTATTCTGAATAACAGCACTGCAAACCTCAGAGATCATCATCACACCTTCCTCTTCCCTCATATCCTGCGTAAGCATCTTCTTCAAACACCTCTTAACCACCGGAGTAGTCTTGATAGCATCAATCAAAGGAATCTCAATGGTGAGTTTGTCCATCATGGCCTTGCACTTAGCTTCAAACAACTCCTGTTTTGACTTCCTAGGATTCCTTGGGAATGGAACCCTAGGGTTGTAAACTCGTTCCATTGAAATTTTCGGCTTCTCGGAAATTGGTAAAGCTGCTGGCTCAGTGTGTCGACCGACACAGGGACCCCAGTTTTGTCCTTAGTCGAAAATTCAGATGCATCAATTTTCTGTGGGTGCTTGTGTTGACCGACACAGGGAAGTGTGTTGGTCGACACAGACGATTTTGGCATGTCTTCAGAAGGTGTCGATCGACACTTGTTGGGGTCAGATTCCACCCCTTGAGAATCAACGACTGAAAAATGGCTAAGTATGGAAGAGCACTAGCAGCTGGATCCCTAACCGTGAAGGAGTTGGATCGGGTTCCATAACTGTGAAGGAGTTGGATCGGGATCCCTAACTGTGAAGGAGTTGGATCGGGATCCCTAACTGTGAAGGAGTTGGATCGGGATCCCTAACTATAAAGGAGTTGGATGGGGATCCCTAACCATGAAGGAGTTGGATCGGGATCCCTAACTGTGAAGTTGGATCAGGATCCCTAACTGTGAAGGAGTTGGATAGGGATCCCTAACCGTGAAGGAGTTGGATCGGGATCCCTAACTAAGAAGTTGGGTCGTGTACCCCGATCCATGATACGATAGATGGATCGGGGGTCACGACCCACATTGAAGAAGCTGGGTCGTGTACCCCGATCCATGATACGACAGACGGATCGGGGGTCACGACCCACGGTGAAGAAGTTGGGTCGTGTGCCCCGATCCATGGTACGACAGACGGATCGGGGGTCATGACCCACGGTGAAGAAGCTGGGTCGTGAACCCTGATCCACGATACAACAGACGGATCGGGGGTCACGACCCACGGTGAAGAAGCTGGGTCATGTACCCCGATCCATGATACATCAGACGGATCGGGGGTAACGACCCACGGTGAAGAAATTGGGTCGTGTACCCCAATCCATGATACGACAGACGGATCGGAGGGTCACGACCCACGGTAAAGAAGTTGGGTCGTGTACCCCGATCCATGATACAGCAGAGGGATCGGGGGTAACGACCCACGGTGAAGAAATTGGGTCGTGTACCCCGATCTATGATACGACAGACGGATCGGGGGTCATGACCCACGGTGAAGAAGCTGGGTCGTGTACCCCGATCCATGATACGACAGATAGATCGGGGGTCACGACCCACGGTGAAGAAGCTGGGTCGTGTACCCCGATCCATGGTACGACAGACGGATCGGGGGTCACGACCCATAGTACGCCCGAGCCGAGAACCACGGTGTCACCCGAACCGTGAACCATGGTGTCACCCGAGCCGTGAACCGTAGTGTCACCCGAGCCGTGAACCATGGTATCACCCGAGCCGTGAACCATGGTGTCACCCGAGCCGTGAACCATGGTATCACCCGAGCCGTGAACCATGGTGAGAGATTGGGCCGAGACAACGAGCCCACGAATTCAAGCCCACAAAAGAGATGACAAAGACAGCCCATGAATCGAAGCCCATGACGATGACAGGCTTTGCTAAAAGGAAATTTCTAAGAATTAGGAAATCTTCCTTATCTCTTTAGACATTAACTTAGCCGACTTAAACTTAGTATTTATACTCATGTAAACCCCCAGAAAAGTGGATCCGCAATTTACCTAGCAAAACTGTGGTCTTTTGCTCTCATACAAAAAGCTTTCTAAGCAGCTTAATAAAATACCATCTTTGGATCTCTGCTTTTGTTTTTGGTGGTTTTTACTCAGAAGTTTCGGATCTCCCTAAAAGACCTGACAAATTCAATTGGCGTGGATTTACACTCCCACAATTTGGCACTAGAAGGAGGGGGTAACAAAATTTTCTTACTCAAGAGAACCACCACAAAACAGATCCGAAGACGATGACCAACGACGGAGACGATAACACTACCGATACCATGAACACCAACGTGGAGGACGAGATGAACCAGTCCAAGGACGCTGGGGAGACTTCAGCAACACTCATGGAGATGAAGATCATGCTGGAGACGCTGCTCAAGAAGGCGGAGGAGCAAGACAAACTCAACAACATGATGACGGGCGAGCTGAAGGCTTTGGCGACGGTGAGTCGCATCCGTGGGATAGGATCAGGTTTGGATCCAACAAGACGAGTCGGGAGGCACTTCAACCCAACGGCCCTAGACTTCACAACTCCGCTCAATCCACCGAGGACCCGGGGAAGATTGCCACCACTCCATCAAAACTCAGCAAACCTAGCTTCAGGAATCCAAGGAGCAGGCGACACACCAATCGAAGAGGAGCCTGCACCAATCATCAATATGGAGGAGGAGAACCGAATGGAGCAAAACATGGAGAGCCGTGATGATCGAGAACCCATAGCAGGTGGCCAGATCCGAACTGAAAGATGCGAGGCCATCCTGGAAGGCGATCAGGAGCTAACCGAGGAGGAGGAGAACATACTCTGGGCCGAACAAGCACAGGTCAACGAAGAGCGCAGAGCAGGAATCCGAGCCCAGAAAGAAGAGATGGCCATGATGCGAGCAGATATGGACCGAGCAGCTGCCGACATAAGAGCTGTCCGATCCATGATGCACAAAACAACTAGCAAGGTGCCAGAGATAGATCATGTGTTGGAGGAAGCGCAGAACACCCCGTTCACAGCATGGATTACTAGCACAAGGATCCCGGACCCTGGAAAGATGAAGGTTCTGATCTACGAAGGAAAGACCGATCCAAAAGAGCATCTAATGGCTTTCGCTATAGCCATGGGACGCTCTAACTTCAAGGAACACGAAAGAGACGCCGGACAGTGCCTTCTCTTTGTGGAGCATCTTAAAGGACCAGCACTGCAGTGGTTTTCCAGGCTCGAACGGAACTCCATCGACAGCTAAAACCAACTGTCCGCGGCATTCTTGAAGCATTACTCCATATTCATGGATCCCGGAACATCCAACGCTGATCTGTGGACCATGGCTCAAGGGCAAAATGAAACACTCTGAAGCTTCATCGGGAGATTCAAAGCCATCATGTCCAAAGTAGAAGGCCTAAGCGACAAAGCATCCTTATTGGCCCTGAAGCGAGCACTCTGGTTCAACTTTGATTTTCGCAAGGAAATTGCGCTGAACGCCCCCACAACAATACATGATGCAATGCATCGAGCTGCAGACTTCATCACCAAAGAAGAAGAGATGAAGATCCTAACCGAGAAGTATGGGAAGGCAAAGGCGGAAAACCACTCTCCCCAAGTCTCCATCCCTTCTAACACTAAAAAGAGTAGTCAAGGTTCTGGCTATGTGCAGCACGAGGGCGGTTTTCGAGGGGCACATAATTATCAAATCGATGCACCCGGTTATGGTAGAGGAAGAGGCCGAGGCCGCGGAAGAAATTCATGGAGCACTTGGACCAAAGGCGAAAGCTCTTACGACGAAGCAGCATACTGCGAACACCATCGCATCTACGGACACTCTACCGCAAACTGCCGAATTCTAGGTTTGAAACTTGCTAAAAAATTAGCAGCTAGCGAGCTTGGAGGAAACATAAGCCTCAAGGATTTTGAGATGGACGCAAACACATACAAACCCGATCCAACTCTCCTGACAAAAGAAGACCACACCAAGCGCGATAGAAGGGACGACGAAGCGCCACCCTCTGGATCAAGAAGAAGGATAAGCATGATAATGGGAGGATCTCACTATTGCTCAGATACCATCTCGTCAATCAAAGCATTCCAGCGAAGGGCAGACGTCAGTATCAACTGGTCTAAACCATCTAAATTTCCAAACGACGTGATATCATTCGAGGAAAGGGAGACGATCGGAATCGACAGACCACATGACGACCCTCTCGTGATCGAGTTAATTATCAACGACTGCGACGTAGCACGGGTACTGGTGGACACCGGGAGCACCGTGGACGTCATCTTCCTCGAGACTCTCAAGAGAATGAATGTGGACCTGTCCGAAGTGATATCTACTCCCAAACCCCTGACAGGATTCTCTGGAGAAACCACCATGACTGCTGGGACAATTAAACTGCCTGTCCAAGCTGGCAAAGTTACAAAAATCGTCGAGTTCTCCGTAGCTGATCACCCGACAATCAACAATGTCATCATGGGGACCCCTTGGTTGAATTCCATGCTCGCCGCCGTTTCAACCTACCATCTCTGCCTCAAGTTCCCTACACTGAACGGAGTGAAAATGATTCGAGGAAACCAAAAAGAATCTCGTGTCTGCTTCATCGCCGCACACAAGCTCAGAAACTCGATGACCGATCCGACGGTAAATTTGAAGCGCAAGAAGATGAAGACCGACAGAGAACCGGTGAAAGAGCTTTCCAAACTGTTATAGCAATTACAGATTTCAGAGGATCGCGAAATAGAGCTAAAGCAGTCAATGACGAGGTGGAGAGGCTCTTGCGCGTCAGATCGATAACTGAGGTGAAGTACCCGGATTGGTTAGCTAATCTAGTGGTGGTCAAAAAGAAGAACGAAAAATGGCGTGTATGCGTGGACTTCACCGATCTGAATAAAGCTTGTCCAAAGGACAGTTTCCCCCTTCCACATATCGATCGCCTAGTCGAAGCAACGGCAGGGAACGCACTCCTATCTTTCATGGATGCCTTCTCGGGTTACAACCAAATCTTGATGAACCCCGACGATCGTGAGAAGACCGCCTTTATAACGGATTGTGGAATATACTGCTACAAGGTGATGCCATTCGGTCTGAAAAAT
>OVBL01000180.1:0-181892 GCA_900406555.1 Pseudoturritis turrita | reverse complement strand
TTTATCAAACCAACGCCAAATAAGTGACCTCTTCCACTCCGGTCTGCATCGTTAAAGTGTGCATTTCAACTCCTTCCGAGTTCCATCTTGTGTAATCACCTTCCCTTGAATAACATCCTCCATAATCAAAACATATGGTTGTGCAACATGTTTTATTCATTGTCCCCTGCAAAAGAATAACAAATATCGTTAGTATATAATTATAGTGCTGTTTCGGTTATACTAGTTGGTCCCAGTAATACCAGTGACTCTCACTAGTACCAGTTGTCCCAGTAATACTAGTGACTCTCAGTAGTACCAGTTGTCTCAGTAATACCATTGACTCTCACTAGTACCAGTTAACTCAGTTATACCTCTGCAATTTCGATTTACCTCGGATTTAGCACGAAAAATTTAACCATAAACACGAAAATTGCAAGAAACGAAAATATCTAACCTTAATTTTGAAGATTCAACTGTATAATGAAGAAGAGAACAACCTTTTAATCCTCGTTAACTCTGTTTTTTTTTTCCGGCGAGATGAAGACCCGAAGAAGAAGGACAACAACAAGAGGAAGAAGATGACAAGCTTGCTCCTCCTGAGTAAAGATCCAGTCTTGTGAGGACGAAGAGCAGACGAAGAGAGAAAAAAGATAACGACCAAGTTTCGTCTGTTTTGTTGTTCTTTCGCCGAAGGGAAGAAACGACGAAGAAGATGTGGTGACGTGGAGCCTCAAGATAGGGTAATTTGTTTTTGGTTTTATTAGATTTGATTGATAGTTGAATTTTTTTATTAATTGGTTGTTGAATATATTTAATTAGGGTGTATAATAAATAATAATATAATAAAGAAAGATAGAGTGGAGAGAAAAAGAACGGGAGGGTAGTTAGATTTAAAGGGAGTAGTGAGAATTTTTTTGTGAGATTTAAGGGATTAAAACATTTGATCCAAAATAAATGAAGAGGCTTGATTGATTTATTTGAGGTGCCCAATTGAGTCCTAAATGCTCTCTCTCTCTAAGAGGGAGAGAGCGATCTTCTAGTCTTTTGTCTTTCCGTTTAACAAAATAAATTCCGTTTATCGGATAGAGCTTCTGATATAATCCGAATTTGTTTTTAGTTGTTTTCCTTTCCTCTTTCCGATCTTTCGGCTCTTCTTGTTGGAAGTTTGCCTTATTCCAATAAATGTTGAGTGTTTTTTCTTTTCTCATCGTTCTCACTCGCTTCTCTATTTCGAAGAGAATAAATATTTTCTTCCCTTGATGGATTAGGCAAAGTGTCTCTTTCGGGTGTTGAATCGAGTTGATTGATTAAGTTTTGGTGAATTGTGCAGAATTAGTAGAGTTGGTGTTTTTTCTATAGGAAAATGTCTTGACGAAGGCTTTGTTACTAAATTATTTGAAGTTTTTTCGTTGGTCTTAATTTGTCCCGTGATTAAGATGAAGAACATCTCATCATCGATGGTGGTTTCAGGGGAGGGAGTAGTCAAGTGGTTTTCGAAGAAGAGACGATATGGGCCTTGATGTTTCTCAGGCGATTTCTTTATATTTGGGTCCGGCGGAGCTCCTCGCCGGCAGAAGCAGCGGTCAGCGTTGTTTTAGATCTGAAACTCAATCGAAGACACGTATGAGACACGTGTTTGGTTTTCATTTAACCTTATCTGATGTTTCTCTCGTGGGCTTTGATTTGGGTTTTATGTTTATTTTGTAATGGGTTTTAGACTGTTTTCGATTCCACTTGTATCAATTGGTCCTTTGTGGTCTTAATAATATTGTGGACGACAAAAAAAGAAAAAAGATTTATTTGAGGTTAAACAACACCAATGTACTACATTACATTATGGGTCTAAGTATGTTTAAAATCTTATTTCAGACTACTGTATTCGGTTCAATGGTTTACTCTTAATATTTCATCAAATGTTTGATGCTTTCTTTTCTTCTGTCAAAAAACACATTTTTGCATGATTGGTAATTCATCCAGAATCTCAAAACAACAATTTTCTGCCTTATTCTAGTGTCAGTGTGGTCTTGACCTGTGAACACAAATCACAAAGTGGCTTACTGATGAAGAAGCGACTTTGAAAGGCTAACACTTCCCCATAGAACAACCATTACTCCTGAGTGTATGAATCACGATAAAATGAAACATATCCATTCGCAAAAAAAAGAAAAGAAAAAAAAAAGAGCAAATAGTCATCCAATAGCATAAGAACTGACACGAACAGTCCATGATCTCTTACAAAATCTCAAGTTATGTCCTAAACACCTGCATAAGCTTCACGTCCATGGTCTAGAGAGGTGTGAAGGTCAAGACCCGTTTTGTTGAGGAGCCAGAAAAAAGTGATGATGTTAGTTTGGTTTTAAGTTTGGAGAAGGATTTCAGAATTAGTTATTTCATCAAAATCGTGGAGCTCTAGTTTATTTTCAAACAAGGCTGGAACAATTCCAGGAGTATGAAAATATTTTTGGATTTTTTTTTTCAGTTTGCGAAAGCTCAATTCAGCAAGTGATGATAGTTTGAAAACATCATGTACTAACCTTGAACTTTTTCTTAAGCATGGAGCGAAATCTCATATTGATGGGAATGGTTTATTTTTGGAAATCAAAGTCTTCAGAGAAGTTGTACCAAAATATTTAAAGAAGACCACAGAAGTATTGGATTTTTTGAAGAGATTTAAGGATTGTTATCCAAATATATGGGTTGCATATAGGATAATGCTCACTATTCCTATTTCAGTTGCATCGGCCGAATGAAGTTTTTCAAAGTTAAAATTGATAAAATCTTATCTACAGTCGACTATATCACAAAAAAAGGTTAAACGGATTGGCTATGCTATCGATCGAAAAAGCCATGGTTAGAAATTTCGACTATGAAAGTTTGATGAATGATTTTGCAGAAAAACGCAAAAAGGGTTATTTTTCAGAGTCGTTAACTTGTTGTCACTTTTTTTTTGATATAATTGTATTTTTTATTTAAATGTGAGTTTTGTTTAGATGGTTTTTCTTCTTACTCTATAATTATTTCACATATAGTTTTTCATATTATAAAAATTAGGATGTGAGTTTTTGTGTATGAGGCCGAATATCTCAGATCCAACTCTGTTCATTAAGAATATATCCATCTGGAGCTAAAAAAGAGAAAATAAGAAAAAGATGAAGAATTGGTTAAATCTCTATATGATTCTCTTTTCGGGTATTTTAAGAAATCAAGTCTTCTATAATTGATGAGGTTGATGATATGATATATCATGGTTTTTACCGGTTTTCAACCATGATATTCATCGTTTTATCGAGTCTTTTCTATGTTTTAGAGTCTTTTCAGGTTGAAACATGTTTGGATGGAGTATAAGGGCATAAAGAGTAAGGAATGGTTGCAAATGGATATGTGAAGATGCATTATCTTGCGGAAAAGTCAGAAATTCGGCACTCTTTGGATACGTTTTTACCAATGGATCGACCTGAAATTTGGACACATGATAGAGCGTCGAGTTAGCTTTCGTTTGGAAGTAATTTGAGGTCATTCCAACGGTGCGATCGAAATTTATGCAAGTTTTAGTGAAGACATGTATGTCTGGCGAGCAAAAGAAACATGTGCAGAAAAAAAAAAAAATTTCAGTTTTTCCTTATTGGGCTTGGATTTGCCATAAATTTCGACTAGAACATTATTAGACCTATTTATACGTTATTTTTAGCCATTGTTTAGGCTACACTTTTATTTTCTACACAAGTTTTTACACACTTTCTTTTCTATTTAGACTTTTGGTTTTCTGCAATTTGTAAGCTTTAGGGGAGACGAAACTCTGACTCTACATCTCTGAGAAGATTTCTGAACCCTTTTGGAATTCTATTTATTTGATTATGAGTTTTTCTTCATCTCCTTCTTGTTTCTCTGCATCCATGTCTGAGTAGTTTCATAGTTAGGTTTAGGGTTTCAAGAGAATTTATGAATCATTGAATCAGACATAGATAGGGATTTATCATCTTGTCTTCACCTATCATTATTCTCATTGCTTGGATTAAATTGATCACTTAATCTCTGATTTAGGGTTTAATCTATTCATCAAAAGTGCTATAGATTGTTTGATAGAACATAGGTGAGCGAATTGTCCTTAGCCAACGAATAATTGTCTGGTTCATGATCTCTGAATTCCTGCGAATTGCCCTTGACCTAACGCTTGTTATTAATTGATATTTACATCGTTTTAATTTTCTATTTTTGTTTATTATTGCAAACAACCATTATATTGTCATCTTAGCTTAGTTTCATTCATATAGATTCGTAGTGTGATACTTGGTTCTCGTGGATTCGATCCCTAAATACTACTTTGTTTACTGTGCACTTGCAGTGATATTTTAGAGTTAAAACTCTGTGTATCATGGTACTGATGAGATCAATGGAATTGATGAGGTTGATGGAGCATGAGGTTGTTAGGATAGTTGATGAAGAGCATTGTGAGGCTTTTGAGAAGTGTAAAGAGGATGTAATTATAACCGAATGTGAATATCAAGAGCAAGTATTACATTTTCTTGCATTTATATAACTTTTATTTTATGGTTTAGGGGCTTTGTCCTAAATGACCGATAGAGGCATAGAGCTATAATCTCGTTTTTTTGTATTATCCGCCATAATTCACAAGAAGGCATAATTCAACAGCTTTGCCAGTACCCTTGAACCTCCTTTCTTCATTGTATGCTCCTTTCTCCAAGCCACCGCAGTTTAATGAACACTCTTAACTCCACCGAAAGGGAAGATCGGGATAAAACTCGAAAGGATTGGAAATAGACCCTCAAGCTATAGCTCTCCTGAATCCACCCAAAACCAATCGAAGTTAAATCAAAACCATCGTTCTTCCTCCTCAATATAAACTTAACTCTATTAGCCATTGTAACGGCCCCCATCAAGGAAGAGTAAGAATTTACACTCAATTGAAGGAGAACGTGCTAACCAGTGAGAAAGATTGAACATAGACTTACGGTGATGAAATTAAGAACTTGAAAGGAACACGATTAAGACAAAGAAACATAACTAAATCCGATCGAAGTCGGAATTTATTATCCGTTAAACGGAAAAGAGGATCCGAAACTAATCGGAATCAAAAAACAAAAAACCCATAGAAGGGCTTTCTCTCTCTGGCATGGGACTTAAAAAGCACTTTTTAGCTTAATTTAATAAATTTAGTTGTATGTATAAGTGTATATATTTTATAATTTTTTATCTATAAGAGTCAATAACATTAATAAACAAGTGTATCTGCTCGAATTTTTTAAGCACAAACGACATGTTTTAAAAACCAGCTCCGCGACCGAACCAGACAAGTTTTTGGATCATGGATTAATGTATGTGATCCAACCATATTTGATAATATTTTTGAAAATAATAATATAATTCATTTAATGTTCTTATATTTATAACTATTATATCTAGATACATGATATAATCTCCAAAAATCAAAATCAATCTTTAAAAAGAAATATTCTACAATGATCATAACTCTTCTTTACAGAAAATGTGTAACAATCATTAAAAAAAACACTCAATTAATCTTGATTTTGAATTTGGTTTTTCGCGGCATAAAGTTAAAAGAAAAACTAATAATATACTGGTGAAAGTCAATACATTTAGAAAAATTAATGGAACGAGAGGAAGTAAATAAAACTTTTAACAAAAACTAAAAGAATTAATATTTTACATCCAAACCCGGATTAATGGTTCGCCAGTTTCCAGTTTTTTTTTGTGGATTTTAAACGATTTAACTAGTTGTAGGTTTTTTTTTTTGTCAATCCAACCCGATTATGCATCTGATTCGTGGTAGTCTCTTAAAACTACATCACAAAACGAACGAAATCATTTTTAAGATGATCGGGTTTAAGTTAATAGATATTGATCAATTATTTTGTGATAACCTAATTATTTGATTTTAAATGTGTTGTTATCTTATTAAATGAAGTTGAATAGGTTCAATATGAACATGATGCATAGATTAATTAACATTATTTAGATCCTAACGGAAATAAAATCATTAAAAAAAAAATATTGATTTTCTATAAAGTTTTTTCTCTACTTACATACATTATAATTAGTTTTGTTATCTTTCTCTTTTTTTTTTTCAAGTATTTAAATTGTTAATATTAAAACTTTAAAACAACTAAAGATAAATAAACCATAAAATTTACGGTTAAATAAAATATATAAAATAAGAGAAAAAATGGAAACTATAAATTGAAAAAATGAAAATTAACTTATAAAGATTCATAATATATAAAATTCGAAGAAAATATGTATACATACTCTTTTTATCTCTCTCCCTCCCCAGCTATATCAAACGAAGCTGATAAGTTACAGGTCTACCTCACTATTGTTTCTTTTGGAAGACCAAAAATGGAACACTACGAGAATGACGATTAAAAAACGAGAATATAAACGTTAAGGGAAGAGAAAAGTGGAGTCGAGACTACAGATTTCTTTCATTAACTCTTTGAATCACCCGCAGTGCGACAGGAATCTGTGATTCAAGAATCCCATGATACAACCACCAAAAAACCATTTTCGCTATCATTCGAAACACGAATCTATATCGAACTAATTTTTCTACGATACTCTCGAATAAAAACTTACTTAAGAAAAAACCGAGACAAATCACAAAGAGAGAGTTGGAGAGATTTTTTGTTTCTGATATCTTCCAGAACTTGTCCCCAATGAGAGAGAGGAAGACTTCTTTTTTAAAACCGAAGAAGTGCGATTTCGACTCCCACAAACCACGGAGGAAATTGCGGAGGAAATCAAGGAGAGCTTTTGACTTTGTGGACAAAGGATGAGTGGATGCGTCGGCGTTTTTTTTTCTTTTAATCCGAAAAAATATCCGAACCATGGTCAAAAATAATATCTTTGACCCGGAACCGAACCCGACCCAATCACGAACTCATATAGTGTCCAAGTACCCTAAGTGCCCCCTAAGTGCAAATTAAGAGCCAACGAGCCCTCGAATCCTCGAGCCCGAGCCAACGATTCTTTTTATTTCTCCTCTCATGTTTTTATTTTAACTTAAACATAAGTTTTCTCCTTTATATAGTACTTGGAAATTTCTCAAACTTCCAATGTGGGACAAATGCATGTTCCTCATTAAACATCATTTTTGAGGCTTTTCCCTTATAGCCCAATAACCCACATTTCTCATTCAAAACCAAACTATTTTTGCATAATACAAATGTCCTTTTAAGGACCCATTTATATTTACAAAAAAAATATTCTAACAATCCCCACATGAATATAAATGACGTTAAACAGATGAAGACTCGACAGACTCTACTGACTAGACTAGACAGGCTTTTGAAAGTATACGAAAATGTAACTATATCTAAGAGGTAACATTTTTCAGCTTTGAACCAATCATTTTTAATATATCTGTCGGGTTTACTTGGCCAGGAGGTGAACATGATGTCTTGAACCACCCGGACTTTAATAAGGTCTAGTACAATTGGTTAAGTACATTAGACTTCCAATCACTCGTGCATATTCTACTTGTGACACTGGTTCACCTAAATTTTTTTTCAAATGAAGGTGATGGTCAACTGGAGTTTTTGCCATCCCATTTGAGTAGTTCTTAAACCACTCAAGTATTTTTTTAGCATAATGATCTTGAGATAGTGTAATTCCTTCGGAAGTTCTTATAATTTTGATTCCTAGAATTACATCCACTAATCCCATGTCTTTCATGTCAAATTTGCCTTTGAGCATGCCTTTAGTTTCATTGATAATGTCTTTATTGCTTTCAATAATGAGCATATCATCTACATATAAATACAACAAAATGTACCCTTTTGGAGTAGTTTTGATGTATATGCATTTGTCACATTCATCTATGCTAAAACCACTTGACATCATTACATTATCAAACTTTTCATGCCATTGTTTAGGAGCTTGCTTAAGTTCATATAATGATTTCACAAGTTTACACACTTTGTGTTCTTGTCCTGAGATAACAAACCCTTCGGGTTGTTTCATATAAATCTCCTCTTCTAAATCACCGTATAGAAAGGCAGTTTTTACATCCATTTGATGGATTTCGAGATCTCGTAAGGCAGCAATGCCTATGAGCATTCTGATTGAAATTATTATCATCACCGGAGAATATGTATCGAAGAAATCCAAACCTTCTTGTTGCCTGAATCCTTGAACCACAAGCCTAGCCTTGTATTTATCTACCGCTCCATCGGTTTTCAACTTTGTTTTGAATATCCATTTACACCCAAGGGCTTTGCACCCTTGCGGTAGATCAGTTATCTCATATGTATTGTTTTGCATAATGGAGTCCATCTCACAATTAACGGCTTCTTTCCAAGAAGGCGCATCCAGTGTCGACATGGCTTCGTTGAAGGTTCTTGGCTCATTTTCGGCAAGAAAAGCCACTAAGAACTCATAATCGAATGTCTTTACCTTACGAGGTCTTTTACTCCGTCTAGGTTCTTCTTTTTCTTCGTCATTTATAGTAGTGCCATTACTTCTTGCCTTGTTTCCAGAGGTATAAGCATCTCGTTGTTCACGAGTTCATTTATTACTTTATCTATCTTTACATGGAAACACGTCTTCAAAGAACGAAGCGTTTCTTGACTCCATTATAGTGTTCACATGTATATCTGACTTATGTACCAGAAATCAACATGCACTACTATTATGCGCATATCCGATGAAAATGCAATCTACAGTTTTAGGTCCTATTGTGACATTTTTCGGAGGTGGAATTGCAACTTTTGTTAGGCATCCCCACACTTTCAGGTATTTGTACGACGGTACATTACCTTTCCAAAGTTCATACGGAGTTTTTCCAGTCACTTTGTGCGGTACTTTGTTCAGGATGTAATTTGTGGTAAGCAGAGCTTCCCCCCCCCCTCCCCTCCCCACATGTTTTGGGTTAACTCAGATTCCTACAACATTGCATTCATCATTTTTTTAAGAGTTCGGTTCTTTCGTTCTGCAACTCCGTTGGATTCCGGTGAATAGGGGGCGGTAGTTTGATGAATAATCCCATGTTTCCTATAGAACGCATTAAAGGGTTCATCATATTCCCCTCCTCTATCACTTCTGGCTATTTTAATAGTTTTATCAAGTTGATTTTCGACTTCCAACTTGTATTCTTTGAATTCCTCCAAAGCTTCATCCTTACTGCGGAGTAAATATACATAACAGTATCTGGTGCAATCATCAATAAAGATTACGAAGTATTTTTCCCTCCTCTGGCCTGAACGAATTTTAAATCACACAAATCTGTATGAATTAAACCTAGAGGTTCGGTTGTTCTTTCCACGTTTGGTGATGGTGTTTTTGTGAGTTTGGCTTGAACGCAAAAGTCACATTTATCTTTGCTTAATTTTTTTTTTGGAATCAAATTCATGTTCATCAATCTACTCATAGACTTGAAGTTAACATGTCCTAAATGTTCGTGCCATAAATTAAAAGATTCCGCAACATAAGCAATTGGTTTCTTATTATTCTTCTTCTTCGAGGTGAAAGCCTCAGTTACATCATTCTTAACAACATCATTGTTACGAATTACTGCCTCAACAGACATTTTAAACAACCCATCACAAACAAACCCCTTACCCAAAAACATCCCATGCTTGGTTAGCACCAGCTTATCCGCATCTAACTTGATAGTGAATCCATGCTTGCTTAGGATAGATCCCGAGATCAGATTCTTGCGCATGTCCGGCACACATGTTAGTTTCTGCAACATTAGCCTCAGTGACAACCGCACACATGTTAGTTTCTGTGAGGTTAACTTTGTTTCTGGCTTCATTATTCTTTGGAACCTTTTTGCTACGACATTCGAAGGACTTGTGGCCTATCTTGCCGTAATTGTGATAGTTTCCTGAGAACCTTTGCTTCGAGTTCTCACCAGATTTCTTTTTGAACTTCTGCGAGTTCTGAGGAGCGACTTTTCCTTTCATTTTTTCTTGACGCCCTTTGTTTTGCCACTTTGTTTTCTTATTAGCATTTTGGTGCTCCACCAGATTCGCGTTGTGTTCGTGAATCTGTACACCAACTCCAATTTGTCTCCGGTCTATTGACTCAATACGAAGTCGCATAGTCAAGTCTTCCAGAATCATCCACTTCCTCTTCAGCTTGAGGTAATTTTTGAAGTCCATCCAGTTTGGCGGAAGCTTCTCGATCATACATGCGACTTGATAGGTCTCACATAGCCTCATTCCCTCAGCATGTATCTCGTGGAGGAGATTGTGCAGCTCGTCGACTTGTTCCATTAAAGACTGCGAGTCCACCATCTTGTAATCTAGAAATTTTGCCACAACGTATTTCTGAGATCCAGCATCTTCGGTGCGATATTCTTTTCTAGGGAATCCCACATTTCCTTAGAGGTTTCAATATTGCAGTACACGTTGAACAGCTGGTCGGTAAGATGACTTTGGATGTATCCTTTGCAAAGGAAGTCATCATGTTCCAAAGCGTGGACCCTCGCAAGCGTACGAGGATCAGTGTTATCCGCTGGGAGAAAATGTTTCTCTCCACGGGTGTATTTTTCCAGCTTGAGCGTTGTCAGATAGAAGAACATCTTCTTCTGCCATATTTTAAATGCGCTTCCATCAAACTTGTTAGGAAGGAGGCCTGCTGAATTCGCAGCTGGAATTTTCACCGTTGGAAACGGATCAGAGGTTGCGGTTTGCACAGTAGCAGGGACCATCACAGTCACATAAAAAATAAAAATTACACTTAGTTTAAAAATAATTTTAATCATAAAAAATAAAAATTACAATTAATTTATTTTATATGTAATTATTTTTTCTTGATTTAAATAAAATTTACTTTTGTAAAAGTATTCTATTTTCATCGATTTCTTGAGACAAGATATACGTGCGTCATAAAAAATCCGCTAAAGTCTCTCAAAATATTGGAGGTATGCTTTTCGAGAATTTTCGTCGTTCAAATCATATGAGATTTGAGAAACGGTTGAAAGAGAACGTAAATTTGAATTTTTGTAAAAGATAATAGATTTTTGAAATTTTTAGACCTCTATGTATTTGTATAATTTCTCCATGGCAAGCTAGTGATAAGAGACGACA
Organism: Pseudoturritis turrita; assembly: GCA_900406555.1. NCBI lineage: Eukaryota > Viridiplantae > Streptophyta > Magnoliopsida > Brassicales > Brassicaceae > Pseudoturritis > Pseudoturritis turrita. The sequence goes on along the minus strand of OVBL01000180.1, from coordinate 170,841 downwards.
TGTACATTTTTTTAACTTTTAGCATTCTCGTTCTCTTTCAACACTTTTTCGAATCTCATATTTCGGTACTTCGAGTGACTTTGATATTTTCTTTCTGGTGCACGTACATTATTCATCAGAAGTCGATGGAAATAGTATATTTAAAAAAAAAAAAATTATATTTAAATCAAGAAAAATAAAATTATATTTAAATAATTTTGATGATTAATAGCAGTTCTAAAATATTTTTTCTTGAAAAAATCAAAATCTATGTTGGATAATTAAATATGTAAGATAGTACAACATTTAGATAAAAGAAAAACAAAAACTATATAAAAAACCATATCATTTTTCTTTGATTTTTTTTTTAAAAATTATAGATTTTTTTATGACGTGACAGCTGACTGGTGATGATTCATGTGATGTGGCAGCTGACTGGTGATGATTCGGTGACGTGGCAGCTGACTCAACACTTGTTGACTTATCATGTATGTTTTAGCTATTTTATACTAATTAATGTATAAATTTGCACAAATATGCAGTTCATGTCTAGCCTGTAACTATGGCCAATTGTTAGTGTATGAATTAGCCGTTTTCCTCAACAATCCCATGTGCTTCTGCTTTCGTTTTCTCTGCCTTGAAACGAGATTATGCATCAGTGACATCGATTCATATTCACCTCTAAACTTGGGCTTTCCAGTTAGATCTTCTACTTATTTGGTTTAAAATAGATTATAATGTAGATCCTTTAACTTAAGAGTGGGCTATATATATTGCATGGATCCTCTTGCTACCTTAAATTAATGCAATTAACTTTTAGAGAAAATTACTCAGATTAGCACTAATTTCTTGTATATTACTATACTAATATCCATCCAAAAACACTTAGTAAAAAATGTGTAAAAAGACAGTTAACCCATCAAACTTTATTTTAATAACACTAATGCCATTATATTACTTAAAAACTAAAAAATAAAAAATTGAATTAACAATTAAAAAAATTGAATATCAGATTAAAAACTTTGTTAAAAGTGATAAAAATTACTTTGTTAAAACACGCAAAGCTTTTTTTTTCTGCATTCGTCGAAACCCTATTTCTCTCAAAAGGAAGAAGCGCCGGCAGTGGAATCACCGCTTCTAGTCTCCTCTGGTTGTCGCTTCTTGTTCCGACGAGCCTCCGCCGTCGTCCCTCTGGTTTACTTTTGCGACCACACTTCTCAATTCCTTCGATTTCTTCCCAATTGCTTTCACTCTTCCTCACCAACTCCGCCGATTCATAGTTTCTGATGGCCCTTGCAATTGTCGCCGGTTGCGCCTTTGCTTCGACGAGTCTCCGATTTTTCTTCCGGCAAACCTCCGCCTATTTGTCCTCTGCTTCAAATCGTGACCTTATTACTCTACTACAGGTGAGTTTCTCCCAATTTGGTTTCACTTTTTTCTGATGACCACCAAAGATATTTACGATTCTCATACTCGTTAACAGTTCCCGGCGGTGCTCCCAATTGTCACCGGCTTTGACTTTGTTTGATTCAATCCTTCCCTCTCGTCAAAAGCTAGTGAAGGTAAATTATAATTTTCGATTCTATTTCTCTGTACTTTGGTCGAATTTTGTGTTTTTTGCTTAAACCTCTTTTGATTTTACTTGGTCGAATTGTTATTCTTAGGCATTGTGAAGATTCATTTTTCTCTTCAATTTATTTGTTTTTAGCTATTTGATTCTCAAGTTTTCTATGTTTTCTCTTGCTAGATGGCTTCGTTAAGTACTAAGAGTAACTACCCGCAACTACTCTACACAAAGGGTAAAGCATCAAGTCAGCATAAAAGTATGAGTTACTACTTTTACTTGTAAATTTCCAAATGGTTGAAAGAGGAGTTGGCGTTGATGCCTGGGATGCATTGAAGAAGTATTCTGTTGGAGTTATACCTAGGTTTTATGAGCTGGATTTCACATGGAGTGCGGAGATTGTCCATTACCTTTTAATGCATCAGCTGCTAGTTAGGAAGAATTACAAGAGTTGGTCGTTGATTGATTAGCAGCCAATTCGCCTTTCTTTGATAGAATTTGGCTTGTTTACTGGCTTAAACTGTGAACCGTTCCAAGATGGGGACATTTGTGATGTTGATCACACAGAGTTTTGGAGCAAATTGAAAGTTTGTACATCCGTTGGTCCTAGCTTGAAAGAGTTGCAGTTGGTGTTGGGAAGATGCAAGAACTTGATTTGTGAGAAGAGGAGAATGGTTGGATGGTTGTGCATATCGGAATCTACGGCATAGCTCCAACAAGTCGAATCCCTTTGAAGGTTGCAAAGCGAATACTTGATCCTGAAGCTTTCGAGAGATATCCGTGGGGTCGTGTTGCGTGTAAGAGTTTGATACACTCCATTAAGTGTGTTAGCTATGATGCAAAAAAATCGTATACGATGGAAGGATTTGTTCACGTGTTGCTCATATGGGCATATGAGTCAATTATCGGTTTAGGAGAGCAATATGGGAACCAAATTGCTGGTGAAGAAGTTCCTCTTCTTTCATGGGGTGGATCTCGTAAGAGATTTGATTTTGATGACTTTATAATACAAGAGAAGAAAGCGCATGAATATAAGGTACTTATTCGATGATTTGAGAAAAAAACTGTGGTGTCTTTGGTTTTGTGGAACCGATATGTGCTACGGAAAATTCGAATTTTTGGTATGTAGTTTTGTTTGAACAAAACCGATATGTATTTTTGGATGCGTTTTAGAACCTATGAAGATAGTTTATTGAATCGTTTAGTCCATTTGTTTGTTTGTTAGCCTTAAAACTTATATTAACATGAGTGATGATCCATTTGTTTAGTGATAATTCATTTATTAGCAATGATATCTTATGCTTTTTTTCGTAATTGTTTTTTTCAGATGCGTGTGAGTCATTTCCTTTTCCATTTGGACGGTAACATAGTGCCTCAGTGGGATAAGGAAGTTGTAGATGAATATGTGGACAACTTGGTTCGTGATATACTTCATGATTATGTGAATCGAGAAGCTTGGGATGTAATCACAGCTCCAGTTAGCAAGAGGAGAAAGCGTAAAGAAGCTGTCCCCTTGAGTGATTCTGAGAATTCTACAACGAAGAAGAAAAATGATAAACAGCCTATTGGAGATAGTCGACTTGGAGATTCTTCTAGTGTAAGTACAAATATTACGTTTCTATTTTTAATACAATGGAATATGTTACCATTTTTTCATTTGGTTGCCTTTGATTTATTGTAGAGCGATGGTAATGAAATGGCAAACAATGCGGTTTTGGCCATGTTGAAGATGCTGACAGAAAAAGTAGACAGCATGGAGACCAACCTTGCTACCAAGTTGTTGTCGGGTTTGGATGCAGCAATTGATACAAAGGTTAATGCTATATTTACTCCCTTCACTGAGAAATTCGCTACATTAGAGAAGGAGATTGAAAAGCTGCAAAGAAAAAATGTACCTAAAAGTGTCCGATGGGCCTTCCAATAATCCATCTAGTAACAAATTTTAAAAGAAAAACTTGTAATCCACGTGCAAATAATCTAGAAAGGCAAAAACGTAAAGTTAAATATGTCAGAATATTACGACTAACCTTGACACCAAACTCATGTTTAAGGCTTCCCCAACATGTTTTGGGAGAAATTTTGAACCAACACCTCCAACATAGTCCATATATAGTATTGCAAGTATGTCTGGAGTCACTTGTCGGACACGGGCAGAACATTCTGTAACAGAACATGAATGTTCTGGAACGTACACTTGAATAGTAAACTGAGGTGAATCTCCGACTGGGGTAGCTCAATACTCTCCATGTATAGCCTTCTACCCAACACTTAATAACTAACATGTCTGGCCTTGATCTGTCTACTTTAAAATCAACTTGGTGGATAACTGTTAAAATCTTCAACCTTGTCTCCAATGCATCTTTCGTCTCAAAAAGTTGTCCGACAGCTAGATTGAGCGCGGATAATTCTAACTCAACATGAGGATTAACACCTTTTTCCTGAGCGTTCATCGACGTGGAATCAGTCTTCATACTTGGCAAATTTTGCTTCTTCTCTTCTTCTCAGGGGCCATCCCGTATAGAGTAAAGTCCTTATCACCTGAAGATGCTCCGTCTGAATCATCACAGTAATCGAATCTCTCATCGTCGTCCTCGTTATCTTCATCGTTTTCATTTTTTTAGATACGCATCTTCCTCTAAACCTTTTTCTTTCAGTTCGACACAGAGTTACACCGGCTCGGTTTTTAGTTGTTCCAAATATCCATCAAATTTTCTACGATTTCCAACGTCTCCAGGCAGTGTGTTTTGCGTTAATGTCAACAACACCTTTTTAGGAAACATGTAGCTCAATTCCACATCGTAAAGTTGCTTTTTGATCTTGTACTCTTCATTCACCATCCGAACAAAATCTTCAAAACAAGTTCTTTCGTTTGCTCTTATAATTTTCTTTCCTCTTTTGTTATCAACACCAAACAACCATCTGTTATTCTGAAGCATCCATTTACCACAAAACAGATTAATGAGCGCCATTTTTTGGTTAAAAAGGAATGAAGGATAGGAGCCCTAAATGTGACAAAAGAGGAAGACGATGACTTGTGTCGCTAAGTTTAATTTTGATTAGAATAGGTGTGCGGCTCCGTTTAATTATGATTATAGTAGGTTTAATTTTGAGTCATTGTTTTTTTTTTGTTGAAATTTAATGTCCGGTTTAAACGGTTTGTTTGGTTTGGATTAGCCGACACGGTTTAAACCTACAAATAAGTTAGTCTATGGTCAAAAGGAAACAAATATGTGGTCAAAAGAAAACAAATTTATCATGTAAATCTGTAGCAAAAAAAAAACAAATCCATGGAATCCTAACAAATCTGTCAAAATAAAGTAAACATGTGGCCAAAGGGAAACAAATCTGTGACAAACTAATTAAGTCTGACAAAATTAAATAAATCTGTGGCTAAAAAGAAACAAATATGTGACAAACTAATTAAATCTGTCAAAATTAAGTAAATTTGTGGCCAAAGGAAACAGATATATCAAAAGCTAATTAAGTCTATCAGAATTAAGTAAATCTACGGCCAAAAGAAAAAAAATCTGTCAAATAAATCGGTGGGACACTAATAAGTCTGTCAATATTATGTAAATTTGTGGCCAAAAAGAAATAAATCTGTCTAAAAATAAGTCTGTTGCTTCATGTGACGTCGGTATATTAAGTATGGCATATGGCAAAATCATAAATTTTTTTTTTTTGAGGTGGAAATTATTTTTTTTGGTAGGGTGCGGGAGACAATTGTCTCCCACGATTTATTTTATAACATAAGACCGACTAAACTCGGATATCTCGTGGGTACGCAGACCCATTAGCATCCTCAAACAGAGTCGGGTTCACAACATCAAAACTTGAAGAAAACATATGAAAACCTAAAGGTAAAGAAAATGCATAGTTAGCTAATCCATCCGCAAGGCGATTAGCTTCCCTATACACATGAGAAATACGGACTATCCAGTCCCTTGTGAGAAAGTCATGGCACAGACGTACCAGGAATGACAGCGGATGCGAGTCTCGAATCCCTGTCTTAAGAAAACCAACCACCACCTCCGAGTCCACTTCAAGTTCCAGTCTTCTCACACCGCGATCCCAAGCAATAAACAATCCATAGTAGACTCCCCATAACTCTGCTAGTGGTGCGGAGCATATTCCAAGGTTCACAGCGAAACCTCCACACCAAGCTCCTTCCTCATTTCATATCACGCTCCCAGCCGTGGCTAGTCCCGGGTTTCCTCGCGAAGCACCATCAGTGTTCACTTTAAACCAATCTGGCGTCGGTGGTTTCCATGCAATCATCCGTGTTACTGTCACACCCCCCGTCACCCTACCCCAAGCTGATTTGTGTGCCTTCGTTACCTCCTCAGCCAGCTCCCGAACAAATCTAACTCGATCACGACACTTCCCATTAACACTGAAAATATTCCCACACCTCCATTTCCAACCCCACCATGTTGCCATTGCAAATAGCGTAGCCCACATACTCCCTCCTTGTATTCTATCATCACCCAAATTCTCATAAACCCATTCCAGAAGAGACTTTGCAAAGAAGGAGCTCCTTTGTCGTTGTGGAACTAGTCTAGTCCATATTCCTTCCATTGCCGGGTAGTCCCGAAGTATATGCAGAATAGTCTCGTCCCCACCCTTGCATACTTGACATATAATCCCGAACTACACAAGTGCCGTCGCTGCCGCTCCACATTAGTCATGATGACTTGGTGAATCACTAACCAAAGAAACAATCTGACTCTTTCCGGTGCAACCAATTTCCAAACACGCTTAAAGAAACTGCCCATATACGGTCGTGGTTTGGACTTTCTCATCAACAAAGAATAAGCCGATCGCACCGTATATACACCATCCGAACTCTCATCCCAGGACAATCGATCCTTTGCCCCCGTAAAGCTATCCAAGACCACTGCCATAAGTTGGAGCCTTGTTTCATTGGATACGAACGGATCGATTCGAGAGAAATCCCACCCCGTCCCATCGTTCAATAAGTCCCGAGCATAAGCCGTCGCTTCTACCACCGGTAATTCCCGTGTAACAATATCAACCAGTGGTTTGTCCCCAAGCCATTTATTTGTCCAGAATTGAGCTTCTCTCCCATCCCCAAGGACCCATCTCAGCCCCGGTAAAACCACTTCTCGTATACCCATTTGCACACTACGCCATGTCGAGGACCATGTACTCTTTGTAGTCATCCATGAACTATCGTGTGTATCCCCAACTTTGTATTTATGGCTCAATATCCTTGCCCAAAGACTCTCCCGATCATGAATAATTCTCCATCCCACCTTGCCCAACAAAGCTTGGTTCATCGGTTTCGCTGCTCGGATCCCCAAACCACCATCCACTTTCGGCAAACACACTCGGTCCCAAGAAACTAGGTGTTGTTTCTTCTTCTCCACCGTGCTCCCCCACAGAAAAGATCTTGAAATTTTGTCCAAGCCATTCAAAGTACTCGACGGCAAAGCAATCGTGCTCATCGTGTGTACAGGCATAGAAGATAGTACCGCTTTTGTCAAGGTCATCTGACCCGCCAAGCTTAAAAACCGGCCCTTCCAACCCGAAAGCCTTGAAGCAACCTTCTCCAAAACTTCCCCAAAGGTGTCTTTGTTGATTCGTTCATGTAAAACCGGCATCCCCAGATATTTCCCAAGTGCTCGGGTAGATTGAATCCCACTTTCCTCACTAATCCGGTTTGCCAAATCTCGATGAACATTATCCGAGAAGAAAATTTTTGACTTTTCAAGACTCACTTTCTGGCTCGACGATAAGCAAAACCTCTCCAAAACTTTCCGTATAATTCTAACTTGCGCCACCGATGCTTCGGCAAAAAGTATAAGGTCATCGGCAAAACAAATATGGGAGAGTTTCGGACCACCCCGAGAAAGCGATATCGGCTTCCACTCCTTTGCCGCGATAGCTAACTCAATTTGATGGCACAATCTTTCCAAACACAAGACAAACAAATACGGGGACAGCGGATCTCCTTGCCTCAAACCCCTAGCCGGTGTAAAAGGATTCGTCTTCTCCCCATTCCATAAAACATTCATCGAGGGACCCTCAACACACTGCATAATCCACCGAATCCATGTTGTGGGAAGCATTGCTGCTTTGAGCGTGTCTTCTAAAAAGTCCCATCTAATACGATCATACGCCTTCTCAAGATCCAGCTTAAGTAACATCCAACCTTTTCTTCCTTTTTTTTCGTCGCATGGAGTGAACAGCCTCCTGCACCACTATTATATTATATGTGCTTAATCTCCCCGGAATAAAACTTGCTTGAGCAGGGCCGATCAACTTCGGAATTACTGATTTTAATCGCAACACCATGATCTTCGTAATAGTCTTAAACAACACATTACACAAGCTAATAGGACGAAACTGTGTGATCCTCTCTGGTTTTGCAACTTTAGCAATAAGCACGACTAAAGCATCATTAAGTGCAACCGGTAAGCTCCCCGTTTCAAAGAACTCCAACACAAACCGAGTGACTGATGGTCCAACAACATCCCAACACTTGTGGTAGAAACCCGGTTGAAAACCATCGGGACCCGGTGCTTTGAATTGACCCATGCTCTTTATCGATGCTTCAACCTCACAAGCGGAGAAAGGTCTATTTAATAACCTCAAATCCTCGCGAGAAAGCTTTTCAAATCCCACGGATGGCAGTCTCGGTACCACGGGGTCCACATCTTCCAAAGAGTATAATCTCTTGTAGTAAGCGACGGCTAACTTCTCTAATTCACCCGAATCCGAAATCCACTACCCATCATCCCCTCGCAGCATCTCAATACGGTTGCGTCGAGGTTTGATAATGGTTGATATGTGAAAATACTTCGTATTTCGATCTCCAAGAGCGATGCACTGCTCTCTTGATTTTTGAAACCAAAGAACCTCCTCCTGTTCAAGTATTAAGTCAAACTCTTTGGTTAAATCCGCTTCCTTGCTTAACAAGTCATTGGATTGATGAATCTCCAATAGGTCTTGGACTGCCTTAAGCTCTTCGATAAGTCTATCCTTTCGCTGTTGAATATTACCAAACACTTCCCGGTTCCATTTTTTCAATTTCCCTCTTAACCTGTCAAGAGCTTCTGGTGTATTGATATCCCCATTCCAAGAAGCTAACAATAATTCCTTAAAACCCTCGTGTTTAAGCCATGCCGCTACAAACCGGAAGGGTCGCTTACTCGGATTACCTCCAACAACCGGTTGTAGTTGTACATAAAGCGGAGCATGATCAGAGGATAGAAAGGGGAGGTGCGTAACTACTGCATCCTGCCATTTCAAACGTGCGTGAGCACAACACATGACCCGATCCAATCTCTTAGCCACATATGTTCTGGCTACACTACCGCGACGCCATGTAAACTGATTTCCTCTAAAACCCATATCAATAAGAGATGACTCATGTATCCATTCTCCAAAAGCTAGAGAATCCGGAGACAAACCGCCTCGGCCCCCAGTTCTCTCATCCATACGTAGAATAGTATTGAAATCTCCTCCAATAATCAACAGTCCAGTAATCCTCTGAATTATCGCACTTAAGCAGCCCCAAAGTCCACTTCTTCTACTCACTGATGGAGCTGCGTATACCACAATTATATTCAACTCTTCGAGCCCATTCATCACCGTAGCGTAGATGAATTGCTCTGACGACTCCACTATGGTCACCGTTCCCACACTTGATCTCCATAACAACCATAAGCCTCCACTCTGTCCAATAGCATCCACCTGAAACGAATTGTCAAAACTCTATCTCCCCCAGCATGAGTTTCAAACACCGCCAATATATCCGTATCAAACTTCTTCAGGATATATCGAATTGATCTCCGAAAGTTGGGTTTATTTGCCCCCCGGCAATTCCAAAATAAGCAATTCATGATTTCTTGTTGTATCACAAATAGAAAAGCCGGGGGGCAAACAGAACAAAAAGGGAGGAGTGCGATTACACGTCAGCGAAGAAAAAGGGCGATCTCAAAGGCGATTTTTTTTCTGGTTTGCGAGGATCGTCGGTGGATCTCCGCCGCCGACTCACCATGTCGGAACGGGTTTCAGATGAAGAGGAAGGATCAAACGAACCTCTTTCTCAAGATCAAAGTGCACAAGTCCAAGCGGGGAAACCAACTTGGAAAGCAGTTGTTAAATCCAAATGGATGCTCATAAGACACGATTTCAGCTTCACCGAAGTAGATGGCGTCTCTGCAGTCTCGATACCTAATGAGATAATTGAAGACTCGGTTCCTCTCTGGGAAGACTTCTTGATTGGAAAGTTCTTATCAACAGCACCTCATGTGGGCAAAATCCATGTGATCGTGAACAAGATCTGGACCATTGGGGATAAATCAATCAAAATTGATGTGTTCGAGATGAATTCAACAACAGTCAAATTCCGAATTAGAAGCAGCTCAATACGTTCACGTGTTCTGCGTAGAGGAATGTGGAATATAGCCGATGTTCCTATGTTTGTTTCGAAGTGGTCTCCGATAATCGAAGAGCATCAACCAAACATGGAATCAATCCCAATATGGGTTATCATGAAGAATGTTCCACACAAGCTATTTTCAAAAAAGGGGTTGGGTTTTATTGCAAGCGCTGTGGGTGAGGCAAAGAGACTACATCCGGATACAGAATTATGTAAGAGCTTTGAGGAAGCTAAGGTTTTTGTCGAAGCCGATCTGACAAAAGAGTTACCGATGTCTTACAGGTTCAAGTCCGAGAAAGGAATAGACGCAGTGGTAGAGTTCAAATACCCTTGGTTACCACCACGATGCACAAGCTTTTCCAAATGGGGCCACTTATCGAAGGTATGTCTGATGACTGGGGGACAGGTGACTCTATTTACTCGTACAGAGGGAGTTCCTAAAGCTCCTGCTCAGACGGAGCATCAAACTCCGAACAAGAGTAACATGGAGAAAAAGGAGAATCCGAAACAAATAAGTCAACAAAGGATAGAAGTTATTGACCAAACTATCAGAACTTCAAAGCAAAATCAAAGTGTGGAAGTAGTTGAAGAAGCTACAGATGTTGCAGGGTCTGTGCCAGAGGTTTCTCAAGAGACTGTTTGGAAATCTGTCTCACCAGCCAAGGTTGGAAGACATATGGAGGGTACAGAAGTAGGAAATCATCCGTCTCTAGATATTTCACCCTCTCGATTCTCTGTCCTGGAGGAAACAGAGACAGTTTTAGGGGATAAAGACCTTTCAATAGAGGAAGAGAAATTAGAAGAGGGAGAGGTAGATAAGGAAGAGGGGAGCAAAAAGGAGAAGGAAAGTTCAAAGAGCAGGGCCGAGCTTAGTACTCGTCCTAGTCTACCACGTACAACCAAGGGAGTAAATAAAAACTTATCGGACTCCTATGTTACACCAGACACGAAGACTAACCCTAGTGCGTTGGGCAAGAGGGGAGCGAGGAAAAATCATTAATGTTAGGTTTCGCCTGGAATGTACGCGGATTTAACAAACCTTTAAAACATTCCATTATTCGTAACTGGGTACATAGTAACTCGTTTCAATTTGGATGTCTTTTGGAGACTCGTGTGAAGGAAGCTAAAGTCTCGAGTATAGCTCAATCAGTTTTCCAGAATTGGTCAGTTCTCTCGAACTACGAATTTAATCAACGCGGCCGCATTTGGGTTCTGTGGGGAGAAAGAACAAGGGTAACACCTGTCTACAAGTCTGAACAAATGATTACTTGCTCTGTTTTGCTTGAAGGCAGGACAAATGAATTTTTCTGGTCATGTGTTTATGCATCAAATTCCGTAGAGGAAAGAAAGGTCTTGTGGGAAGACATCCGTCACCACCAAAACTCTCCGATGTTTAGAAATAAACCGTGGATGGTATGTGGAGATTTTAATGAGATATTGGAGGGAGAAGAGCACTCGAATTATTTGACATCCCCGATCAATGGTTTCGGTATGAGAGACTTTCAGGATGTGGTAAGATATTGCTCTCTATCAGATCTTGGATTCCATGGACCTAAATTCACTTGGTGTAACAAAAGGGAAAATGGTTTGATCTGCAAAAAACTTGACAGGATGTTGGTTAACGATAAATGGTTGGTTTCGTTCCCGAATTCATATAGTGTGTTTGAAGACGGTAATTGTTCAGATCACTTGTGAGGAAGGTTTAAGCTCGAAGTTGATATAACAAGAAGAAAGAAACCTTTCAAGTTCTCAAACGTTCTCACGAGGTCTCCGAAATTTTATGGTATTGAGGCAGATCATTGGAACACAACTCCACCGTTATTTGACTCAACATCTGCTCTATTTTGGTTGTCAAAGAAACTAAAAGAGTTAAAACCTTTGTTACGGGGATTAGGCAAAGAGGTCCTAGGCGACTTAACAAGGCGTACAAAGGCTGCCTATGATGATCTCTGTGCAAAACAGCAAGAGACTTTAAGTAACCCGACTCAGGCTGCAATCGAGGAGGAAAATAAGGCTTTTAATAGATGGCAAAAATTGGCAGATCTCGAGGAAGGATATCTCCAACAAAAAGCTAAGTTGCATTGACTTAGTGTAGGAGATCAAAATAATGCATATTTTCATCTATCAACAAAGGCTAGGCGAATGCAAAACTCAATTCGGGAAGTCGTTGGTCAAAATAATGAAGTGCTGACAAATCTTGAGGATATAAAGACTGAAGCAGCTAGGTTCTTCGAAGAATTTTTAACGCAACAGCCCGGCGATTTGGATATCCTATCGGTTGACAGTTTGCAACACATTTTGAGTTTTCGATGCTCAAACTCTGACATACAAGAGTTAATTAAAGAGATTTCAGATGATGATATCAAGAAGGTTCTCTTTGCGATGCCAAGAAATAAGTCCCCGGGACCGGATGGTTATACTAGTGAATTCTTCAAAGACTCTTGGGAAATTGTGGGCAGTGATTTCACGGCAGCGGTGAAATCTTTTTTCACTAAAGGTTTTCTCCCCAAAGGCTTAAACTCAACTATACTTGCTCTGATCCCAAAAATGGAAGAAGCAAGAATGATGAAGGACTATCGCCCCATTTCTTGTTGCAATCTGCTTTACAAGGTGATATCTAAACTAATTGCCAATCGTTTCAAGAAAATCCTTCCCAGCTTTATAAATCTCAATCAGTCGGCATTTGTGGAGCAACGTCTGCTTATGGAGAATGTGCTATTAGCAACCGAGATGGTAAAAGACTATCATAAGGATCAGATATCTTCGAGATGCGCAATGAAAATCGATATATCTAAAGCTTTTGACTCCGTACAGTGGGAATTTGTGCTCAACCCGTTGACAGCTCTAAACTTCCCGGAGAGATTTATACATTGGATTAGACTTTGCATAATGACACCATCATTCTCTGTCCAAGTAAACGGTGAACTTGCTGGATTTTTCAGAAGCAAACGCGGTTTGAGACAAGGTTGTGCGCTTTCACCATACTTGTTTGTTATGTGTATGAATGTTTTATCATGCTTGATTGATAAGGCGGCACTAGAACGGAGGATCGGCTATCATCCAAAGTGTAAGAATATCAAAATGACACACTTGTGTTTTGCGGATGATATAATGGTCTTCATTGATGGTCGAAAGAGATCAATAGAGGGTGTTTTGAAGATATTCGATGATTTTGCAGCCATGTCAGGGCTGAATATAAGCTTGGAGAAATCGACCCTTTACCTTGCAGGAGTTTCAGGAAGAGACAAGGAGAATATTGCCTCTCAATTTCCCTTCGCGATTGGAACACTCCCGGTGAAATATCTCGGTCTTCCTCTCCTAACAAAGAGAATGACATCCAATGACTATCAACCTCTACTAGAGAAAATCCGTACAAGAATGAGCTCTTGGACAGCAAGATACTTGTCCTACGCAGGACGAATGCAACTATTATCATCGGTAATTGGTAGTATAACAAACTTCTGGATGTCGGCATATCGATTACCAAATAGTTGCATACAAGAGATAGAAAAGCTCTGCTCCGCCTTCCTATGGTCTGGCCCAGAGCTTAATGCGAAGAAGGCAAAAGTTGCATGGAGAGATGTTTGTAAAACAAGGCCAGAAGGAGGTCTAGGATTTAAACCCATCAAAGAGTCAAATATAGTATGCTGTCTGAAGTTAATCTGGAGAATAATCTCGGCACAACCCTCACTTTGGGTTAAATGGGTCAAAATGACGTTAATTGGCAAAGAGTGGTTCTGGACGCTAAAGGAGACCTCAACAAAAGGTTCTTGGATGTGGCGAAAATTACTAAAATGCAGAGCATTGGCAAAAACACTCCATAAGGTTGAGATAAGGGACGGGACAGCAACATCATTCTGGTTCGATCATTGGTCAAATCTAGGGAGATTGTATGACACCACGGGCCAACGAGGTACTATTGATATGGGGATCTCAATATCAGCAACTGTGGCACAGGTCTTTGATCGTTGCAGAAGGATAAATCATAGGTCAACATACCTAAACAGTGTTGAAGAATCAATCGATAAGGCAAAAATGGAAAAGAAGAACGGCGCGGATATCTCTGTTTGGAAAACAAAAGATGGTACGTACAAAAAATGTTTTGTCACAAAGGACACATGGGAACTTACTCGAACGCGTCGTCCAACTAATACTTGGTATAAGGGTGTGTGGTTCAAGCATTCCACACCTAAGTTCTCCTTTCTCCTTTGGCTAGCTATTATGAATTGTTTGGCAACTGGTGATAAGATTCGAACATGGAACATTGGGGCGACCGTTATATGCAGTCTTTGTGGCAAGACGGAGGACAGCCGAGACCATCTATTTTTTAATTGTGATATCTCTGGAGAGATATGGCATAACGTTTCTTCAAGGCTGCTAGGATCAGAATATACAACAGAATGGGATTTGATCATTCCTATGCTCATCACACCACGGCCAAAGTATAGCTTATTTCTCCTTCGCTACGTTTTCCAATCAACCTTATACCATATATGGAGGGAAAGGAACGCAAGAAGACACGGAGAGGTAGCGTTGACAACAAGAGTCATAATCAAGCATATAGACAAAAACATCAAAAATCGAATTAATTCACTTCGAAATATGGGCCATCATGACTACTCTGCAGCCATGTACCACTGGCTTGCGAAGCGATCATAATCATCGAAACGTACGAGAAGAAGCGTTCGACGTTGCTCAACACATCTATGTTCTATTCTTCCATGCTCTGTTCTCTCTACCTTTTTTGGTTTCTTGGACAATCAAAAATGATTTAGGCATCTACAACCCAAGTAGACATCTATTGTAAACAAGTTTGATTTGAATCCAATTTTACATTCAATTCAAAAAAAAAAAAAAAAAAAAGCCGGGGTAATCTGCTATGCGCCAATCACACCCACGACCCCTTCCGGCGGGTCGCTGGTCATAAGAATCTCCTGTTGCATTCGCTCATTTGCAAATTCCAAAGGGTCTTTATCTTTCTCGGTTCCTACTTCTAGACTCATAGCATTCCTCACCGAAGCTCGCTCACCCGAACTGCCAAACGACCCTCCTGGTCTTCCCATACCAATTTCTTCTACCCGTAAACGTTTACCCGATTCCGACCTCTCCATAACTCCACGAACCGGACCGAAAACCAAACCACGAGTGGGCTTGTTTACCTTGTTATTCTTTCCTCTAGACCCATTTCCGTCCATGGGCCGACCAGGCCTACTTTTGCTCGCTTGTTTGAACTGAAAACTCTCTCTTAAAACCTCGTGAACTCTCCCCACATTTACTGTTGCTTCGCCTTTCCCACCTTGTGCTACACTCTGTCCTTTATTCAAAAGATTTAGAGTGTTCTCATTTTCCTTATTTTCCTCATCTGTCCGAACTACTTCCCTTGTAACAGCAGATCCGTGATCCTCCTCCAAATCCCCAAACCGATTCGCTATCGTAATATTCTCAGAGATCTCTTGAAGATTTCTTCCCATAACCGGTTTTGGTCCGCCCATTGTTGAACCCGCCCTACCCACTGGGGTCTCCGATCTTCTCCCTCTTCTACGGACCTCCGTGAATCCCTCGGCCCCTTGGACTCTATTACTTGCTTCCACCGCAAGCCTCGATGTTTGTACCTCCCTCTCTTTCTCGCGTACTACTCTAGGGCAATTGTGAATCAAATGGCCATACATCCCACAAGTAGAACATATATTGGCCAGCCCCTCGTATGCCACTGAATACCTTTCACCATTCACCAATATCGTCCCCTTCAAAGGTTTAGCAAGGTTCACCTCCACACAGATTCTTGCAAATCGAGCTCTTTCAAACTTCAACGTAGTTGAGTCCACCCGAATAGGTTTACCTACACCTCTCGCAATCCCCATTAAAATTGATTTATGGTAGAAATTCACCGGGATATTCGCCAATCGAAACCAGACCGGAGTTGTAACAATATCCTGTTTCAACGGATCAAAATCAGGAGACCAAGCTTGTACCATTAGATAGCTTCCGAATGCCCTCCATGGCCCTCCGGTAAGCGCCGCCCAATACTCTTCCTCCACTTCAAACCTGATCATAAGAACTGGCGTGGAAGGTCCATGACATGCATTGCCCCTTTAGGCTTCCACATCTCCCTTAACTTCCTATTCAAGACTGGAATCGAAATATTTCGGCCTAGCACTTTGACAATCATACACTGTTTCCACAAACCATTCATCGCCTCCAACACATCTGTATCGATCGTAATCACCGGTTCCCCATCCTCCCCATCTGGGAACGCCAGATGTAGCCTCTCCGAGACAAATTCATCATCTAACACGTTCTCCGGAATCAAACCGCCGCCGAACCCCCCGCCGTTAACCTTCTGCACCCATGATATAGGCCCGTCTGGAGGATCCCCCGGAGGTTGCCCCCTCTCACAGATGTCGGTCATGGTCGCATCCTGCGCACTTGCCTCACGAAACCCTAGTTCGCCCTCGGAGAGAGCCATCCTATGTCAACTTTTTTTTCTTTTGAGGTGGAAATTATTATAATGCCATTCTTGTAAATAAGGTTTTTACTAACAAATGATTTGAGGATAAAATAAGCATCAAAAACTCCTTAGTAATAAAATTAAAATAAAAGCTAATCTAGTAATAAAACAATGAATTAGTGCCAAATTAACTTTTTTCCTAACTTTTATTACAAGAAAAACCAAAATGGTGGAAAAAACGATAAATCTATCAAAAAAAGAAAGTTAAGGAAGACATCTTACGTTACACAAGAATGGAAGCTTTTCCTCTAACAATATTCAAGACAATATACAGAAAAATAGAAAACAATTATTGCACATCTTCAATAATATAGTACATAGTCACATTCATATTATTATGTGGATATAAATGATGTGTAAGGAAATCACATGTTACTGCACTTACTATATAGTTAGGCTTTTTTTATATATATATGTTAATAAGTAATAGAGGGTTTGTAATTCATTTTTTCATGAATATAATCCAGGAAGTCCCTCTTTGATCCGCTGAAACACTCTGGAAGACCAAGGTACGTTTCTGCTCTACCTTCATTAGTTATTCCTAGCATCACTTTGATTCTTTGTTTTTAATCTTCATCCTCCAGATTGCCAAAAGTGATTGAAGACTTCTCCAAGTTTATTATCTGATCTGTAGCTTCACCATAAACTGTGAGAATAGCTTTGAAAAACGGATGATTTGCTAGATCTCTTTCTCAAAGAGGCAATGAAGTGCTCTTAAAAGTCGTGGTAATGTCTATGCCAATATATGCTATGAATTATTTCAAGTTTCCCAAAGCTACTTGTACTGCTTTAACTTCTGCCATGTCTCATTTTTGGTGGAGCTCCTGTGAAAACAAGAGAAAAATCCACCGGCTTGAATGGAGGAAACTTTGTCTACCTAAATCTCTAGGTGGCCTTGGACTTCGAAATATAGAGGATTTCAACCAAGCACTTCTAGCCAAGCAAGCTTGGAGGATTCTTCAGGCACCAAACTGTCTCTTTTCCAAGTTTATCAAGAGCATATACTTTGATCATGGTAACTTTTGCAAGCAGAGATTGGTTATCGTCTTTCTTTTGCTTGGAAAAGTATTGTTTATGGAAGGCAACTGCTGGTGAAAGGTCTTAAACGGATGATTGGAAATGGCAAATCAATAGGTGTATGGGTAACACCTTGGATGGGAGAAGATCAGAAGAGAATTCCTCTGATGAAAAATATCTTTGTCAATCTCTATCTAATGGTCTATGATCTGATCAGTCCAATCACTGGTACTTGAGATAGGAGCAGACTTAGAAATCTTTTTTATCCAGCAGGTGTTAAGGAAATCTTTAAACTCAAACCTGCTTCTCTACAACAAGATTTTTGGGCTTAGAAATACAATAAGAGTGGAGATTACTCAGTGAAAGCAGGATATTGGCTGGCTTCTCAGGAATCTAAAGCTGATCTTATTCAGGAAGCCCTTGCTCAACCATCACTAACTCCACTTAAAAATCAGATTTGGAGTGTTCAAGCTCCTCCAAAGATCAAAAGCTTTTTATGGAAGGCATTGAATGGAACTGTCCCTGTTGTAGACCAGATTGCTTCCAGAGGTTTAAAGATAGATTCTAGGTGTCAAAACATGTGGAATGGAAGGAGAATCCATAAACAATGTTTTCTTCTCGTGCTCTCTAGCTCGTCAGGAATGGGCCTTATCAAATTTTCCTACTCCTGTTGATGGATTTAATAAGGCTTCTATTTATCAGAATATGTTTTATGTGCTAGTTGTTGGGAAGAATTTAGGTGTTCTCCTAGAAATTAAGAGAAGCTTCCCTTGGATCTTGTGGATTCTCTGGAAAAACAGGAATAACCTCATCTTTGAAGAAAAGAGATTTTTAGCATCTGAAACTTGTGAAAAAATTAGAGTAGATGTGATGCAATGGTTTCACTCTCAAACTGTTGAAAATAACATAAGTTCTGTATCAGAGAGTGTGAGATCTAAGATAAGCAATTGTTGGAAACCTCCACCTATACTCTAGACAAAATGTAACTTTAGGTCATCATGGAACAAAAAAACCAAAGTGGGAGGTGCTGCTTGGGTACTTAGGGACGCAACTGGAATGGTCTTGCTTCATAGCAGGAGGTCCTTTGGTGCCATAGACAGTGATATTGATGCTAAGTTGATGAGTTTCTTATGGGCGATTGAAAGTATGCAAAGTCTTAGAATTCATCATGTCATCTTTGCCTCTGATGCAGGGGACTTGTTAGGAGCGGTTATTAGGCCTCCGGCTTGGCCATCTTTTAGATTTCATGCTGATCAAGGTCGAGCATCTCTCTCTTCGATCTCTCATTGGAGAATTCAGATTGAAGAATCAACCTCAAACAAAGGAGCTTCACTTATAGCAAGAAGTGCTACTAAACATGATCTCCACCAATCTTATGTAGCTCATAGCTACCCCTTTTGGTTACATGATCTTTTTGTTAGGGAAGGTAGGTGTAGTTAGCTGTACTTATTATTCTCCTCCTGTAATAGATTGGTTGGTGTGACCCATGGTTGTACCCTTCATGGTTTTTTTTTGTATAACTAAACGCTTATATATCAATACATCCTTTCGGTGGGAAAAAAATAATAATAAAATAAATTAAATTACCATGGAAATGTTATGACCGGGAAAATGTCGTTTATTAGATAGCCCAATCATTACTCTGAAACTCTATCAAACTAACCCTAGTTGCCGCCACTAAAGCTTCTCCCCATTTTTCCTTTCTTTTCGTTTTTTCCTATGCTTTCTTTGTTTCTGTTAGACCTTCGTGATCAGGCGGTGGCCTTCTCCGGAGATCTGTGAAAACGGGAGAGGGTGAAGCGCGATGAATCTCCAGGGACAGTCGCGGTGGTGTGCTCGGTTTCGGTGGCTATTTCGATGCGGCAGAGAGGCTCTGCTGAGGTTGGCGTGATAAGGAGGCGAGGAGAGTCGATGTATGGGAGGAGGCAAGGAGAATACAGAAGGTGATAATGGTAAAGTAGAAGACGGTGGCAGTAGTGGTGATCTACGTGACGGCGAGGAAATGACGGAAAATGACAATGATAGAGAAGAATACGATGACGGTGATGATATTACCATGGTAATGGTGATGATGATTCATCGGTGATTTTGATTGTTCCTATTCAGGAAAATCGGTGATGGTGATGGTGGACAAGAAAACTAGCAAAGCATCCATTTTATTACTGATGGTGGTGGCGGTGATGATGATTATCGGTGGTGGCGGTCAGAGTCGTGACTGATGAATAAAAAAAAGGCATTTGCCTAGGACCCCCAAAATATATAAGATTTTAGGAGCCCCATATTTTCAAATATATATTGTATCCTAGTGGTATCTAGAGAGTAAGTTTCATACCCAGAACCTAGGTTCGATTCTAGGTTGTGTGTGTTTTTTTTTTTTTTTGAATTTAGACTTAAAAAAGGGAGATTGAGATTCCAATAAAAAGAAAATCTAGATCTAAACCTAACAAAAATCATAATCACAGTTCATCCGCCATGGTCGCAGCCTGTCTTCTTCTTCCACCGACAGCGACATCGTTTTCTTCTTCCTCCATAACCACTCCGTTGCTATTTCTTCTTCTTCTCCTTCACTGGTAATTGCTAAGTCTCTTTCCTCTTTGATTTTTCAATTATTCTTTCCTATTTTCGTGCTTATTCTTTTGACATTAACGAACACATCTCTGCTAAGTGCTAAATCTTTAACTTATACTAAACTACTAAAATAGAATAAACAATAGAATAAAATAGATATGTTTGATAGTTTTAATAGTGCTGATTTGATATATTTTTATTTTAATCTATTAGATTTAGCAATATGCCTCCAAGATCGTATTTGTCTGGAGCCAGAAAAAGACAAAAAAAAAGATCAAGATGATGCATTCTTGAGATCAATAGCAGGTTCTATGGACAAATTTGTTAAAAAACCTGAAAATTCTACTGAATCTGTTGAAATTAACAACGAGGTTGATGATCAGATGGAGAGTGAGAATGAACAAGATGATGAGAATGTCAACATAGAAGAAGATGAGAGTGTCAACAGAGAAAATTGTGAAGAAGATAATGAGAATGAGCAAGAGAACATTAATATGGATGAGAAAAGTGCATAATCTAAAGAGCATCATAGATTTTTAGATATTTATGATCCTGAAAATTGGAGAAAAATCGATTCTGGATTAAGAGTTGTTATGGTTGAAAAAGGTCCTGCTGTAAGACAACCAATTGATTTTATTTTTCCAAAAGATAAAATTAGTGGTCGGCATTTTTCTCATTCATATTATATCAGAGTTTTGAGTAATGGAGAGAAACAAGACAGGCGTTGGCTAGTTTATTCAAAAACATTGGATATGGTCTTTTGTTTTTGTTGTAAATTATTCATTCAAGACAAAACTGCTATTCACTTGGTGACTAAGGAATTTTGTGATTGGAAAAATATTTTGGACAGACTTAAGGGCCACGAGATTAGTCATGAGCATATTATATGCATGAGTCAGTGGATGGAACTTGAATTGAGGCTGCAGAAAAACCATATGATTGATAAGCATGTGCAACAGGAACTCAACAAAGAGAGGAATCATTGGAAAGATGTGATGCTTAGAATTCTTTTATTGGTAAAGACTCTTGCTAAACAAAATTTAGCATTTCGTGGAAGTAACGAAAAGCTAAAAGCAGACGGTAATGGAATTTTTTTAAGTTTTATTGATATGATGGCTGAGTGGGATCCAGTAATGAGAGAACATGTTAGACGGTTTGAAGATGGCGAATCTCGTTATCATTATCTCAGTAATAGAATTCAAAATGAGTTGATAGCAAGGATAGCTGATGAGATCAAGGGTATGATCATGAAAAAGATCCGAAGTGCGAAATATTTTTCTATCATTGTTGATTGTACTCCGGATATTAGTCATCATGAACAGATGACTCTTATCCTTCGATGTGTTGATGTTTCAGGAACTTCAGCTAATATAGAAGAATTTTTTCTCACATTCTTGAAAGTTGATGACACCTCTGAAGAAGGGCTTTTTCGCGAGGTTCAGAATGTGTTGGTTGCTCTGGATTTAAACTTTGATGATGTGAGGGGACAAAGATATGATAATGGGTCCAATATGAAGGGAAAACATAAAGGAGTGCAAAAGAGATTTCTTGATGTTAATCCACGTGCATTTTAAACACCGTGTGGTTGTCACAGCCTTAATCTTGCGCTTTGTGATATGGCAACCACTTCTGAGAAAGCCATTTCAGTTTTTGGGATAATCCAGCGTATTTATTGTTTGTTTGCATATTCAACTAAGCGATGGAAGATATTGGAAAATATGGTGGGAGGTTTAACAGTTAAATCTTTATCGCAGACTCGTTGGGAGAGTCATGTTGAATGCGTCAAGGCAATAAGATTTCAAGCTCCAAAAATAAGAGATGCTTTAATTTATATAGCAGAAACTACTATGATCCGAAAGCTCAAAGTGATGTTGAGTGTCTTGCGACAAGTGAAACACATGGGATTGCAAAATTATGTGTTCTTGTTGTCTATGGTGATTTGGTACAAACTTCTATTTGCTGTTAACACTGTAAGCAAAAGTTTGCAGTCAGAAGACATGAATATTGAAGTTGCTGTTTCTCAGTTGAACGGACTTGTTTCTTTTTTTCAAAGTTATAGAGATACAGGTTTTGAAAGTGCAAAATCGGATGTTAAAGAAATAACAGAAGCTATGGAGATTGAAGCCATATTTCCCGAAAAGAAAAGACGTGTCATCAGAAGAAAAAAGGTTTTTGATGAGGAATCAGAGATTGTTCAAGAAACAACAAATTTATCTCTAGAAGAGAGCTTTAGAATTTCTTATTTCCTCCAAGTTATGGATCAAGCTCTTTATTCTCTTGAGACAAGATTTGAGCAATTTCAGAAGTATGAACAAATATTTGGTTTTTTTTTTTTATTTGGAGAAATTGAAGTCAGCAAGTGAAGATAGTTTGAAGGCATCTTGTACCAATCTTGAAGCCTCTTTAAGACATGGAAATCATTCGGATGTTATTGGGACTGATTTATTTTTTGAACTAACGGTTCTAAAAGAGGTTTTGCCAAAAGACTACAAGAGACCCGTCGAAGTGTTGAATTTTTTGAGAGGAACGGAAGATTGTTATCCAAACTCATGGATTGCTTACCGAATATTGCTGACGATTCCAGTTTCGGTTGCTTCTGCTGAAAGAAGCTTTTCAAAGTTAAAGTTGATCAAGTCTTATCTGCGATCAACTATATCACAAGAAAGACTGAATGGTCTAGCTATCATATCCATAGAAAGAGAACTAGTTAAGAACTTAGATTACGAGAGTTTGGTGAAAGACTTTATTGAAAAAGAAGGAAGAAAGATTATGTCTTAGAATTTTTATATTATCGTTTACTGTTCTATTTTGAATACTTTATATCGTTTAAAAAAAAATTATATTCAAAGGGTCCCTATTTTTTTATTCTCCTCGAGCCCCTACAGATCTAAGCACGACACTAGTGGCGGTGACGATGATAGTATCGATGGTGGTGATGATGAATTTATTGATAGTAGTGATGACGACAAAGAGGAAGGTAATGTGACCAGATGTAGAATAGATGAAGTGGTGTTGTCGTGGAGAAGGTGAAGGAATTTTTGGAAGTGGAGAAAAGAAGAGACGGACACAAATGGTGGAGGGGAAGTAGCGACAATGGGAGGAGGCGAGATGGCGGCCGGATGTGAGTGTGGTGGAGAAAAAGACGGTCGTAGTGGTGATGATATTATTGTGGTGTTGCGGTGGAGAAGAGGTGTGACTGGAGGTAGAGCAGATGGATTGATGGGCTGAGACGGAAACAAAATTGGAACTATCTTTTTCGGCGAATCTCTGGCATACCCACTGGCATACCCACGAGGCCCATCAATCAAAATCACATCCCAATAGCTTTCATTGAGAAAATTGGATAAATCATTGATCTCTTTTTTGCAATCTGAGAAGAGATTTGAGGAAATTATTGTTATATTTATTATCTTACCACGTTAATACACCTATTATTCGTATATTTAACTTCGTTATGTTATTGGTGAATATTTTGTATAAATTAAATGTTAATTTTATTGTTATATTTACTATCTTACCACGTTAATACAAATATTATTCGGATATTAGATATGTTATCACAAATATTATTGTTAGTACGTTGTCATTCTATATAATCTGTTATTATAATTGTTATCATGTTAATCATGTAAGGGAGAGACTAATCTTTTTTATTAAACTGATATGTACGTAAATAAATAAAACATTAACTTACAATTTTACATTGATATTTTATATTTTGTATGATACGCTGCTTAACACTATTAAAATGCATTTAACACACGATATATAAAATTATCGCGATACCATATTAGTTAGCATGGTAATCAAATATTTATCCATTAAAATCATATCCTGTTTTACGCTATCCGGTAATGAATAGGGTCGTTAGACGGTTGATGTATAGTGTAGCCGGCATATTACGTTGGAAAAGAGTTTTCGGATCAATTGTATTTTGTGTAATTAAGCAAAATGAGAAGGTTATTTATGATTTAAATTCTTTCTCTCTTTCCTTGTTACTTAATTTTCAAATTATCAAATCCTATATACCTAATTTTCAAGTCTTCCATGAATATTCATTAACATATTCCAAAACATTACCCCCAAAGCTTGTTTGCTTAGTCCAAAAAGAAAGAAAAAATGTATGATAAACCAGACTCCCAGTACGCACTTTCACCAAACTTATTTGCAGAGAATACAAATAAATAGAATATTACAAAAGAAAATACAGAAAACAGAGAGATCAAGTACAAATAAGAATAAAAAGTTACTGTTTTAAACAAATTAGTATATGGAATTCAAGAACACTGCTTGCCTTATCCAAAACTTGTTTGGATATTGCTGGAGACTTAGCAGAAGAAGATGCCGCATATATGCATAGCAGAATCTGGCATCACAAAAAGATAGCTTAAAACTTGCTTAGAGATGGGGCATAGGGAATTGATTGCAGGATACTCATGCCATAATCTGCGAAAGTGATTGCATAAATAGAGACAAAAATTATAACGACATGGATTACCACAACCAATGGACTCAGTTGAAAATCTAAATCTTGCATGGCATATGCTATTATGCTCCCTCAGCAGCATGGGACATCACATCTTCCTAAGAATAATAAGAAATAGAGATATAGGGTACATAATCTCTGTTTCCAATCAAGGTTATTTATTAAATGACTAATCCTCTGAAATAGCATCAGAGATAAAATTTAGGCAGAACATTAATTGATTTCAATGATAAAAGTCAACATCCTATGATCAGTGAACAAAAATGCATCCCCAGCGACCTACAACAAGAATACGAGAACAATATACAATCCTCAAGAAAAAGATATCTCATATCAGAAAACTCTAATCCCATTATGCGAGATGTAAAGACATATAAGGTGATATATATGTAAGCACTGTGATGTAATATTACTAAAGGTACCAATATTCTTTTGAAGGCATTATCCACCCATTCAACTAATATCCCTGCAGTAACACAAACAACAGTTGCTGGATCTCTTTCACTTGTCTCAGGAAGACCACAAATATCTCCCAAAAATCTCTTCCTTGAAGGTCCTATGAGCATAGGTGCATGAGATTAAAATGCTCTTCTTAGCTATCTCTTCTCAGATTTTCGCGAGATCCATGATAATATCTAAATTGTGATCTATTCTCTTTGAAAACCCAATTCTTGGATCAATCATAACCCTCCAAGCTGGAATCCGAGAGAGTTCCACATCAAATTAGGAGGTGCTAATATCGTTAGGGTTCATAATGGTAGAGATAACGTAGACGCAACAAGACTATGCGACGAATTGATGAGACGAAAACGTCAAAAGGATGATTAGCTGATATAATTGTAGCATGGTTTTTTTTTTAATATATATAAATAATATAATTTGATGCATGGTTAAAGAACATATTTGCTTTAACTTTGCCTTAGAAGTATTAGTAGTTTTTTTGTGTGTGTGGAAAGTATTGGCAGTTTATATCTTTAATAATAAGTGTTGAGATTTAAGAAAATTTATATTTTTTTGTTTTCGCTAAATTGTGGAGAAAACGACAATTGCATAATTGTGGTTCTTTATTTAGCAAATTAACTTGGTGATTTTTTGATGTCTATTATAACAACAAGACTAATTTCGTGGTCTAGGTAGACCCACGAACTTAATAAAAGATGAATCATTAAAAAAGTCTCTCAACTGCTCTGTTAAAACAAAGAGTTGGAAAATAGAGAATGTGTTAGGACAAGAATAAGTTTGAGAGAGATATTCTTGGGAAGAGGTTGTTGTCGTTATGAGGAACACGGAGCAAGGACTTCCGCAAGAAAAAAACAATCATGATTAAAAGAGAAGTAAATATTTTACTCATTAATATTAGATCATGTTTTAGATAGATGTAATAAAACATTTGTAGGAGTTTTATTTCTATCCATTGTCTTTTTAAAGGTATCTAATCAACTTTTTTTTTTGCAGTCGATGATTAGTGATTGATTTGAAAGAACCAATGGATACCTCATTAAATGTGTCATTTATTTAATATTTTATCTTTTTTATCCCTTACACATTTAAGTAAGAAATCACTAGCCTCTTAGAAATTTCAATATGGAACTTTCCGTTTTCTACTCATCGTTCAAGAACCAAACATCAGCAAGTAATGTTTGAAAATATATTCCACAAAACTCAAACTTAATCACCCTTCTCAATGGTGGTGGTACCTACGGGACATGTTTGTTAATGATAAAAGCAAAGCATATCAAAGAACCCATCAGCCTAAATAATATTTCTTGGGACAATGCTTTACTCAAACATCGTTCAACCACACACCAAAGAAAAACGTGAGTAGTGTGAATTTGGAGTGTGATGAAAGCGTGAGTGAGTCCATGCCTTGCTTTTGCTTAACCTAATCAGTCATCACTTGCCGTTTAAATTTGCTTTTATAATTTTATATTTTGAAATTGGGGATACGTTAAAATCATATAAATACTTTTTGATTTTAATATTTTTAACTTAAGTTAATGTTTCTATTCTGGAAGAACCCATAATGAATACAGGGAGTTGTAAGATCTATTTGAAAATGTTGCGATTGTTTTAATTGAATTTGTAATTCTTACATATCTTATTATATAAAGTTGGACGCGTACAACGTGAACGTGAACACGACATGTATACAAAATTATAATTCACCAGATCGCGACACGTATCATTGTTAATTTAGATTGTGACACTTGTCAATATACTAATATAAATTTTTTTAATTTAGACTTATTATTTCCTATATTGTAACTAAAAGGAAAAGTAAGTTAAAAAAAAATAGAAATATGACATATTATTAGATAATTAAAAGGAAATAGCAAGTCAAAAAATATTAGAAAATAAGAAAATAAGATATATTATTTCCAATTTCTAAAAATGTTATAAAAAAAAATTATTTCTCTACTAATTATGTTTTGCTAATTTTTTTTACTATTTTTTTAGCACTAATGATATATATATATACATAGATTTGATGGGATGCATATGTTGTTTTGATATGAAATTTTTTGCTTTTATTGATTGACACGAGGTGTCTGGTGTAGAAATTTAGTTTTAATATGATGGAGTGTGTGAAGTTCCGGTTTGAAATAAAGTTACTAATATAGAAGCCAAAACAAGTGTGCGGATTACCAACCAAAATCTAAATATTTACATTAGTAAAATTTAACATATATTACTTACATTTTTATAAAATTGATCTTTATTAAGTTTAATCGGTTACCGACATCGGGTATTTTACTTTGCTTTTTATTATATATAAATAAATTTATTATTAAATATCGCATATCACGTGAGTCCTAATCTAGTTATATATATAAAATAATTTCTTAAAATACCACAAAATATTTTTTTTTTAATCCAAACACACCATTATTAGTTAGTTTTTCCAAAAATATAGTTAAAAGTTTTTTCTTTCCAATTTTTTTTTTTGTCAACTAATCTATTAGTTAAAATATACCACCATAATTGGTTACCCATTTAGGGGAGAGTTGCTTACAAATGAAAAATCAAAAGATCTAGAAAGAGCAGAGCGGGCCAAACAGTCCGCTTTTAAATTAAGAGAACGATAAATCAAAGACAAACAGTCCGCTTTTAAATTTCCCCGGTTTTTCTTTCCAAAAATATTACAAACACTAAAAATAATTTTTAAGGGTTTATAATTTAAATTTTTGAGTTTGGGTTTAGTATTTTGGGTTTATGGTTTAGTTTTTAGAGTTTAGGGTTTGGTTTTTAGGATTTAGGGTTTAGTTTTGAAGGTTTAAAATTTAGTTTTTGTTTTGTACTATCTTTGAAAAAACAACTTTTAATGGTATTTAAAAAAAAAAACTAGTGATGCTATTTTTGGAACAAAAATTTGAAATTTATGCAATTTTTTAAAACCACCCTATATATAATGCATTACTAAAATTTTCAATGCCTAATGTGAATAATTGTTAAATGTTTTTTTTTTCTTTGTTCAAAATCCATCATTATATGATACTTCTAAAATTGCCGGCGTAATTTTTTTCCTAGTTGGACCGATAAAATATGGTAGATTGAAACACATGTAGTTTGCATTGTTTATATAGTAGAGAAAATAAGAACTAACGATTGCAAATTTATCATGCTATTAGATATATTTAAAAAAAATATTGCGTGTGTTATGAAGTTTGAAAGACAAAATGTACCCAAAAAAAATATTATTGTATGATGCAGATTGAAAAAACAAAAAAAGTGGAGGAAAATCAGTCATCAAGAACATGTGACACCCGAGTCCTTCTTTAACGTCTAATTCCCATATTTATTGCCCAAATTTAATTTTAACCCTCAATTGCATCTTTACTTTCATATGAAAGTATGGAAAATTGAAAGAGACTTTTAATGATTGTGTACATGATATGGTTGATTATGATCGAATACGTACAATAGTAATTTGATACTAAAAAAATAAAATAAAATATAAATAAGAAAATAACTAATAATAAAATATAAGTTTTCCATCAAAATATTAATACTACTAACTTTTGTATTAAATATATAAAATTATGATCCATTTTTAGTATAAAAAAACACAAAAACAACCAAATGAGTTTCGTAGCATTTAATCAATCAATTTATGTTGTAGTTAATTTTTACACTTATCGAGTGCTATGTTTTTAGGGAAAAAAAAATTTGGGAGACTATATGTCGTTCTTTTTCAAAATTGTAGTTTTGTTTACTGTGATATCAGATTACACGAGGCTCCCTCTCGTTACGAGAATGTATGTTCTCTTTTTTAATGAGTTTATGGTACGTAATCCACGTGGGTTATAACTTTTTTTTTTTTTTTTTTATAATGAAGAAATGATCTGAATTTTTACCAGACTAATCTCACAAGATAAGTGTAGCCGTCGAATAGTTCACTCACCGGATTTTTTAATTGGTCTAAAGCGTGACACCATTTCAACTGACCGAATGGAGGTGAAAATATTTCCAAAAAAATCAAATTTACATTAGAAGAATTTACTCTTTTTCTAAATTCTTCTACGCCACCACTTGATCACGTTATAACTTGTTACCATACCTTAATGGATTTTTTCCTATCCATTTAATAAAATTAGTAGATGACAAAAAACAATAAAGACTACGCGAGATTGCTTCGAGTACGCTTGAGTTTTACACTCTTCAATCACATAATGATTGACATAAAATCGATCACAATGAAGATATTGGCCAAAATGGGAATTAAATAAATGTGGTAAAATAATCAATGGTATCCATGCTACAATGGTACAATGGGTCATAGTGTGGTTGATGTAATTTCAAGCTGAGTAGTTGTGTACGGTCCTTGTCAAATACAATTGTACGTTTTCGATCACAAATCAACCATGAAACGTAAGTTAATCTTATATTGTAATTATAGAACCATCATAACAATTTAAGGATATATTTCCGAAAAAATCATGTCTTCCTCCGGTTTTGTTTTTGGGGTTGTTTCTACATTTTTCGGGGTTTTTTTTCACCCAAAATTAAAAATAAAATAAGATGAAATCAAATAACAACATATATGTTTCGGAGAATTTTTGTCCTCTTAACAACCATTGGGGGTATCCGTTTTTGCGCAATCAACAAACACGTGAAGACATCGGAAAACACGATGGGGGTGTTTTCCGACGGTTCTCTGATGCTCATGTCAGAAAAAAGCAAATAAAGAAGAAAGAGAAAAGACCACGAGGAGAACTGGAGAGTAAAAAGAAGGATGTCGAAAAACGAAAGAGAGAGAGAGCGGATGACTCTGGGCCGAAAGAGGTGGTCCACGGAGTATCTCTAAGAGTTTGGTGAAAAAAATTTGGTGGTAAGGCTAAATAAAGAGAGAGAGAGTTGTTGAGTAGTATTCCGGCCAAGGAACGGTCGGAGAAAAAGAAAAATCCGATATGAGATCGGAAGAAATGGTCTTAAACAACCAGAAAAGAGATCGAAACTCAAGGAAATGGGCCTTAGTCTCAAAAAGATAGGGTGAATGCGATTTTTAGCTCAGCGACTCGGTCCCTTTTTATGAAAAAGATAGAGTAGTATTTATGGACTTTTACCTATCCGGGCTCGGATACCGGGTTCTGCGTCCTTGGCCGGGTCGGGTCTGGACTTCCGGATTTGACCCGGTGCGGTGTGCTTGAGTGCTTTTTACCTACTTTCTTTGTCATCTTGCATCACTTGGCCGACCATACTGCTCTGTTACGCTGCCCCTGATCTTCTGTACTGGTGGTAGCGTCTGACACGGTGGGCCTCACGCCGGGGTGCTCCCTCGGAATCAGTTCTGTTTATGCTTTAATCTTTCCACGAGTATGGACCACCTGCTTTTACCCTTGTACACATAGAGTAAAAATCTTTTACCCTTTGACCAAGAACTGAAATATGAAAGACCATAAGAATTTTGAATTTAGCGCCTAAAGAAGATATTTCATACCTAACCCGAGTTCCTGATACGGGAACTCGGGCGTCGTGCTCCTTCACCGGGTGTCGGGAAGAGAGATACATGTACGTCTGATTGCCTGGTTCCTGACCCTGATCACCTCGGGTAGCGGGGTACGCTTCCCGGAGTGGAACCAGGCCCAAGTGACATTACCTATATATTTGGGCCATTGTAGATTCAGACCCAAACTCCTATGAGGGCTCTTGTCAGGAGATAAACTCCACCAAAGGATTTAAGCGTTTCCACCGCACCGTGGGATACGTGGCTTCCGGCGATTTGCTTAATCCAAAAGGGATTATTTTATCCCCAACAATTTTTCCCTCTGTTGTGCAAGTCCGAGTCGAGGGCTCGGACGACGGATGGAATATCTTTCTTATAAGTAACAGTGTTTCTCTGGGATTCCAACCTTAAACGCAGTCACACGATCATGCGCTCATGACCTCATGGGCCGGAATCCGGGTCCGGAAACCTGAGAGAATGAGATCCTTGAAGGCTTGAGCCTGAGTTCGGAGACCTGCGGGCACGAGATCTCAGAAGGTATTTGCCTAAGTCCGGAGACCTAGGAGGGCTCGAGATCCCCCTCGGAGGTTGTGATAACCTGAGTCCAGAACTTCCACGGAGGCCATGGGCCTGAGTCAAGCGACTTGCCCGGGGGACCAATCCTACTCCCTAAAACCGAATCGCATCGGGGCATTACCTCATGCAGACCATTTTCGGGAGTCTAGGCTGCCTTCCCGACAATTGTAATTCTCAAATTTTGGGCCTTTAGGCCTCTTTTCATTTTATTAGGGGATATATATTATTCCATATTTTTGTACCTTTATGACAACCGGGAATCGTTCGTGATTTCCACGTGTCGCCCTCGGAGTTGTCTTTGTAAACGGTCGAGGAGGTTCGTCTCCTATATTTTCCTGAGGCCATGCATGCCTTCTCCTTTTCCCGAAATGGAATCTCGTACTTCCCGAGACACGACTCTGACCATTTGGTAGCCTGTTGCGGCTATATATGTCTGAGACCTCTCCTCGTTCATTCTCATCTCCTTTCTCATTGATTTCATATCTCTTCTCTTTCCTTCCATGACTTTTCGTAACCGAGAGCGGATTTTGGACGATGATCGCTCCACTCTACCAGCCCTTTTTCCTGACGGTTCCTTTGTTAGTAGTTCAATGCTTCCCCAATGCTTTGGCCATCCGCGTTTATCCATTTCTAATCACGGGTCTTCGTGCAAACCTGTTATCTCTGACGGATGGCGCGACCGTGGTTCTGATTTCTCCTTCGTTTTCGATTGGTACGGATGCCATGATTTTCCTTACTCGCCACTCTTTAATCATCCGTGGTCCGGCTCCGGCTCTGACGTCTTCTCCGGCCGAAGGTCTCGCATCAGGTTATTTCCCCGATGGGCCACTCCCAGGTGCTCCACAATTTCTTTCTGTCGAACATAGAGCTAGAACATCCGGACGTTCCCAGCGCCCGTGTGATTCTCCATAGGCGTGCACCTCCTCGGACTGCTCACGTTATTCTCTGGGGCTTATACCTTATCATAGGCCTCTGTTCAGCTATATTTTTTTTAGCGTCGTCTGTGACTATATTTGTTAGCCAGATGTCGCATCCATCAAAATTTCTTCTTACCCTGTACCACATTTATTTATGAATATCCTTCTTCTTATTTGCCTTATCTCTTAATAAATAAGGAAATTGTGTTTCTTGCGCAATCAAAACTCCCTTTGAAAAACAAAAAAAACCAGAATGCAATCATGAACTGAAAGCGAGATCATCATGGACTTAAACAGACGATATAGAATGATTAATATAGAATCGTGAGGGTAGATGCTCGGTCATCTCCCCGAACACCCAAAATTCTAACGAAAACTGAAAATGAGATTGAAAAAAACTTAGGCATATGACTTAGCTATGATCTTTCTAGGGTAGGCATCCCTCTGAGGATTCGCGCTTGAGATCTTCACCGTGGAAATCTTGGCCGAATCCCTCCGGGGGTGGTGATTCATTCTTCCCTCTAATAGATCTCTCTTATCCAGTTTTCTTCAACTTCTCAGTCATCTCAAAATGGCGCAACAGTCTTCCTCGGTGAAACCAACGCCTATCCTGAAAGATGAGCTCGACATCGTGATCCCAACGATCCGTAACCTTGATTTCTTGGAGATGTGGAGGCCATTCTTTGAGGAATACCATCTGATCATTGTTCAGGACGGTGATCCTTCCAAGACCATCAAGGTCCCAAAAGGGTTTGATTACGAGTTGTACAATAGGAATGATATCAACCGAATCTTGGGTCCCAAGGCCTCTTGCATTTCCTTCAAGGACTCTGCTTGTCGCTGCTTCGGTTACTTGGTCTCAAAGAAGAAGTACATCTACACCATTGATGATGACTGCTTCGTAAGTGGCTTTCTCTCTCTCTCTCTCTCATTCATTTGTGGTTCTTTGATTGATTTCAAGCTGGATCAAAGAGATTTTACAAGGAGATATAACTTAGATGTTATTTTGCAGACCAAAACTATTGCCCGACTATGAAGTGAAACCAACCATAATTAGGCTTCATTTCATAATCGAATTTTAATAGCCAATAGTACTTGAAAAGCAAGATGTATCTTGCTTCTCAAGTTATCTCCAATGTTTGTTTTGGGGGGTAAATGATGTAGGTTGCAAAGGATCCATCAGGAAAAGAGATCAATGTCATTGAGCAGCATATCAAGAACCTCTTAACTCCATCAACTCCAAATTTCTTCAACACACTTTATGATCCATATAGAGATGAAGCCGACTTTGTTCGTGGATACCCTTTCAGTATGCGCGAAGGTTGCAAAACTGCGGTCTCTCATGGCCTTTGGCTCAACATCCCTGACTATGATGCTCCCACTCAGCTTGTGAAGCCACTTGAGAGAAATTCCAGGTAAATTTTGATCTCTCTCATAGAGACAACCAATTTGCTTTTCTCCCCTTTTTTAAAAGCTTAAAACATCATGAAACTATTCTCTTTTATTTTGTTAATTTATTAGTCTTGGTTATATGTAGGTACGTTGATGCAGTCATGACCATCCCCAAGGGAACTCTTTTCTCCATTTGTGGTATGAACCTCGCTTTTGACCGGGAGCTGATTGGCCCGGCTATGTTCTTTGGGCTTATGGGGCATGGACAACCAATTGGAGGTTATGATGACATGTGGGCTGGTTGGTGTGTCAAGGTATATATGTAATTTTCCTTAATTAATCTTGGCTCAATGAAAAGAAAAGTCATAGCCATTGCCTTTGGGCATTGGTTACATCGCCATCTTTAATACATATGTCTACGACTCAATCAACTTTAAAATGAAGATTTTCCTTAATTTCTTTTTTTTATAAAATGATTTAGAAGTTTTATTTTGTTTGATATTTTGTGACCATTTATATTTAGCAGTGTTTATTATTACTTGAATTTATTTTTAATCAGTATATTATTTATGTAGTTTTTTAATATTCGTGCTTTAGTTTTATTTAAAACTTCTTATAAAAATGAGAGTGGTAGTGTATTTTTCTCGTGTTTCCGGACAGTAATTTACTAGAACTTTTTGGGCAATATTGGACAATGTAGGTGATATGTGACCACATGGGATGGGGAGTGAAGACGGGGCTGCCTTAAGTATACCGCAAACAAGCCAGCAACCGATTCGAGAATCTGAAGAAGGAATACAATGGAATATTCTGGCAAGAAGAGGCGATACCTTTCTTTGAATCAGTGACTCTATCCAAAGAGTGTACTACGGTACATCAATGCTACCTCGAGCTTGCTAAGCTCGTGAAGGAGAAACTCGGAAAGGTGGACCCTTACTTCATCAAGCTTGCAGATGGAATGGTCACTTGGACCGAAGCTTGGGACGAGCTCAACACTACCCCATAGGGAACCAAAAATAAAGCATTAAACGCAGAAGGTAAAAAAAGAGAAGGACGTTGTTAAATAAGGTCGATGGTATGGTCACATGTGTGTGATTGTAAACCCTCTATGTTTTTCATAAGTATAATTAATGTTGTTTGTGGTTAATGTTTGTTTCGTATGTGATGTATAAAAAGATGGTGTACATATGTTCTTATGCTTATGTACGTTGTATTTACGGCTTACATGTATGAAAAATATTAATGTAAATAAATAATAATGATTTTTAATACACTAGTGGGAGTTTGGAATAGTAGCCATAGAAAAAATATATACATTTGGGTATAATTGTTTTAGTTGAGTGATGATAATTCTGTAGTATAATTTATTTACGTCATGGATAATATAGACTTCTTGTTATAATGATGACATCTACATAAATATACTATGGAATTCCACATTCCTCCATCTTCTTTTCTGATTAAGATAATCATAAATGAAAACCATAGCGTTTCGAGATCAAAAGATCGTGTGGAATAAAAACCTTGATGAGTTAGAGTCTAAGTTAGAGCTTGATTATGTTTGCGATCATGTAGTTTCGAGATCGAAAGATCGTCTATGTTTCTTACTTTTGTTTCGTATGTTATGTATAAAAAAATGGTGTAATCTGTTCTTATGTTATGTATATTGTCTTTACGGCTTATATGTATTAAAAATATTAATGCAAATAAATAATAATATTTTTCATACACCATGGGAGTTTGGAATAGTAACCACAAGAAAAAATATAAAATTTATGCTAGTTGATTTTCCGCGCCACGTGCGGTTTAAATAATATTTAATTTTTCAAATATTAAATAAATTTTAAAATATATATTTTATTGATAAAAATTGTTAATGGTGTTCAATCCAAATTCCAGTTCGGTTTAGATAATATGAGCATTACATTTTTTGTTTTTGAATAATAGTATCTAGGAAAAATCGATGAATTTTTTTTTTTTTAATGTGGTTTCTTTTAATCGAAAACAGAATATCTACACATATATATTTACTATAAAATATGATATATAAACAAAGAATAAATCAATTATACATGAATATTCCATTTAGAATTCGAATACTCTACATATAAATACAAAATATTATGAGTATTTTACTCTTGGAATATGTTAGCATATATAGAACAAATATATAAGTTTACGTTAGCATAGTCATAACTTTGTATATAAAAGCAAACATAGTGTAAAATTAATTTATAAAGATATCTTCTTCTTCAGTTCGTTTCTACATCCTAACTGAAGGTTGTTACGAGCTTGATATGGTTTATGAGCTATCTCGATCAATCATAAGTGTTTCTTGCTCGGTTTTTTTTTTCATTCAATTTCTCTCCACCATTGTTATCATTAGTCGATTCTTTGTTGTTACAATCCTTCGTTTTGTATTTTTCTTCTTTCTTTGACCTAATGGTGTTCGATTTGGGTTCTTCATCATTCGATTCCCTTTTTTCAGTTTTTTCTTTGGCCTAATGATAGAAATGCTTCGGTTGTATTTGTACATACTGAATATGCAGCAGTAGAGATGTCAGACGGGACAGTCCGCATCCAAGTACCCCAACCCTTGGCGGACCCAATTTTGTTTTGAACCACGTAGACTGGCCCGTCGCGGGTTGCGATTTTTAAATACATGTCCAGGCCCGCACCGCATGGTGCAACGGGTTAGCGGGCCAACCTGCGGGTCATAAGAATTTGATTTTGGTTCAGTTTTACATTTCTTTTAATACGATTCAGTTTGGTTTGTTGAAGTTTAGTTCGATTTTGCTGAGTTGTACCGTATGTTCCGCGTGTCTCTAGTTGGTGCCAAAGGTTTACATGTAAAATTAGGGTATTAATAGTAGGTTTACGTAATAGTGAGAATTTGATTTTTAAATTAAAACTTTTCAATGTTTAAATTCATAACCCACAGATATTAAAACTTAAAACAAAACAAATTAGATAAGTCATAACTCATAAGACTATAATGAAAATAGAGAATTACCTTCTAATGAAAATCTTCGTTTAACACAAGAGAATTACCTCAGAGCAGCTTCTCTTAATTGCTTTCTTAGGATTTCTCCAAAAATCAAGACTTCAAACAAAACAACAACAGAGAAGTGTAGCTAACAATTTAGTGAGAAATTTAAAAGTGGGAGAATTAACATGAATGCTTGTGTCTCTTAACCGTTTTTGTATCAGCCACTACGTAGTCTTCCATGCCATAACCCATTTTGCCTTTCACTAGATGGTAACCATGACCAAACCTACGTCTACAACATCTTTTATCATTATCACCATCATGAGGTGTTTCTTCTTCTCCACTAGCTGATCTTCGCTTCTGTGTAAAGAAGAGAGCTATCAAATAGCAAACAGCAAACAGCTTAATAATTAATTTTTCGTTCCAAAATCATCATTATATATATAGCATATTGAGCTGCATCCTATAAAGATCAGAAATTTATAAAGTTTACTGATCATGCTCACTGTCACACACCAAATCAGAATCATCGATACTCACATGGTTCGTACATCTATGACTGAAACAAAAACCAAATTAAAGAGATTTTACCTTCTTGTGTTGCTTTCTGTACATTGCAGTCCATGTAAGCTTGGAATGCTTCATCTTGTTGTGGAAGTACCTCTTACACTAAAGACCAGAATATCTGAACATCATAAACAAGTAAATGATCATATACCAAATAGAGACCAAAGGTAACCAAAGAATCAGACATAGCAATTAAACAAGTAAATGATCTTTGATGTTGAAATGAATCATCCATCAGAGACTCTAAAGTCTAAAAGTAGTAAAAAGCATTGAACTAGGCTTTAAGGAACTACCATAAGCACTAAGCAGCAGAGACTCTAAAGTCTAGATCCCCATTCCAAAAGCTCCTTGCTTGTATCATCTTTGTGCACTATCACTTCAATGAGACACAAGCTCTCTTTTCCCCCATTAGTTGCAGTGTTAATCGCTTCCACCACTGAATTACATTTTTCTTTCCAACCAAAACTAGTCTTATTAAAACTAAACTGTCAGATACAAATATAAAGACTGCAGCAGACAGAGTCCAGTATTCAAAATTGAAACCTTTCTCAGCTCAAAATCTATAAACTTCTCAATTGAGAAAAATTTGGAATGAAAAATTGGACTTAGACCCGTAGTCTTACCAGCCAATACTACGACTTTTTCTCCAGTTTGTATGTTGATCCCTAAAACACACACACACACATATAGATAAAAAGATCAAATTACTCTCCAACAACCACTAAATAAACCCAACGCAAGAACTAGAAAACACCGAAAAGATGTCGAATAAAATTTGATTAGTTGTTCATACCTAAATAAAGTTGGCCGAACGATCCACTACCGAGTTTCTTACCCAACTTAAAATTTCCGCCGATGACGGGATCCATCTTCTGATTCCGACCCATCTTTTTCGATTCCAATGCAAACACAAAATCACGACTTTAAGAAGAAGCCACAGTCCGATTCACCAGCCGGAACGACCAAATAACAAATCCATCAATAAAACCCAATCGCAAATACACCAAATACTGGAAATCGCATGAGACTCAACCCACTCGAACAAATTTATTCAGAATCGCACGAGCCTGAACCCAGTCGAAGAAATATTCTTCTTTTGCGATTCAGACCGCCACCTGTGACCCATGACGGGTTGACCTGCAGAGACCCGTGAACCGCTACGGGTTGGACCGCGAGATCTGCAATTACATGGACATGTGAAATATTGTCCAGGCCCGCCCCGTCGTGGATCTACTTGGGCCTGGCCCGCGGGTTAAGGCCTGTTTTGACATCTATATGCAGCAGCCTATAACACAGACCTAGAAGCAATAGACTTGTAAGCATTTATTGTGGTCAGCTTGGACACACTGTCCATAAGTGCTATAAAATCTATGGATATCCACCTGGATATAAATCTTCAAATCAAGGCACTTCATTCCACATTCCACCGTTTACTCCTCGAGGTCAGAATTCTTATGGTCCAAGACCACAATTCAAGCCTTATACTTCTGCAAATATGGTTCCACAATAGAAGGCTATTGCAAATGTGTCTTCTGGAGTATATACTGCTGGCTTAATGCCTTATTTGCCAATACTGCTACAAATATGGATGTTAGTCACTTCTCTCCAGCTCAGATTCATTTTCTTATTAAACAGTTGAGCTCGAGTTTCAGAGAATGCAGCTCTTTCTCCTTCCTTTTCCATTATTGAAACAAGTATCATGGCTAGTCAATCCAATTCCGGCAAAGTTTTCCCTCTTTCTTCTATTCTTAGATACGAACATCACTCCTTTACTTTCCAACATCAATGCTTCTCTTCTCTTTATCTATCCCTTCCCATTCATTCTTAGATAATTGATATTGGAGTTACTAGTCATGTTTGTTCAGATCTTTCATTTTTTAGAGAAATTTACTTAGCATCATATATAACAGTTTATTTGCCTAATGGTACTAGGCTTCCTATTAGTCATACTGGTACAGTACCACTCTATGCTTATTTGTTTTTCTATGATGTTTTACATGTTCTCTAATTCCATTTTAACATGATTAGTGTTAGTAGTCTTTTGCATGATAATCAATGTTCTACTCATTTCTATCCGACTTCATGTTTTCTTCATAATCTTTTTTAGGACTTAATGGTTGGGAGGGGTAATCTAATTCATAATCTTTACATTCTTGATGTTCATACCCTCTCAACACCACCTGCAATCTCTGCTGCATTATGTGGATCCTTGACAAATGATGGGAATCTTTGGCATCAACGCGTAGAGCATCCATCATCTACCAAGTTACAAATTTTATCGGGTATTATTCCTATTCCAAAATTCAAAGTGTCTATAGATCATCATTGTCTTATATGTCTATAAGATAAGCAAAAGCGTCTGGCATTTCCTTTTCATAACCACATGTCTTCTCATCCATTTGGTTTAGTCCACTTAGATATATTAGGTCCTTATTCTATTGAATCAGTTGACGGGTATATATATTTTCTTAGATTGGATGATGATTGTACTCGAGTCACATGAGTTTATTTGTTGAGAAATAAAAGTGATGTTTCCACTGTTTTTTTCATCTTTATAAATCATGTTTCCACACAATATCAGTCAAAGATTAAGGCCATTAGAATTGATAATGCACCATAACTAGTTTTCACAAAATTAATAAAGAACATGGCATGATTCACTATTTTATTGTGTTTATACACCTCAACAGAACTATGTTGTTGAAAGAAAGCATCAACATTTGCTTAATGTGGTTCGTGTCCTTCTTTTTCAATCAAAGGTCCCTTTAGTATATTGGAGTGATTGTGTGCTTAATGTTGTTTTTCTAATCAATGGAACACCTCTTCTAAATAATTAATGTCATTCCATATGAAAAGTTTCTCAAAAAAACTTTTGATTACTCTTTGGTAAGGAACTTTGGTTTTCGATGTTATGTTTCCACTTTTCAAAAAGATAAAAATAATTTTTTTCCTCGTGCTAGAAAATGTGTTTTTAGGATATCCTTCTGGATATAAAATTTACAAAGTTCTTGATTTAGATATTCATTCTATTTTCATCTCACGCAATGTTGTCTTTCATGAAATTGTCTTCCCATTTAAAACTGCAAACTCATATTTCAGTAACTTTTTTTTCACATTGTCTTGCCATTGCATGTTCCATTCATATCTCCATTGCATGATGATAATGGTTTACCTGTTTCATACGATTCTTCTATACATTCTACTCCATATGTTTTACCTACACAACATGATCCAAATTAGAAGATAAAGAAGAACCAGATTTTGGGTTAAATTGATCAATTAAATAATTGAGAATCTGTCTAATTCCAGGGGGTTTTCTGATCCGTTTAAAAGTGGAAAGCCAAATCTGTAAATAGAGAAAAGTCCAGGGACGAAAGTGTAAAATTGAGAAAAACTGGAAAAATTCGAGTCATCCCTTCCGAAAATGTTGGGATCGATTTTGGCTTCTCAAATCTTCGTCTTTCAACCCTAATATATATATATATATATATGCATTTTAAAGCCCCCAAGATTTAGAAGCCGTTTCCCTTGCAAATTGGAGATTTTTGGTAAGTTTCGAGACTTTGTTTATCATCTCCGATTTAGAATATTTTTAGACAAGTTTTGATCGGAAATTATGGTGGTTAGGTTGAAAATTCACCTCTGTTGATAGTGCTCTAGTTCTGGGTCGTTGGCAACCTTCATCAAAGTGTTTGGTAAACTCCACCTCCCTTCTTCTTCAATTTTCCTCCACTAAAATGAGCTTCAAGCTCTTTAATGGCGATTTTAGTTTCAGGGAGAGTTAGAGTGTGATCTATAGCTCTTTATAAACTTCTCAATCTCACGAATCCAAATCCACTGACCGCTTGCCGATTGGAGGTCGAAGTTGATCGAAATTTGATCGGTAAGTTTTCTAATCTCTGAGTTAGTTAACCAAATCGGATTTTTGTTTGACCGGTTCTTAAGGAATTGAAACCGGTTTTGGATTGCTGAGATTGAGTAGACTAATCGCGTGAAATCCGTTTTAGATTTGAACATGTTTCGTTTTTAAACCAACTGCAATTCGGGTTGCTTCGCTAATTTTTAAGCCGGTTTTTGGTAAAATGGATACCGGATTCAGATTGCTCTCGACGAAACCTTTCTGTTGGTATATCAACCGTAATTTATGAATTCACGGTTGTTTTTAGGTGAATTATTTGGTCTCCGAGGACGTTTGTAGGTTTCTTGGTTCGATCACTTTCTTTTAATTCCAGGTGAGTTCTAACTCCCTTAGTAATATTATACGCTGGTATAATATTTTAGAAAGATTTACAATAATAATTTAAATGGTAAAATTATGTGATTTTAATTTAAATTAAATTAATTTAGCCATAAAGAATTAAGAAATAGTTGAATTATCTGAAAGCATGATATTTAAAAGTATATGTTTATATGGTTTAAGTCTGGATCATGATTCTGGTACGATATATGTTTGGTTCTGTTAAGACCGGTATCAGCATGTTATTATGATTTAGTAGCTCTATTGGGCAATCCGTGGTAACCGGCACTTTCACGGATGTATTTTGTACTCTAGTATTCTGTTAGTGGTATTGGGGTCGACTAGTGCCGTGGCATACTTCATTACCACCTCGTTAGGCGCCAGCATGGCTATCGAGTATATTATGTATATAATCTGTTAGTATATGGTTTGGGTTGACTAATGTTGGGGTCATACCATTCCGCTTCTGATATTGCATTGCTAGATACCTGGTCGCTTTGCCATGATAATATCTTTGTTCTATTGGTAATTCTGTTATGATGATATTATGTCTGCTAAAGTTATTTGGATATGTCAAATTTATTTATTAGTATCTGAAATTGAATTATTTGTTCTTTGTACCAACACGTGAATATTTTCTGTGTGGGATCAGACCGTGTTGGTATATGTCTATTGGATTTCTAGTCTCACTGAGCGATTTTGTTCGCTCACATAAATTCTGATTTCCGTGCAGACATAGCTCGAGAGGAGGAGCACGTGGTTGAAGCTTAGAGTATTTGATTCAGTTGTAGCGCGAGACTTGGTAGTTTTCCTGTCGATCATTTCCTTACGATTTGAGACTTGGATTTTGATGAGTTTTTAGACTTTGTCAACTTTGGAGTTTAGTATTTAATTTTATTTCTTTTAGTGATGTTCTGGAAATTTTCTTGGAATTTTCGGGGCGTTACAATCCATCTGTTTTGCATGTCAGTCATGAC
The DNA here is from genome assembly GCA_900406555.1 of Pseudoturritis turrita. Lineage (NCBI taxonomy): Eukaryota > Viridiplantae > Streptophyta > Magnoliopsida > Brassicales > Brassicaceae > Pseudoturritis > Pseudoturritis turrita. Next base: position 128,710 of record OVBL01000180.1, on the reverse strand, counting down.
CATTATGCATCTTTTGTTCCTCCATTTGTACTTGTTTTATCTGCATCATCATCTTTTACTAATCCGTCTAGTACCACATCTCAACATGAAATGGTTGTAACTGATGGTACTTTGATTTCTCTTCCTAATGGAAAGCCAAAACAACAGACTAAAGCTCCTAGCTACTTGTCTGATTATCATTGTGCTCTTATTAAATCATCTCCTTGCCTTCCTTCTTCTCACACTACTCCATATCTTCTTACATATGTACTTTCATGTGAGAAGTTTACACTTCCATATTGTTCCTATCTTTTTAAATACTCTCTCAAAACAGAATCTAATACTTTTAAACAAGTTATCTCATCTGACAAGTGGAAGGCTGATGTGAATGAGGAGCTTCATGCTATGGAGCAAAACAGAACATGGAGTGTTCCTTCTCTACCACCTGAAAAGAATGTGGTTGGTTTCAAGTGGGTTTCCACCATTAAGTACAATTCAGATGGCACAATTGAGAGATATAAGATTTGCTTGGTTGCAAAAGGGTTTACTCAGCAAGAAGGTATTGATTTCAATGAGACTTCTTCTCATGTTGCCAAATTAACTAGTGTGTAAAGTTAATGTTAGATTTGGCTGCTATCAAAGGCTGGGAAGTGACAGATGGATGTCTCAAATGCTTTCCTACATAGTGAGTTTGATGAAGAAATTTACATGAGTCTTCCACAAGGTTATATTCCAGGTATTACTGGCTCATTACCACCTGATATTTTTTGCCATCTTCATAAGTCCATATATGGATTAAAATAAGCTTTTAGGCAGTGGAACCAGGCTTTTACATCATTATTACTAGCTGATGGGTTTACTTGTCAAGGAAACAACTACTGGCTTTATTTTTTTGCTAGTATATGTCAATGATATAGCTATTGCCAGTAACAACTCTGATTACTTGGCTTCTCTCAAAGCTATTTTATCCAGAGCATTCAATATTAAGGATTTAGGCCCTTTATGTTTCTTTCTTGGACTGGAAATTGCAAGATCTTCTAAAGGTATTTTAGTATGTCAAAGAAGATGTTGGTCTTATTGTTTGTAAACCTAGTACTGCACATATGAATCCCTATGTTCATCTTAGTAAGGATACTGGCCAACCTCTGGATTCTGCAACTCCTTACAGAGAACTTATTGGTCGACAATTGTATTTGACTATCACCAGGCTAGACATTATCTATGCAGTCCATAAACTCATCCAATTTCTTCAGTTTCCTACTAATGCTCATTTACATGCAGCTCACAGGATTCTTAACTATCTCAAAGGGAATCCAGGTTAAGGTCTTTTATATCCTGCAGACTATGATCTTTGTCTCACTGCATTTGCTTATACAGATTGGACGTCTTGCCCTAATTTAATACGATCAACTTATGGTTCATGTGTCTACGTTACATCTCTCATCTATCGAAATTTAAGGAAACAACAAACTGTCAGTAGGAGCAGCACAAAAGCAGAATATAGAAGTATGGATGATGTTACACATGAGATCATTTGGCTACAATAGTTGCCTTTGTGACAAAAGTCTGCCATTCGTATTGCCTCCAACCCCATCTTCCATAAACGCACTAATCACACAGTCTGAGATCAGCTCAAAATAGTTCACTCAAAGCCATTCATGTTACCAGTGACTAGTGACAATCAACTTGCGGATATCTTGACCAAATCGCTCTATCGAGGACCATTTCTTTCCATCCTTGGTTGGATGTCTATGTCAAGCATTTTCACTCCTCAAGATAGTCCGGATTGAAAGGCTTGTGGGGACGTATTATAAATATTTTACTCTTGACGTATGTTAGCATATAATAAATAGATAAGCTTATGTTAACATAGTCATAACTCTGTATGTAAAAGGAAAACACAGTGTAAAATTTACATTTAATGAAAAAATTAATGCATAAAGATGGCTTCTTCTTCAACTCGTTTCTCTCTCTCCTAACGTAAGTTTGTTACGAACTTGATACAAAAAATATATTAATACTAAATTATTGAATATTTGTTATACATTGAACAGTTATTAATCGAGTCCTTGCACAAACAATTTTGTATCTTTCTCCATATCAGTCATCGTGTTCTATGATCGATTCGTCGCCGCGACTCGACAACTATCCGTTACAAAACTCACGCTTCAGCGTGTGGCCTATTTAGCCATGAGCTTAGAGCATCATGTGATGAGAACCACTGACAATTCATCAATGTTTTCTATTCTTATGGTCTAAATGATAATGGCTGATTCCGACTAAATCTAGTTGAATTTTAGAATTTAGCTGATTTTTTGGTGTTTTTTTGCGAAATCTGACAGAAGAATTTAAAATTTAAATGCAGGATGAAATTTTGAAAAAAAAATAATTCATTAAATAATCTTATGTCAAACAATTTTTGTGTCAACAAGATTTGTTAATATATATATATATATATATATATATATATATATATATATATTAGTAAAAACAGTAGGCAAAAATATTGAACTATCCAAACAAAAAATCTTAAACTAAAATTGAAATACGTGAACACGACCTATGTTCTTAAGTAATAAAATTACCTAAATTATTTAAAAGTTTTTAAAATTACAAAAGTTATTGAAAGTTTTCAAACAAAAAATTCTATATATTATACAAAATCATTTGTAGTTACCTGAAATACATGAACACGATCTGATCTTTACCCTATCCGATATCGAATTATCCATACAATATCCGTATAATTCGGTCCATTTTAAAGATACATTTTAGATGTAATTTTTGATATCCTAAATATCTTTATCTAACTCTCATATCCACTATTATCCAATTTTTTACCCAAAATAAACATATCTATGAATCAGTTGGTGTTGAAAGAATTGTTAAATCTAATTAAATTCAGTTGAATCTAATAATTTTTTTTTTTATTGAATTGATGAATTTAACTAAATCTGGCGGAATTTGGTTAAGTAGCAAATGGTATTAGCGAAATTGTTTAATAGCCGAATTTTGCGAAATTTTTTGATGTTACCATTTAGGGACCTTAGCTATCAAATGTTTCAAATAAAGCAACGGTGGAATTAATAGTTTTTCCGAAAATAAATGATTAAATTATGTGCGCAAGATAAGATTTAATATTTTTAACTTAAGTTAATGTTCCCATTCTAGAAGAACCCCATAAAGAATACAAGGAGTGCTCAGATCTATTTGAAAATGTTGTGATTATTTTAATTGAATTTGTAATCCTCCTGACAATTGAATATATTATTACATTACAAAATTATAATGCCCAATGTGAATAATTCTTAGATGCTTTTCTTTTCTTTTTTAAAATTCATCATCATATGCTACCCTCTAAAATGGCCGGTCAAATTGTTTTCTAGTTAGGCTAAAAAAATATGGTATCATGATCCCAATATTCATCTACATTTTGGTAAAATCAAAAATTTACATCGAATAAAATAAATATTCCATTAGTTAATTTTATTGAAAAATAAAAAATATATATTTGAACTATTACATGTGGGAAAAAATGAGCTGTCCAAAATTTTTATATATATATATTTTTTTTTTTTTCACATATATATATATATATATGGAAAAAATAAATAGAAAAACTCAATGTTTAAAATTTTGCTAGACGCTAATAGGGTGTTTGGGTTAGGTCTAGTGCCGAACAAATAAATCAGAGATTTATCGAAAATTAATACTAGTTTTTTAAATTTTTTGTATATTATATTTAATTAGCATTAAAATTATTAAATATGGTTATTATATAATATTTTTGCGAGAATGTTTCAAAGTATGATAACATCTCAGTTGATTTATAACTCGTTTTGGGCTTTTCACATTTATTTTAATGAGAGATAAAATCATAATTTTTCCGTTATCATCTCCACACGATTCTAATTCTCTGAAATCTTATTTATGATCGCCGATCAATTTTTAACTCATTTTTTACTGTATTTTATCTCATTTCAACTGGATTTAACCCGTTAATGGTAGACCTAACATCAAATATCCATTTTCAAGCCAAAAAATCAAGTGATTTTGAGTTTTTATTTAAATTTTTTATTTTTATTCCGATTATAGCTTAATTCTAGCGGTTCTCCATCACCGAGCACATAACCGACGTTTTCGCGGTCTCCGCATTTTTAAAAGGGACAAAATTATTCCTTTAATTTGCATATATTGTATCGTTATATCTCATTCATCTCTATTCTATTAATTTTTTCACATCAACCATTTAATTATATTCACATAAATGTCGTAGATTCTAATAAACCTTGTGATTTCGAAAGAAAATAGAAGTTTCTTAGTTAATTTATATGTACAAAACATGTAGTTTGCATTGTTTTTATTGTAGAGAAAATAAGAAACTAACGATTGCAAATTTTCATGCTATTAGATCAATTTAAAAAAAAAATATTGCATGTGTTATGAAGGTTGAAAAAAAAAATGTGTATTAATTAAGGATATCACTGTATCTTTAACAAAAAAAATATTATTGTATGATGCAGATCATCAAGAACATGTGACACCCAATTCCTTATTTAACGTCTGATTCTCATCTTTATTGCCCAATTTTTATCTTTAACGCTCAGTTGCATCTTTACTTTCATATGAAATTATGGAAAATTGGAAGAGATTTTGAATATTTTGTTTTTCCATCTGATAGATTATATTAAAATCGAAGTAGATTTTACAAACGCCAGCGGAGGACAGAGATTTCCCGGAAGCTAAGCCGGTGAAGAAATTTTAAGCCCTAAACAAGAGAAGCACAAACTTTTAACAAATAAGAACTAATAACGCGGATTAATAATGTAAATGCTAAGTTTCAAACTTCTACTTTTCACTGGAAATTCCGAGAGCGTAAACTTGACTGAAGTCGCCGGAAAAACTGACAACAACGGGAAAGAATATATGATCTTTTTGCCTCGCTTGGTAATAAGAAGATTTCGGAAATGAGAATATTTTGTATACATGATATTGCGACGAAATCTTAATTAGTTTACATTGTTTTGTAGTCATATGCTCGGATGTTCACCCAATAGTCAATTTTAGAAAATGATGTTAGTATAGTAATAAAAAATCTAAGTTTCCATTAAAAAAAAAGTAATATAATTATTAGCGTATGTATTAAACATATAAAATTGCGATCCATTTTTCGTATCGAATAACAAAAACACGACCAAGCGGTTTTTGTAGCATTCAATCAATCAATTTATGTTGTAGTTGATTTTTTACACTTATCGGATGCTAAGTTTTTAGGGAATATATTATTTGGGATACTAAAAATTCGTTTTTTCAAAATTTTAACTTTTGTTTGCTGTGATATCAGTTTACACGAAGTTTATTCTCGTTACGAGAATGTATGTTCTCTCCTTTAATGAGTTTGTGGTAGTCCATGTGAGTTATAACTATACTGATATTTTAGGTGATGTAAAATCGAAGTGTATTGCAAATGAGTCTTTCACGTTTTTTCTTTGTTTTTTTTGGGTCGAATTCACAACATATACCTTGATGGATTTATTCCTCTCCATTTAATAAAATTACTTGACGACAATAACAATAAAGACTTGTACTTTATTAAGATCTTTTTACCTCGCTTTGTAATAAGAAGATTTTGGAAATAAAAATATTTTGTATACATGATATTGCGACGAAATCTTAATTATTCCTCTCCATTTAATAAAATTACATGACGACAATAACAATAAAGACTACGCGAGATTGCTTCGAGTATGCTTGAGTTTTACACTCTTCAATCACATAATGAAAGGCATAAAATCGATCACAATGAAGATATTGGCCAAAATGGGAATACATAAAATGTGGTAAAATAATCAATGGTATCCATGCTACAATGGGTCATAGTGTGGTTGATGTAATTTCAAGCTGAGTAGTTGTGTACGGTTCTTGTCAAATACAATTGTACGTTTTCGATCATAAATCAACCATGAAACGTAAGTTAAGGGGTGTTATTGAATCAATGATTTAAAGTCAATTCCATCAGTTTTAAAATCTTTAAAATTTTATTTTTTGATGGAGTCTATGTGTGTGGATTCTAAAATCTCTGCAGTATACCTTGGATTTTGTTTCTAATCATTTGTTCATTAAACTCCATCTACAAGTCATTTCAAATCCAGAATCTTTTAATGTTGAATAACACTGGATTTTAATGATGGATTTAAAATCATTATTGAATAATACCAGATTTTAAAATATTTAGGACATTATTTACAAATACCATATTCAATAACACCATATTTTAAAATAGGATTTAGAATCATTGATTGAATAACAGTGGATTCTGTTTAGATTTAAACTCTATTAAAATCCATCATTGAATAAAACAGAGTATGTTTCCAGAAAAATTATGTCTTCCTCCGGTTTTATTTTCGGGATTGTTTCTACATTCGTCGGCTTTGTTTTTCATCCAAAATAATATATAATAAGGAAAATTAGATGAAAAATAAAAATCATAACAGTGACAATCTTTTTTTTTTTTAATTTTTCAACAATGACAATCTGAAGCATATTAGACATAATTACATGCCTTTTGCGTATCCATTAGACTCATTAGATTAAAAAAAAAAAGTCTCAATCACTTTAAAAAGAATGTTTTTAACATATGCAAGAAACTCAAAATCTAGTTTTATGTGATCTGTAACACCATATAAAAATTTACCATCAAATATAATTTTACTACTCAAAGAATATACAAAACAAATTTTCAGACACTATATGATTTAAAACAGCATTTTAAAACCATATACAACCAGAATTACACAGTTCCAAATCGTAAGCTTTAATTATGTCTTTACCATGATTTCACTATTATTATATATCTCCTACTTATATTTTAAAAATAAGTATAATATTTGAGTTTAAATTAATGTATTTTAAGGATATATACAAAAAAAGAATATTGATCACCTCTATATCTCAACAATTAACCTGAATCGAAATTTAAACAAAATTGTATCATTTGGCTTATGATGTTGTTAGTTTGAGGCGTAGTTTGTCTGGATATCTAATATATATATACCAAGAACGCAGAATACAAAGGCAGACAAGCTAGTACGAAGTATTTGAACTTTACCTATTGATACTATTTATGTAAACTTTGTTCTATCGGTTTGGATTCCTGAACCGTTTTAAGTTTATATAGCTGTCGATAAAAAAAAAAAAATCATTGTACGTAATTGAAACAGAAAATCATTGTTGTTACTTGTTATCACGTAACTCTATTTAAAAATATGTTAATGATGGATGGCTAGACGACTAGAAACATCAAACAAGTTTTGCCAAAAGAGGAGTGAAGTTACGTACCATTTTATCCTTCAATTTAATTTTAAATTTTTTTTTTTTTTTTTTTGCAAAACAGTAAATATTCATATTAATGAAAGTTGAGTTGTACAAATGAGCTTAAATCAGATATTTGTTATCATGGCAAAAAGAAAGAAAAACAAAGTAACAAAGGTTTATGCGCGGAAATGAATATGCGCTCACTCAAATCATAAAAGCATTAAGTTTTCAAAATGTCTCTGATGTCGCTTTGCTATAATCGTGTTGCGTATTTGCCTATCAATATCCCTGAGAATTTGTGTTGTAGTTTTAGCCATAGTGTTGAATAACCTGTTGTTTCGTTCTATCCACATGTAATAGAGTGTTGTGTGAGCCACCAGCTTTCGTAACATAGGAGCACTAGAAGATTGCCTTCTCACCCAAACAAGCAAATATGTCCAAGATTGGAAGAGGAATGACGTGACCCCAATTCTCTGAAGCACCACAGACCAAATCTCCACACTAAAACCATAGCCGAACAACAAATGTTCTCTTGTTTCGTCAAAAACAGAACACAAACAGCATGATGTTTGAATGCTTAATACCCACGCCGCCAAACGCATCCTTGTAGGTAATCTATTGAGCTGTCCAGTCCACATAAAAAATGTGTGCTTTGTAGTTGCACCTTTAAACAAAATAGACTTGAACCAAACTTTTTCCTCCTCTCTATGTTTTATAGCATTCCATGTATGTTTTGCGGAGAAAACATTGGTCGATAATCCTTCTACTGTCCAAGAAAATAAGTCTTCTGTAGTTGTGGAGCTTGGTAGAAGTACAGTAGTTAGATGAGTGTGAAGCAGAATAGCTGGTTCAGACTTGGGAGATGCCAGCTTCCATCCGACGTCTTCACAAGCTTCAGCCACCATCGCATTGAGAGGAATCCTCGTACTCCTCGGACCATCATCACCTAGCAGCTTGGTTAACGGACCCAAGGGTGACAAATTATCAAACCAAAACCTTACATTTAACCCATTACCCACTTTAGATTTAGCAAACCTTTCTGCCAAAGGTCTGAGGTTCAGCACAGACTTCCAACTCCTTGATGGCCCAAAAGCTAATGTCTCTCAAATGATGGTGTCTATGCCATGCAACCCACAAGGAATTGCTCTTGGAGAATAATAACCAGATTAGTCTAAGGCAGAGAGTTGTGTTCCAAGCTAAGAAGCGTCTGAGCCCCAAACCACCCTCCTTCTTCGGCAAGCATACAGAGTTCCAGGAGACTTTTACCATAGCAGGCCCGTCTATCGAACCTGTCCAAAGGAATCGGTTGCACATGGATTCAATTTTCTTGATACATCCTCTTGGAAGCACAAAAGTTGAAATCCAGAAATTCACTAGCCCTGTAATAACTGAGGAGATTAGTTGAAGTCTCCCTGCAAATGAAAGGAAACGAACAACCAATTATCTGAACTTTTTCTGCAACTTTATCGATTAGTGGTGAATATTCCGCAACTTTCAACTTTCTAAAAATCAGTGGTAGTCCCAAGTATCTGATCGGAAATGTACCAGCCAGGAATCCGTAGCTAGCAATAGCATTGGATTCACTCGGGTTCAGCCCCGCGTGGAGTATCTGCGTTTTCTCATGATTCATACTTAGTCCTGACCAACTAGAAAAATCATCCAATGTTTCACTTATACCATGCAAGGAGGAACTACTTCCATTGAAGAAAATCATAACATCATCAGCGAACATGAGGTGAGAAATATTCAGAACCTCTGTGTTAGGGTGATAATGAATATAACCTGAAGAAAAACGTGAATTGAGCAGCCGAGAAAACACCTCCATAGCCAGAACGAAGAGATAAGGAGAAAGAGGATCTCCCTGTCTTAATCTTCGAGAACTCTTGAAAAATTCGCTTGATTGACCATTGATTGAGACCGTGAATGATGCAGTGGAGATACATTCTGATATCCAGTTGAAAAACTTCCCCGAAACTTTTAGTCCTCTAAGGGTTGCAAGAACAAAATCCCACCTCACTGAATCGAAAGCCTTAAGGAGATCCACCTTTAGCATCCCTCTTGGATCAATATTCTTCCAATTATAACCATTAACGATCTCCATAGCAATTAGAACATTTTCTGCTAGCAACCTGCCTGGCATAAATGCTGATTGGGAGTGGGAGACAACCGAGTCTAATAGATTCTGAAGTCATGATGCAAGAAGCTTTTATATTACCTTAATACAGCGTGTTCAAGCATGAAATCGGTCTGAAATCAGAAGTTCTCACCGCATTATGAATCTTTGGTATGAGAACTAGGGTCGTCGCATTCCACTGTTCTAAGAGTTTACCGGATTTGAAAAACTCATAAACTGCTTCAATCACTTCTGCTCCAACTACACTCCAACACCCGATGAAGAATTATGCGAAAAAACCATCCAGTCCGCAAGTCTTATTTCTGGGAAGAGAAAAGAATCCATTTTTAATTTCCAGAGCTGTGAATTCACCCTCTAGACTGGCTCTCTGAGCAGACGAACAATCATAGCCCAAGAGGTTTGTTATGTCATCTTGAGAAAACAGTGTTGGACTCACTTCTCCACCCAAAAGCTCAGCAAAGTAGTTGACACAATGACCTTGAATATCGATATGAGAGTGTATTCGAAAACCATCATCACCTTCTAGGAAGTGGATATGATTCATAGCTAACCTTGCTGACATCATTCTGTGGAAATATGCTGATCCACAGTCTCCTTCTTTCAGCCAGGTTACTCTAGATTTTTGCAATAAAAAAGCCTCCTTTGCTCTAACTAAAATAAGCAGAAGGATCCGACAACAACTGACTTTGAAGAAAGAGGACGATATCATGAGCTTCCTCTGTACGTTTTTCCAGGTTCGAGAAGTTAGCTTTGCTAAAGCTTCTTATCGGGTTCTTCAAGGATTTCAGTTTTTGGGAGACACGATACATTGCAGATCCAACAACATTAAGCGAAAACCAGTGGTTCCCAACTAAAGGGAGGAGACCTTCGTTTTGTAGCAGAAAATTAAAGAACTTGAACGATTTTCTCTGTCTTTGCTGAGCTGGATTAAGAACAATGCCACAAGAGGCATGATCTGAAAAATCAGGCTCGCCAAAAAAACCATAAGCCGCAGGAAATTCAACATGCCATAAATCATTCACCAGAATCCTATCAAACTTTTTTGCAACCGGATTTACCTTTCTTTTATTCCATCATGTATAGGAGCATCCTCTGAAAGATAAGTCTGAAAGAGACGCATCCAAAAGGCAATCATGGAACTCCCTAGTTGATATGTCCACATTTGATCCACTAACTGTAGAATGCTCGGTTGGATTTAGGACCTGGTTAAAGTCACCGATCACTGCCCATGCTTTTCCTGTCACATTCTAATTAGAGGATAACAAAACAATCTCCTCCCACAACACCTTTCTCTATTCCACCACATTAGAGGCATACACAAAGGATACGATAAAAGCATTATAATGGTCCGGCAGCTTCACCTCACAAGCCACCATTTGTAACGACTTTAGATATAATAGTTACCTTTACACTTGGGTGCCATAAAACCCAAATTTTGCCTAACTCCGAAAAACCGTAATTGTCCTCAAAATTCCAGCCTGGGAGTAAGTTGTTGATGAACTTCCTCTACTTAGGCTGCTTGACATGAGTCTCAAGTAGACTCCCAAAAATTGGTTTCTGCTGCTTACTCCATTTCTTAAAACCGGTACGGTGACTATTTACATTGAACCTCGTACATTCCAGCCGAAAATGTCTACACACATAAAGATTATTGTTTTTTGGGACCCTTGTCCCTAGAATTCTTTCGCATCCTTCTAGACTGCACTTCAATGAAATTTGTCTTACTTTCTCTTAATTCACCTTCTTCATTAGATTCACTAGAATCCACATCAGAAGAATCAGGATCTGCCTCTGAGCATTGTTTCTCTTTTGAAGCACCCACTTGTAGAACCGATTCTGCAGGAAATGTAGAACTTGATTCTCCGACAAGAGACTGGTTATAAATACTCTGCTCAGCCACCTTCTGTGTGGCATGACCCATCTGTTGAGATACCTTTGGTAGAGACTTATCCATCTCCTTTGTCACAGCGACATGGTGCTCCTGCGTGGTAACTGTAATCTTTTTCCCTTTTGCCGGAATTTTTTTAGCGGTTGTCCTTGTACACTTTGCCGAGTTATAACCCAAGGATTTGCAAACAGAACAAGTGATTAGAGCTTTCTTACATCTTTTAATGTTGTGCCCAATCTCATTGCAATGGGAGCATATTGGTGGCATCCATGGGCTCGACACACCTATTCTCCTGACTTCTCCAGATTGGAACTTTACATTAACGGCTTCCGGTAGCGGTTTTTTCGGATCAATTATGGTGAAAATCTTCGCCACCTCCAAATTGGCTTTGTTAGCTGTAGATGGATGCAAGAATTTTGACTCTCCAACAAGGCTAGCAATGTGTTCAAGACCCTCCTCATTAAAGAATTGCAAGGGAACTTGTCTGAGCTCTAACCATACTTGTTTCATCGGCACTAACCCCGATTCCCAATTGGCGACAAACATTGTCCGCCCATCAATGTTCCAGAGGTGCTGGTTCAAAACACGGGCTCTGGTGGCTGCGTTCGGTATCCAAAAAAGGAAAGCATAGCCCTTCATTTGCGTCACGGACACATCTCTGAACATCCTACTCCATATACCATTGACAATTGAATGCACTATTCCTTGGGATGGGGGCTCTGACATAGAATTGACCCAGAATAAAGCTAGCCCGTGAGCTTCTATTCTTCTCAATCACTGAATTTGGAATTTCCACACACGCTAAATACTGAAAAACACATTTCCAAAATCGCACATCACCATCTAATAGATCTCTCTTATCCAGTTTTCTTCAGCTTCTTAGTAATCTCAAAATGGCGCAACAGTCTTCCCGGTGAAACCAACGCCTATCCTGAAAGATGAGCTCGACATCGTGATCCCAACAATTCGTAACCTTGATTTCTTGGAGATTTGGAGGCCATTCTTTGAGCAATACCATCTGATCATTGTTTAGGGCAGTGATCCTTCCAAGACCATCAAGGTCCCAAAAGGGTTTGATTACAAGTTGTACAATAGGAATGATATCAACCGAATCTTGGGTCCCAAGGCCTCTTGCATTTCCTTCAAGGACTATGCTTGTCGCTGCTTCGGTTACTTGGTCTCCAAGAAGAAGTACATCTACACCATTGATGATGACTGCTTCGTAAGTGGCTCTCTCTCTCTCTCTCTCTCTCTCTCTCTCTCTCTCTCTCATTCATTTGTGGTTCTTTGATTGATCAAAGAGATTTTACAAGGAGATATAATTTAGATGTTATTTTGCAGACCAAAACTATTGCCCGACTATGAAATGAAACCAACATAATTAGGCTTCATTTCATAACCGAATTTAATAGCCAATAGTACTTGAAAAACAAGATGTATCTTGCTTCTCAAGTTATCTCCAATAGTTTTGTTTGTAAATTAGGGTTTTTATTTTGGATAAAACGGAGCTCTTACAATGTTTGTTTTGGGGGTAAATGATGTAGGTTGCAAAGGATCCATTAGGAAAAGAGATCAATGTCATTGAGCAGCATATCAAGAACCTCTTAACTCCATCAACTCCAAATTTCTTCAACACACTTTATGATCCATACAGAGATGGAGCCGACTTTGTTTGTGGATACCCTTTCAGTATGCGTGAAGGTTGCAAAACTGCAGCCTCTCATGGCCTTTGGCTCTACATCCCTGACTATGATGCTCCCACTCAGCTTGTGAAGCCACTTGAGAGAAATTCCAGGTAAATGTTGATCTCTCTCATAGAGACAACCAATTTGCTTTTCTCCCCTTTTTTAAAAGCTTAAAATATCATGAAACTATTCTCTTCTATTTTGCTAATTTAGTAGTCTTGGTTATATGTAGGTACGTTGATGCAGTCATGACCATCCCCAAAGGAACTCTTTTCTCCATGTGTGGTATGAACCTCGCTTTTGATCGGGAGCTGATTGGCCCGGCTATGTATTTTGGGTTTATGGGGCATGGACAACCAATTGGAGGTTATGATGACATGTGGGCTGGTTGGTGTGTCAAGGTATATATGTAATTCTCCTTAATTAATCTTGGCTCAATGAAAAGAAAAGTCATAGCCATTGTCTTTGGGCATTGGTTACATCGTCATCTTTAATACATATGTCTACGACTCAATCAACTTTAAAATGAAGATTTTCCTTAATTTCTTTTTTTTATAAATGATTTAGAAGTTTGATTTTGTTTGATATTTTGTGACCATTTATATTTAGCAGTGTTTATTATTACTTGAATTTATTTTTAATCAGTATATTATTTATGTAGTTTTTTAATATTCGTGCTTTAGTTTTATTTAAAACTTCTTATAGAAATGAGAGTGGTAGTGTATGGCAATGGAAAATGTAGGTGATATGTGACCACATGGGATGGGGAGTGAAGTCGGGGTTGCCTTAAGTATACCACAAAAAAGCCAGCAACCGATTCGAGAATCTGAAGAAGGAATACAATGGAATATTCTGGCAAGAAGAGGCGATACCTTTCTTTGAATCAGTGACTCTACCCAAAGAGTGTACTACGGTACATCAATGCTATCTCGAGCTTGCTAAGCTCGTGAAGGAGAAACTCGGAAAGGTGGACCCTTACTTCATCAAGCTTGCAGATGGAATGGTCACTTGGACCGAAGCTTGGGATGAGCTCAACACTACCCCATAGGGAACCAAAACTAAAGCGTTAAATGAAGAAGGTAAAAAAAGAGAAGGACGTTGTTAAATAAAGTCGATGGTATGGTCACATGTGTGTAATTGTAAATCCTCTATGTTTTTTCATAAGTATAATTAATGTTGTTTGTGGTTAATGTTTGTTTCGTATGTTATGTATAAAAAGATGGTGTACATCTATTCTTATGCTTATGTATGTTGCCTTTACGGTTTATATGTATGAAAAATATTAATGTAAATAGATAATAATGGTTTTTCTACTTTTGGAGATGGCAATTCTACTTTTGTTTGGGTTGATAATTGGTTGTATGATCATGCACCAACAAGACCGGGTGGGCGACATTCTTTGATGAATATCAATCTTAAAGTTTCAGATTTGATTGAAATTGGTACTAATAAGTGGAATGCACAAGTTTTTAATGAACTATTCACAGATGAGGATATCCGGCTAATAAGGAAGCACAAACCGATTCAGAATATGGAAGATACTTATGTTTGGGCAAACACAACTAATGGGTGATACTCGGTCAAATCAGGATATGAGATTATGAGTCAAAGAAAGCATAAAGATCTGTACCAACAAGCTGAGTCTCAACCTTTGGTCAATGCTTTGTATGAAGCTTGCTGGAATGTCAAAACCAGTCCGAAACTTAAACTTTTCTTATGGAAAGTTCTAAAAGGATCTTGGACTGTCTCAGAAAGATTGAAAACACGAGGAGTGTGTAGCAACACAGGTTGTATCTTTTGCCCGGAGGAAGCTGAAACAATTAACCACATTTTGTTTGAATGCCCTCTAGCGAGACAAATATGGGCTTTAGCAAACATTCCAATACCGATCAATGGATTCATAAGCTCGATATTTGAAAACATTCATCAAATGCTCCAAATTAGAAAGAGAATCGATGTCTCGGAGGATGCAAGATTGGCGGTGCCATGGATTTTGTGGACCCTCTGGAAGAGTCGAAACACAGTGCTCTTTAAAGGAAAGATGTATCAACCGAATGAAACAGTTGGAAAAGCTTATGAAGAGGTGGATAGAAAAGGGACGAGACCAAAGGTGTGGATGAAACCTGAGACAGGCCGTCTCAAATGCAATATAAGTTTTGCGTGGTCACAATCAAAAGCATTATCTGGAGCTTCTTGGGTACTTTGAAATGGTAATGGTTCGGTATTAATGCATAGTAGAAGGTCTTTCTCGCAGGTAAACTCTTGTTTCGATGCTAAAATAAAAGGGTGGAAATGGACATTGGAGAGTATGAGGAGCTTATACACAAAAAATGTTATCTTTGCTGCATCGGCTATGGAAGTCATTAAAGCTCTCCACAAGCCCCGGGAGTGGCCATATTTCAAAGGACATATTGCTCATCTCTTGAATCTTACCTCAAATCAAGAAGGATGGGATATAATTTTTGAGGATCCAAAGTGTAATAAAGGTGCCGCTGAAATTGCTAAAAGTGTGACATCGGATCTCCGGCTACATTCGTATGTTGCGATGGGAGCACCTAGGTGGTTAAGAGGGTTCTTTGATGAAGAAAGATGCAATACCATGGTGTAGTATATCAGGTTTTCTATTATCTCTTTACCATCTTTTTCCAAAGGGCTTATCATTAAGCTATGGCTTTGTTTTTACTTCACTCGGTTAGATGGGGTATGTTTTATGCTCTGTTTTTTCAGCTTGTATTTCTCGATTTGTGTGGGTCGAAATTTAGGCCAATTTGTTTTGGTTGTTTTTAGAGTGTAATTTATTTTCCTAAAGACTATGAAATCAATATTTTTCAGTGAAAAAATATATATAATAATGGTTTTTTATACACTAGTGGGAGTTTGGTATAGTAATCACAGAAAAAAAATATATACATTTGGTATAATTTTTTTAGTTGAGTGATGATAATTCCATAGTATAATTTATTTACATTATTGATAATATAGACTAATGATGACATCTACATAAGTATACTATGGAATTCCACATTCCTCCATCTTCTTTTTCTGATTAAGATAATCATTGATGGAAACCATAGCGTTTCGAGATCAAAAGATTGTGTGCAATAGAAAATTTGATGAGTTAGAGGCTAAGTTAGGACTTGATTACGGTTGGAATCATGTAGTTTCGAGATCAAAAGATCGTCTATGTTTCTTACTTTTGTTTCGTATGTTATGTATAAAAAAATGGTGTAATCTGTTCTTATGTTATGTATATTGCCTTTACGGTTTATATGTATAAAAAATATTAATGTAAATAATTAATAATGTTTTTCTTACACCATGGGAACTTGGAATAGTAACAACAAGAAAAAATATAAAATTTACGCTAGTTGGCTTTCCGCGCCATGTGCGGTTTAAATAATAATTAATTTTTCAGATATTAAATAAATTTTAAAATATATATTTTATTGATAAAAATTACTAATGGTGTTCAATCCAAATTTCAGTTAATATGAGCTTTACATTTTTGGTTTATGAATAATAGTATCTAGCTAGGAAAAATCGATGAATGTTTTTTTGAATGTGGTTTCTTTTAATCGAAAACGGAATATCTACACATATATGTTTACTATAAAATATGATATATAAACAAAGAATAAATCAATTATACATGAATATTCCATTTAGAATTCGAATACTCTACATATTTTGTTTATATTACATATAAATACAAAATATTATGAGTATTTTACTCTTGGAGTATATTAGCATAGAGCAAATATATAAGTTTACGTTAGCATAGTCATATAACTTTGTATATAAAAAGAAACATAGTGTAAAGTTTACATTTAATGAAAATATAAGTTTACTGAAGTTTGTTACGAGCTTGATATGGTTTATGAGCTATCTCGATCAATCATAAGTGTTGCTCGATTTTTTTTTCATTCAATTTCTCTCCACCATTGTTATCATTAGTCGATTCTTTGTTATTACAATCCTTCGTTTTGTATTTTTCTTCTTTCTTTGACCTAATGGTGTTCGATTTGGGTTCTTCATCATTTGATTCGCTTTTTTATTTTTTTCTTTGACCTAATTGTGTTCGATTCGTTTCTTTCATCAAATTAATGGGCACAATCTTTTGATCCTTTGGTTATTTCACTTTGCCATGGGATCTAACCCTGTTACTTCTTCGACTGATGGTGCGACAAATTTCTATTATAATGGGAGGCAAAATACAGATCACTATGAGAATCTTTACTTTCTTCATAGTGGATTACAACTAGTCATGGATTATCTCACGTCTGGAGCAGATTTTCATTCATGGAGAAGATCAGTTTGTATGGCGCTAAATGTATGGAATAAATTGGGATTTGTTGATGGTACAATACGAAAACCCCATGATAACCACAGAGAATTAGGTTCTTTGTCTAGATGCAATGATATGGTAGCTACTTGGGTAATGAATTCAAACTCTAAGAAGATAGGCCAACGTCTTTTGTTTATGACCACTGCTGAAAGAATGCGGAATAACTTGATGTCTCAGTTTATGCAAGATGATGCGCCTAGGTTATATGAAATTGAACAGCGTCTGAGTAATATAAAGCAAGGTTCAATGGATGTTAGTGCTTATTATACAGAGTTGGTCACTTTTTGGGAGGAATACAAAACTTATATTAAACTCCTTGTGTGTAATTGTGGAAGATGTGAGTGTAATGCAACTGCTATGTCGAAAAATTACAACAAAGAAATCAGTTACCAAATTCTTAATGGGGCTCAATGAAATCTATGAATAAATAAGGCGGCATATTTTGATGCTCAAGCCTATTTCCACTATTGAAGAAGCTTATAATATGGTAGCTCAAGATGAGAGACAGCGGATGATCAGGCCATCAACCAAATCTGAGAATGTGGTATTACAAGCAACTAGAGCTTATGATAGAAATGCTTCGGTTGTATTTGAACATACTGAATATGCAGCGGCCTATAACTCATGCAGGCCTAGAAGAAATAGACTTGTAAGCATTTATTGTGGTCAGCTTGGACACACTGTCCATAAGTGCTATAAAACCTATGAATATCCACCTGGATATAAATCTTCAAATCAAGGCACTTCATTCCACATTCCACCATTTACTCTTCGAGGTCAAAATTATTATGGTCCAAGACCACAATTCAAGTCTTCTACTTCTGCAAATATGGTTCCATAATAGAAGGCTATTGCAAATGTGTTTTCTGGATTATATACTGCTGGCTTAATGCCTTATTTGCCAATACTGCTACAAATATGGATGTTAGTCACTTCTCTCCAGCTCAGATTCATTCTCTTATTAAACAGTTGAGCACCCATGCTCGAGTTTCAGAGAATGCAGCTCTTTCTCCTTCCTTTTCCATTATTGAAACAAGTGTCATGGCTAGTCAATCCAATTCCGGCAAAGTTTTCCCTCTTTCTTCTATTCTCATATACGAACATCACTCCTTTACTTTCCAACATCAATGCCTCTCTTCTCTTTATCTATCCCTTCCCACTCGTTCTTGGATAATTGATATTGGAGTTACTAGTCATGTTTGTTCAGATCTTTCATTGTTTAGAAAATTTTACTTAACATCAGATATAACAGTTTATTTGCCTAATGGTACTAGGTTTCCTATTAGTCATACTGGTACAGTACAACTCTATGCTCATTTGATTTTCTATGATGTCTTACATGTTCTCTAATTCCATTTTAACATGATTAGTGTTAGTAGTCTTTATAATCAATGTTCTGCTTATTTCTATCCGACTTCATGTTTTCTTCATAATCTTTTTTAATTAGGACTTAATGGTTGGGAGGGGTGATCTAATTCATAATCTTTACATTCTTGATGTTCATACCCTCTCAACACCACCTGCAATCTCTGCTGCATTATGTGGATCCTTGACAAATGATGGGAATCTTTGGCATCAATGCCTAGGGCATCAATCATCTACCAAGTTACAAATTTTATCGGGTATTATTCCTATTCCAAACTCCAAAGTGTCTATAGATCATCATTGTCTTATATGTCTATTAGATAAGCAAAAGCGTCTGGCTTTTCCTTTTCATAACCACATGTCTTCTCATCCATTTGGTTTAGTCCACTTAAATATATCAGGTCCTTATTCTATTGAATCAGTTGACGGGTATATATATTTTCTTATATTGGATGATGATTGTACTAGAGTCACATATGAGTTTATTTGTTGAGAAATAAAAGTGATGTTTCTTTCCATCTTTATAAATCATGTTTCCATAGAATATCAAAGATTAAGGCCATTAGAATTGATAATGCACCAGAACTTGTTTTCACAAAATTAATAAAGAACATGGCATGATTCACTATTTTATTGTATTTATACACCTCAACAGAACTATGTTGTTGAAAGAAAGCATAACACTTACTTAGGGCATGACTGATTTAAACGCAGCGGGTGCGGATGCGGTTGCGGGAGTTTGCGAAAGCGGGCGATAGCGGTTTCTAGCATTATTGGACAATTTACACGACTGGTAAAACGGCTCGAAACGGATGCGTTTGCGGGACGTTTATGACTAGTTTATAGCGGTGCGATAGCGGATTTACATAAAATTACCAAAATACACATAATATATAATTTATATAAAAATCAAAAATATATTATTATAAAAAATTAAAATTATATATTTTAAATAAATCATAGAATAATTAAATTAAAAAATTTTAAGATGTTTGGAACATTTTTTATATATACAATAACATTTTTTGTAATTATTAAAATAAAATTTGAAATCAAAAATATATTATTATAAAAAATTAAAATTATATATTTAAAATAAATCATAGAATAATTAAATAGTATTTTTACAATAACTTTTTTTATAATTACAAGTTTATTTTAGTTTAATTAAAATATATATCAAGTGTATGTAATTTTATATGATAATATTCGATATAAAAAGTAAATTTTTAAAAATAACTTTTTTGTAAATTTTAGTTTAGTATTTAAGATAATATTTTTTTTTTTTTAATATTTTTTCAACCACCCGCAAACGCTCGTGGGAATGAGCTTTTGATTTAGAACGGTTCCTAGCGATATGAAACGGTACGGAACAGTATAGAGCGGTTTCTTTGATTGTTGTCAAACGCTACCAACCGCAACCGCCCGCAAACATAGCGTTTGCGAGTGATAGCAGGTGAACCAATCAACCCCTTCATGTGGCTCGTGTCCTTCTTTTTCAATCAAATATCCCTTTAGTATATTGGAGTGATTGTGTGCTTACGATTGTTTTTCTAATCAATGGAACACCTCTTCTAAATAATTAATGTCATTCCATATGAAATGTTGCTCAAAAACACTCTTGATTACTCTTTGGTAAGAAACTTTGGTTTTCGATGTTATTTTCCACTTTTCAAAAGGATATAAATAAATGTTCTCCTCGTGCTAGAAAATGTGTTTTTAGGATATCCTTCTGGATATAAAAGTTACAAAGTTCTTGATTTAGATATTCATTCTATTTTCGTCTTACGCAATGTTATCTTTCATGAAACTGTCTTCCCATTTAAAACTGCAAACTCATATTTCAGTAACTTTTTCTCACATTGTCTTGCCATTGCATGTTCCATTCATATCTCCATTGCATGATGATAATGGTTTACCTGTTTCATCCGATTCTTCTGCACATTCTACTCCATCTGTTTTACCTACACAACATGATCCATCTGTTTTGCATGTCATTCATGACCATTCTGCATCTTTTGTTCCTCCATTTGTACTTGTTTTACATGTCGCATCATTATCTTCTCTTGTTGTACATGCATCATCATCTTTTACTAATCCGTCTAGTACCACATCTCAACATGAAATGGTTGTATCTGATGGTACTTTGATTTCTCTTCCTAATGGAAAGCCAAAACGACAGACTAAAGCTCCTAGCTACTTGTCTAATTATCATTGTGCTCTTATTAAATCATCTCCTTGCCTTCCTTCTTCTCACACTACTCCATATCCTCTTCATATGTACTTTCATGTGAGAAGTTTACACTTCCATATTGTTCCTATCTTCTTTCATACTCTCTCGAAACAGAACCTAATACTTTTAAACAAGCTATGTCATCTGACAAGTGGAAGGGTGATGTGAATGAGGAGCTTCATGCTATGAAGCATAACAGAACATGGAGTGTTACTTCTCTACCACCTGAAAAGAATGTGGTTGGTTTCAAGTGGGTTTCCACCATTAAGTACAATTCAGATGGCACAATTGAGATATAAGGTTTGCTTGGTTGCAAAGGAGTTTACTCAGCAAGAAGGTGTTGATTTCAATGAGACTTTTTCTCATGTTGCCAAACTAACTAGTGTGTAAAGTTAATGTTAGGTTTGGTTGCTATCAAAGGCTGGGGAGTGACAGATGGATGTCTCAAATGCTTTCCTACATAGTGAGTTTGATGAAGAAATTTACATGCGTCTTCCAGTACAAGGTTATATTCCAGGTATTACTAACTCATTACCACCTGATGTTTTTTGCCATCTTCATAAGTCCATATATGGATTAAAATAAGCTTTTAGGCAGTGGAACCAGACTTTTACATCATTATTACTTGATGATGGGTTTACTCAATCGATGGCTAACACTAATATGTTTGTAAAGGAAACAACTACTGGTTTTAATATTTTTCTAGTATATGTCGATGATATAGCTATTGCCAGTAACAACTCTGATTACTTTGCTTCTCTCAAAGCTATTTTATCCAGAGCATTCAATATTAAGGATTTAGGCCTTTTATGTTTCTTTTTTGGACTGGAAATTACAAGATCTTCTAAAGGTGTTTCAGTACGTTAAAGAAAGTATACCTTGGATATATTAGAATATGTTGGTCTTATTGTTTGTAAACCTAGTATTGCACCTATGAATCCCTATGTTTATCTTAGTAAGGATACTGGCCAACCTCTGGATTCTGCAACTCCTTACAGAGAACTTATTGGTCGATTATTGTATTTGACTTTCACCAGGCCAGACATTACCTATGCAGTCCATAAACTCATCCAATTTCTTCAGTTTCCTACTAATGCTCATTTACATGCAGTTCACGGGATTCTTAACTATCTCAAAGGGAATCCAGGTGAAGGTCTTTTATATTCTGCAGACAATGATCTTTGTCTCACTGCATTTGCTGATACAGATTGGACGTCTTGCCCTGATTTAATACGATTAACTTATGGTTTATCTGTCTACGTTACATCTCTCATCTATTGAAATTTAAGGAAACAATAAACTGTCAGTAGGAGCAGCACAAAAGCAGAATATAGAAGTATGGATGATGTTACACATGAGATCATTTGGCTACAATAGTTGCTTATGTGACAAAAGTCTGCCATTCATATTGCCTCCAATCCCGTCTTCCATGAACGCACCAATCACACAGTCCGAGATCAGCTCAAAATGGTTCACTCAAAGCCATTCATGTTACAAGTGAGTAGTGACAATCAACTTGCGGATATCTTGACCAAGTCGCTCTATCCAGGACCATTTCTTTCCATCCTTGGTTGGATGTCTATGTCAAGCATTTTCATTCCTCAAGATAGTCCGGATTGAAAGGCTTGTGGAGACGTATTATAAATATTTTACTCTTGACGTATGTTAGCATATAATAAATAGATAAGCTTATGTTAACATAGTCATAACTCTGTATGTAAAAGGAAAACACAGTGTAAAATTTACATTTAATGAAAAAATTAATGCATAAAGATGGCTTCTTCTTCAACTCGTTTCTCTCTCTCCTAACGTAAGTTTGTTACGAACTTGATACAAAAAATATATTAATACTAAATTATTGAATATTTGTTATACATAAAACAATTATTAATCGAGTCTTGCACAAACAATTTTGTATCTTTCTCCAGATCAGTCATCGTGTTCTGCGATTCGTCACCGTGACTCGACAACTATCAGCGTGTGGCCTATTTATCCATGAGCTTAGAGCATCATGTGATGAGAACCACTGGCAATTCATCAATATTTTCTATTCTTATGGTCTAAATGGTAGTGGCTGAATCCGGCTAAATCTAGTTGAATTTTAGAATTTGGTTGAATTTTTGGTGATTTTTTACGAAATCTGACAGAATAATTTAAAATGTAAATGGTAATAGTTGACTCAGGATGAATTTTTGAAAAAACATAATTCATTAAATAATCTTATGAAAAAATTAGTCAAACAATTTTTGTGTCAACAAGATTGTTAATATATATATATATATATATATATATTAAATTTTACATTTGCTATATTTAATAATTTTATTAAACATAAAATAACAACGTAAAATATGAAAAGTAGATTTTGACGGAATTTTAAAATATTATATTTAATAGTTTTCTCAAACAAAATTATCATATAAAACCATAAGCTATCAAAATTAATTATTGATTGTTTACATTTTTGTTTTTATTAAAATTAAATTATTTTTTATTTTTTAGTTTACTATATTTTTGTACTAAACAACTTATAATAGTAAAATTAGATATTGATAGTTTTAATAATAATAATTTAGTTTATCTATGAAATAAAATATTAGAAGTACCGTTCGAGTAATTTTGTAAATACATAAATTTCACACAAAATAGTTTATCGCCTGAATTATCTTAGAAATAAAAAAATTAATCAAAAAATGATTTCAATAAATTTACGCCAATTTTTTTTTTTAACTTTCCTCAAATTTTTCTTAAAATTATATTAGTAAAAACAGTAGGAAACAATATTGAACCAACCAAACAAAAAATCTTAAATTAAAATTGAAATATGTGAACACGACCTATGTTCTTAAGTAATAAAATTACCTAAATTATTTAAAAGTTTTTAAAATTACAAAAGTTATTGAAAGTTTTCAAACAAAAATTTCTATAAATTATCTAAAATCATTTGTAGTTACCTGAAATACATGAACACGATCTGATCTTTACCCTATCCGTTTTAAATATTGAAGTATCCATACCATATTCGTATAATCCAGTCTATTTTAAAGATACATTTTGGATGTAATTTTCGATATCCTAAATATCTTTATCCAACTCTCATATCCACTATTATCCAATCTTTTACCCAAAATAAATATATCTATGAATTAATTAGTGTTGGAAGAATTGTTAAATCTTGTGATTTCTTTTTTTGCTGAATTGATGAATCTAACGGAATTTTGTTAAGTAACAAATGGTATTAGCGAAATTGCTTAATAGCCGAATTTTGCGAAATTTTTTGATGTTACCATTTAGGGACCTTAGCTATCCAATGTTTCAAATAAAGCACCGGTGGAACTGATAGTTTTTCCGAAAATAAATGATCAAATTATGTGCGCAAAATAAGAGTTAATATTTTTAACTTAAGTTAATGTTCCCATTCTAGAAGAACCCCATGCATAAAGAATACAAGGAGTGCTCAGATCTATTTGAAAATGTTGTGATTGTTTTAATTGAATTTGTAATCCTCCTGACAATTGAATATATTATTACATTACAAAAATTATAATGCCCAATGTGAATAATTATTAGATGCTTTTCTTTTCTTTTTTTAAATTCATCATCATATATGCTACCCTCTAAAATGGCCGGTCAAATTGTTTTCTAGTTAGGCTGAAAAAATATGGTATCATGATCCCAATATTCATCTACATTTTGGTAAAATCAAAAAATTTACGTCGAATAAAATAAAATAAATATTCCACTAGTTAATTTTATTGAAAAATATAAAATATATATATTTCAACTATTACATGTGGAGAAAAATGACTGTCCAAAACATATATATATATATATTATTTTTTGTCACATATATATATATGGAAGAAAATGAATAGAAAAAATCAATATTCAAAATTTTTCTAGACGCTAATACGGTGTTTGGGTTAGGCCTAGTGCCTAATAAACAAATTAGAGATTTATCAGAAATTAATCGGAGACTAGATTTTTGAATTTTTTTATATTATATTTAATTAGTATTAAAATTATTAAATATGGTTATTAAATAATATTTTTGCGAGAATGTTTCAAAGTATGATAACATCTCAGTTGGTTTATATCTCATTTCGGGCTTTTCACATTTATTTTATTGAGAGATAAAATCATAATTTTTCCGTTATCATCTCCACACGAATTCTAATTCTTTGAAATCTTATTTATGGTCGCCGATCATTTTTTGACTCGTTTTTTACTGTATTTTAGCTCATTGTCAACTGGATTTAGCCTATTAATGTAAGACCTAACATCAAATATCTATTTCCAAGCAAAAAAAATCAAGTGATTTTGAGTTTTTATTTAGATTTTTTATTTTTAATTCCGATTATAGTTTAATCCTAGCGGTTCTCCGTTGCCGAGCACATAACCGATGTTTTCGCGGTCTCTGCATTTTTAAAAGGGACAAAATTATTCCTTTAATTTGCATATATCGTATGTTATATCTCATTCATCTCTATTCTGTTAGTTTTTCACACCAACCATTTAATTATATTTAGATAAATGTCGTAGATTCTAATAAACCTTGTGATTTCGAAAGAAAATAGAAGTTTCTTAGTTAATTTATATGTACAAAACATGTAGTTTGCATTGTTTGTATAGTAGAGAAGATAAGAAACTAACGATTGCAAATTTTCATGCTATTAGATCAATTTTTTAAAAAATATTGCTTGTGTTTTGAAGGTTGAAAAACAAAATGTGTATTAAATTATTAATTAAGGATATCACTGTATCTTTAACAACAAAAATATTATTGTATGATGCAGATCATCAAGAACATGTGACACCCAATTCCTTCTTTAACGTCTGATTCTCATCTTTATTGCCCAATTTTTATCTTTAACGCTCAGTTGCATCTTTACTTTCATATGAAATTATGGAAAATTGGAAGAGATTTTGAATATTTTGTTTTTCCATCTGATAGATTATATTAAAATCGAAGTAGATTTTACAAACGCCAGCGGAGGACAGAGATTTCCCGGAAGCTAAGCCGGTGAAGAAATTTTAAGCCCTAAACAAGAGAAGCACAAACTTTTAACAAATAAGAACTAATAACGCGGATTAATAATGTAAATGCTAAGTTTCAAACTTCTACTTTTCACTGGAAATTCCGAGAGCGTAAACTTGACTGAAGTCGCCGGAAAAACTGACAACAACGGGAAAGAATATATGATCTTTTTGCCTCGCTTGGTAATAAGAAGATTTCGGAAATGAGAATATTTTGTATACATGATATTGCGACGAAATCTTAATTAGTTTACATTGTTTTGTAGTCATATGCTCGGATGTTCACCCAATAGTCAATTTTAGAAAATGATGTTAGTATAGTAATAAAAAATCTAAGTTTCCATTAAAAAAAAAGTAATATAATTATTAGCGTATGTATTAAACATATAAAATTGCGATCCATTTTTCGTATCGAATAACAAAAACACGACCAAGCGGTTTTTGTAGCATTCAATCAATCAATTTATGTTGTAGTTGATTTTTTACACTTATCGGATGCTAAGTTTTTAGGGAATATATTATTTGGGATACTAAAAATTCGTTTTTTCAAAATTTTAACTTTTGTTTGCTGTGATATCAGTTTACACGAAGTTTATTCTCGTTACGAGAATGTATGTTCTCTCCTTTAATGAGTTTGTGGTAGTCCATGTGAGTTATAACTATACTGATATTTTAGGTGATGTAAAATCGAAGTGTATTGCAAATGAGTCTTTCACGTTTTTTCTTTGTTTTTTTTGGGTCGAATTCACAACATATACCTTGATGGATTTATTCCTCTCCATTTAATAAAATTACTTGACGACAATAACAATAAAGACTACGCGAGATTGCTTGAGTTTTACACTCTTCAATCACATAATGAAAGACATAAAATTGATCACAATGAAGATATTGGCCAAAATGGGAATACATAAAATGTGGCTACAATGGGTCATAGTGTGGTTGATGTAATTTCAAGCTGAGTAGTTGTGTACGGTTCTTGTCAAATACAATTGTACGTTTTCGATCATAAATCAACCATGAAACGTAAGTTAATCTTATACTGTAATAATAGAACGGGTATGTTTCCAGAAAAATTATGTTTTCCTCCGATTTTGTTTTCGGGGTTGTTTCTACATTCGTTGGCTTTGTTTTTCATCCAAAATTATATGTAAAAAGGAAAATTAGATGAAAAACAAAAATCATAACAGTGACAATCTTTTTTTTTTTTTCAACAATGACAATCTCAAGCATATTAGACATAATTACATGCCTTTTGCGTATCCATTAGACTCATTAGATAAAACAAAAAAAAGTCTCAATAACTTTAAAAAGAATATTTTAACATATGCAAGAAACTCAAAATCTAGTTTTATGTGATCTGTAACACCATATAAAAATTTACCATCAAATATAATTTTACTACTCAAAGAATATACAAAACAAATTTTCAGACACTATATGATTTAAAAAATAAATAAATCATTGTACGTAATTGAAACAGAAAATCATTGTTGTTACTTGTTATTACGTAACTCTATTTAAAAATATGTTAATGATGGATGACTAGACGACTAGAAACATCAAACAAGTTTTGCCAAAAGAGGAGTGAAGTTACGTACCATTTTATCCTTCAATTAATATAATGTTTTTCTCACCTCTATAAATACTGAAGAATCCATTTCCAAAATTGCACATCACCATCTAATAGATCTCTCTTATCCAGTTTTCTTCAACTTCTCAAGTCATCTCAAAATGGCGCAACAGTCTTCCTCGGTGAAACCAACGCCTATCCTAAAAGATGAGCTCGACATCGTGATCCCAACGATCCGTAACCTTGATTTCTTGGAGATGTGGAGGCCATTCTTTGAGCAATATCATCTGATCATTGTTCAGGATGGTGATCCTTCCAAGACCATCAAGGTCCCAAAAGGGTTTGATTACGAGTTGTACAACAGGAATGATATCAACCGAATCTTGGGTCCCAAGGCCTCTTGCATTTCCTTCAAGGACTCTGCTTGTCGCTGCTTCGGTTACTTGGTCTCCAAGAAGAAGTACATCTACACCATTGATGATGACTGCTTTGTAAGTGACTTTCTCTCTCTCATTCATTTGTGGTTCTTGATTGATTTCAAGCTGGATCATAGAGATTTTACAGGGAGATATAACTTGGATGTTATTTTGCAGACCAAAACTATTGCCCGACTATGAAGTGAAACCAACCATAATTAGGCTTCATTTCATAATCGAATTTTAATAGCCAATAGTACTTGAGAAGCAAGATACATCTTGCTTCTCAAGTTATCTCAAATAGTTTTCTTTGTAAATTAGGGTTTTTATTTTGGATAAAGCGGAGCTCTTACAATGTTTGTTTTGGGGGTAAATGATGTAGGTTGCAAAGGATCCATCAGGAAAAGAGATCAATGTCATTGAGCAGCATATCAAGAACCTCTTAACTCCATCAACTCCAAATTTCTTCAACACACTTTATGATCCATACAGAGATGGAGCCGACTTTGTTCGTGGATACCCTTTCAGTATGCGCGAAGGTTGCAAAACTGCGGTCTCTCATGGCCTTTGGCTCAACATCCCTGACTATGATGCTCCCACTCAGCTTGTGAAGCCACTTGAGAGAAATTCCAGGTAAATTTTGATCTCTCTCATAGAGACAACCAATTTGCTTTTCTCCCCTTTTTTAAAAGCTTAAAACATCATGAAACTATTCTCTTTTATTTTGTTAATTTATTAGTCTTGGTTATATGTAGGTACGTTGATGCAGTCATGACCATCCCCAAGGGAACTCTTTTCTCCATGTGTGGTATGAACCTCGCTTTTGACCGGGAGCTGATTGGCCCGGCTATGTACTTTGGGCTTATGGGGCATGGACAACCAATTGGAGGTTATGATGACATGTGGGCTGGTTGGTGTGTCAAGGTATATATGTAATTCTCCTTAATTAATCTTGGCTCAATGAAAAGAAAAGTCATAGCCATTACCTTTGGGCATTGGTTACATCGTCATCTTTAATACATATGTCTACGACTCAATCAACTTTAAAATGAAGATTTTCCTTAATTTCTTTTTTTTATAAAATGATTTAGAAGTTTTGATTTTGTTTGATTTTGTTTGATATTTTGCAACCATTTATATTTAGCAGTGTTTATTATTACTTGAATTTATTTTTAATCAGTATATTATTTCTGTAGTTTTTTAATATTCGTGCTTTAGTTTTATTTAAAACTTCTTGTAAAAATGAGAGTGGTAGTG
Source organism: Pseudoturritis turrita (assembly GCA_900406555.1). Classification (NCBI taxonomy): domain Eukaryota; kingdom Viridiplantae; phylum Streptophyta; class Magnoliopsida; order Brassicales; family Brassicaceae; genus Pseudoturritis; species Pseudoturritis turrita. The sequence goes on along the minus strand of OVBL01000180.1, from coordinate 99,484 downwards.
TATTTTTCTCTTGTTTCCGGACAGTAATTTACTTAACTTTTCGGGCAATATTGGACAATGTAGGTGATATGTGACCACATGGGATGGGGAGTGAAGACGGGGCTGCCTTACGTATACCACAAAAAAGCCAGCAACCGATTCGAGAATCTGAAGAAGGAATACAATGGAATATTCTGGCAAGAAGAGGCGATACCTTTCTTTGAATCAGTGACTCTACCCAAAGAGTGTACTACGGTACATCAATGCTACATCGAGCTTGCTAAGCTCGTGAAGGACAAACTCGGAAAGGTGGACCCTTACTTCATCAAGCTTGCAGATGGAATGGTCACTTGGACCGAAGCTTGGGATGAGCTCAACACTACCCCATAGGGAACCAAAACTAAAGCATTAAATGCAGAAGGTAAAAAAAAAAGAAGGACGTTGTTAAATAAGGTCGATGGTATAGTCACATGTGTGTAATTGTAAACCCTTTATGTTTTTCATAAGTATAATTAATGTTGTTTGTAGTTAATGTTTGTTTTGTATGTTATGTATAAAAAGATGGTGTACATCTGTTCTTATGTTTATGTATGTTGCCTTTACGGCTTATATGTATGAAAAATATTAATGTAAATAAATAATAATGGTTTTTCATACACTAGTGGGAGTTTGGAATAGTAACCACAGAAAAAATATATACATTTGGGTATGATTTTTTTAGTGGAGTGATGATAATTCCATAGTATAATTTATTTACATCATGGATAATATAGACCTCTTGTTATAATGATGACATCTACATAAGTATACTATGGAATTCCACATTCTTCCATCTTCTTTTCTGATTAAGATAATCATCGGTGGAAACCATAGCGTTTCGAGATCAAAAGATCGTGTGCAATAAAAAAACTTGATGAGTTAGAGGCTAAGTTAGGACTTGATTACGTTTGGGATCATGTAGCTACTCCAGTATAGAGCCAGACATTGAGGCATCATCTAGATCTTCAATCTCTAGATCAAGCTTCAATATCTGGATAAAAATTTTAATAATAAAATAATCTAGATCCACTTATAAATCATGACTAACTCTCATTTGCTGGCTTTTTTTATTTAGCCCACAAAATTTTAATGGATTTCTTGTCATAAACAGGCCTGAAACTATACTTTATGATTCGGATTCTCGATTTCGATCTTACTTACCGTGTAGCATGTGCATGCATAATAAGTACACCCATAAGTGGCCTCAAGTGAAAAAAAAAAACAATTTATTGCAAGGGAAGGAAATATATTTTCTTGTTTTTTTGAAGAAAATCAAGGGAATACATGTGAATTAAAGAAAAAAACTAGAATAAAAATACCAACTAGAATAAAAAGAAAGTCTATGAATTATCAACTTTTGTTAATTTTAGACATATTTCCCTCCTCATTAATCATTTTTTTAAAGGAATGTAAGTATCATTGGAATGAAAAGTTGAAGTTTTACAAAAGAGCTTAACCTATGATAATTGATTCCCTGCCAAAAAAGAAATTAAAAAAACAGGGGAATCAAAGAGCTGAGGGTGAAATATAATCTCCTCACTGAATCTATAAATTCATTAGGTCCCTAAAGAGTCTTCGGTTCATGCGAGTTGTTATGGTGTTGCGAATCTGTCGGTCGATCTCTTTGAAGATCAATTCTACGGAGACATATTGGTGATTGTGAAGTACATTATTTCTCTGTTTCCAAATGTGATAGAGTGTAGCTTGAGCAACTATCTTCCTCAGTGTCAAAGGAGAAGAATCGTTCTTGGTCTTTGTCCAAGCCAAAAGAGCTAGCCATGTGTGAAAGATGCAGGGTGCAAGGCCTAGACGTAGTTGAACTAGGTTCCAGATTTGCACACTGTAGTCACAATGCAAGAGAAGATGGTCCTGAGTTTCTGAATAAGTGGAACATAGACATCATCTCATTTGAATTTGCATCCCCCAAGATGCTAATCTAGCACGAGTAGGCAATTTGTCCAATTGAGCAAGCCACATCATCAAAGCATTTTTTAGTATGGCTCCTTCAAACCAAATCGATGAGTGCCAATCTGTCACAGTCGCACGAGGCCTTAGTGTATCCCAAGTTTTGTTTGATGGAAAAAACTGATACTTGACCCCCTCAAAACACCAACTGTATGGGTCTTCCGAAGTAGATGAGCTAGGCAGCTAAATGGTTATTAGGTGAACCTGAAGATCGAGAGCTTAATCTGATTGTGGTGACGGAATAATCCAAGTATCCAATCTGTGAGATTGCAAGAGTCTGCAACTTTTTTTGTGTAAGGAATTCTCATGTTCCTAGGACCCTCATGACCAATGTAATTGATAACAGGACCTAGAGGAGTCCAATTATCATACCAGAAGCTTGTCTTTTGGCCGTTTTTAACAGAGCACTTGATAAAATTTTCAGCAAGTGGTCTAAGATAAAGAAGTGATTTCTAGTTCCAAGAATGCTATAGAGTAGACTCTAGGGCCCAAAAGATGTCATGCTTTAAATGATGATGATTGTGCCAAGCAACCCACAAAGAGCCACTATTAAAAAATAACAACCAAATGAGACGGAGGCAAAAGGTTATGTTCTGGACAGCAAACCGCATAAGTCCCAACCCTCCTTCCTGTTTTGGTAGGCAGACCGAGTGTCAGGCAACTTTTGCGGTCCAGAAGTTGTCTATATTGCATGTCCAAAGAAACCGTGAGCATAGGGACTCAATCTTTTTAATGCAGCTGCGTGGTAGCACAAAAGTGGAGGTCCAAAAGTTCACCGTGCTAGTGATTGCAGATGAGATCAGTTGAAGCATGCCTGTAAAAGACAGTGAATGTACAACCCAAGACTTGAACCTCCTTGCAATTTTGTCCAATAAAAGGGTGTATTCTGATATTCTGAGTTTACGATACATAAGAGGTAACCCCAAGTATCATATGGGGAGTGAACCAATAGGGAAACCGAAGTTAGTTAAAGAAACAGTTTCACTTTGGTTCAAACCCGCATGGAAAAGTTCTGTTTTTTCTCTATTCATCCCTAAACCAGACCAAGCAGCAAAATCAGCCATTGTTTCAGTAATTACATGTAATGAGCTGGCACTTCCGTCGAAAAATATCATCATATCATCAGCAAACATAAGGTGAGAGATAGCAATCTCCTCTGTCTTTGGGTGATACCGTATAATCCCTGCTTCAAATCTCGATTGAAGAAGAAAACTGAAAACCTCCATAGCCATATCAAATAGATAGGGCGAAAGTGGGTCGTCATATCTTAAGCCTCTAGTGCTCTTGAAATAGCCACCATTCTGCCCATTTACAGACACAGATAATGTTGGTGTGGAGATGCATTTCAAAATCTAGTTTAAGAACTTCTCTGGGATGTGGATATCTCTTAACGTGGTAATAATGAAGTCTCATATAACAGAGTCGGACGCCTTTCTGAAGTCAACTTTGTGCATGGCTCTTGGTTTTATGTTCTTCCAGTTGTAACCATGGACAATCTCTGAGGCCAATAGAATATTTTCAGCTAACATTCTCCTTGGGATGAAAGTAGACTGAGAGTGAGAGATGAATGATGGAAGAAGCTTCTTGAGTCGCCAATAGCTTGGATATGACTTTATAGACAGTGTTGCAATAAGATATGGACCTAAAATCCGTAGACTTTGACGCATTAGGGAATTTTGGGATAAGAAGAAGGTTCGTTGCATTCCATTGCTTTAACCTTAAACCCTCATTAATCATTTACACGATGCTATTTTCTTATTAAAAAAAGTGTCTGGTCTAGTTTGGTAAACCGACTTGCTCAAATTTTATAATTTTCTATCCTAAATTCATAACATATGATTTCCACATCTGGAAGTTCCTATGCTAGTTCGGAATGCAATCCAATCTTCCATTGATCTCAACGATTAATGATTTTTTGGTATCCAGTAGAAATAGATTAGGTCATGCACAAGACTCAAAAACCAAATATTTACTTCTTTTTCTTTTAAAATAAATGTCAGAATTAAAAAAAAAAAAACGCTTTAAGTGTTTTTCATAAATTTTGTGAAAGACTAATGTTTTTTACATATTTATTCAAATAGATATAGAAGAAATTATTTAGACAAGGATGAAGAAATAAAAAATTTAGTATAAAAAATACTAATAAAATATATATAAGATAAGTTAGTCTAATAACAAAACATAAAGTAAAACTTATAATGGAGGCCCGCGGGAGATAAGTAGGCACGGTGTAACACCCGTGATCCGTATTTGTACTTTTGGTACGAGTGGTAGTGAGGTTGATTCGAACATGGTTGGTAAAAACTAAGAAAATTGCCTTAAGGCATGGAAGGCCACGGCAGATTGACCCGTGGGTCACGTTTTTATCACCCTTGGGTCGAGTTTCGGCTAGTTTGGTGTTAATGAGCCGCGAGTTTGAGTTTGTTGCTAATGAGTCTTTGGGCCATGGATCATATATCAAATGGATGGCGGTTAAGGGCTGGTTTGAGTCGGTTTGGAGTAAACCGAATGCCTTTCTCTCCAAGGCTAGGGTTTTGAGCATTTAATGCATTTAATGCATTTACTGCATTTAATGCACTTAAGGCCTATATAAGAGAGGCCGTGGGAGCTCTCTCATTTCTCATTTCCGCCACTCAGAGAAAAATAAGAGAGAGAGAGAACGAGAGGAAGAGACAGAGAGTTCTTCGTTCTTCGTTCTTCGTGAGTTCTTCGTCGGATTTGCGAAATCAAAAGCTAAAGTTGGAGGGTGGAGATTCTAGGTAAGAATCTTTTGAATCTTAGTGTTTTCTTCGTTTGATCAGAAGTTTGGCTCTGATTTTTGAAGATCGTGTTTGTCAAAAGGTGAAGGTGGTTCACGGACGTGGGTGATCTCATCCGTGGGTGTGTTTCAATCATTCGGGTGTGTTTGATTGTGGTGCGGTTCGGATCTAGGTAAGATCAATTGAACCCATGTATTTCATAGATCGTATAGCTCGTTAGGGCTGATCCGTGAGTGCTTGTTGTTGTGGTCTTTATTAAGACATTGCTTGTTGTTGTGGCGTGTTGGATCGTATGGATTAGGTGAGCGTACGGATTACTAGGTGATAGCAATCGTACCAAGGTGTTTCCATCGACCATCCGTTTGCTAAGGTGAGTTCGTAACCGTAGCTTGCATCTAGGGTTGTTTGTATGATGCGTGGAGTCTATGTTTGCGTGTTATGTTTGTGGTGATACACTTCGGTGTATGGTGATACACTTCGGTGTATGGTGGTACACTTCGGTGTATGGTGGTACACTTTGGTGTATGGTGATATACTTGGGTATATGGTGATGTAGTGTGCACACGTAATCATGGTGGTGTCTGATCAACACATTTTCTTGTACGTTTACGTACGGGTGATTGTTTGAGTTGATATGTTTAATGCTTAAACATGGTGATATTATGTTATATGAAAATGGTGATATATGTTAATGGTGAACATGGTGATAATATGTTAATATTGGCTTATGTTTTCATATGATGATGTTGGATGTTAGCTGGTGAGACGGGATGACCGATCTCACTAAGCAATTCGTTTGCTTATGCCCCCTTTCATGGTGGCAGGTAATAGAAGTGGCTAAGGAGCACACGAGACAAGGCTGGAAAGGAGGGGATGGATTAGGACGGGGTTTATGTTGTTTAAGCATTCGTTTGATATTGGTTGATGTTTGCATACGTTGATGCTTAGTCTGTTTCGTTAATGCTTAAGTTGTGAACCTGGTTTAAAGTTGAAATAAAATACTCTGGTTATTCCTATGCATGTTCGGGAACCCGCTAAGTTGTTAGTCTTCCGCTAAGTTGTAATTAATGGCCAAAAATTTGACTAAGTAGTTACGGTCATTTGTATGATTGTTCGCTGGTATCTTAACCCCGGATAGGTTCACCGGGTTAGGGTGTCACAAGTTGGTATCAGAGCGCGGTTCATTCTAGGATTGAATGTATTTGCATGGGGTTTTAGTGGGCTGTCTAATCCATCCTTCCAGCTGTCTCGCGGTAAGTCTTGGTGTTTGTTGGTTGTAGATGTGTTGCTAAGTTAGTTCACCACTAACTTAGTATATATCATCTGGTTTGGCTTGTAGATGGCTAAAGGTAACAACAGGAAGGCAAGGAGTACTGCAGCAGCGGCAGCAGCTGCGAGTAACACTGAGAGCAGTGTGGCTAGAAGTTCTGATCATGGGGAGGACCGTCAGGTTGACGATCACGTTGAGATTGGTCAGAACGTGGGGAACGTGGGAGTGAATGCAGCAAATGTCGAAGCTGCAGCAGCTGGTCCGACTCGGGAGGAGTTTGGACTAATGCTGGGTGCGTTGACCCAGATTTTGGCAAGGTTGCCGCAGGTTGCACCAGCACCTGCAGTGGTGGAGGCGCCAGTGGGGGTGGTACCACCAGTGGATGTGGTACAACCGGCTGTGGTTCAAGGGGCGGTTGGTGTAGTTCCGTCCTATCTGACCATGATGGAGCACATGGTGAGATTGGGAACCCAGAAGTTTGAGGGTGGTTCTGATCCAGTGGAGGCAGACGAGTGGAAGTCGAGGATGGAGAGGAACTTCGTTTCTATTCGTTGCCCGGAGGACTACAAGAAGGATATCGCAGTGCACTTCTTGGGTGAGAAGGCCTACGATTGGTGGTTGGGCGTATCCGGGAGGATGCTGGACCCAGACTGTTCATGGGAAGTTTTCTGTGGGGAATTTCGGGCTAAGTATTTCCCACCGGAAGCAGCTGATAGGTTGGAGAGTGAGTTCTTGGAGTTGCGTCAGGGTAGTATGACCATCCGGGAGCTCGAAGTGGAGTTCAACAGACTGAGGAAGTATGCTGGACGGCATATGGAGGATGAGGATGCTCGTATCCGTTGGTTCATGAGGGCGATGCGGATTGACCTCCGTAACCGTGTTCGGATGAGCAACTTTACTACGCTTACCGAGCTAGTAGAGAAGGCAGCAGCTTTGGAGTCCGGGTTGGACGAAGAAGCAAGGCAGCTTGGTATGGTGAAGCAGACGGTTCCAGCAGTATCGTATGCTAAGAGTGGGAATGTTTTCGGGCAGAAATGGAAATGGGATAAGCACAGGAGTGGGGGCAAGGTGACCCCTACTCGCGGTGCATGTCCGAAGTGTGGCAAGATGCATCAGGGTCTGTGTAAGACGGCATCTGGAGGGTGTTTCCGTTGTGGCAGCACGGAACACAGGATCAGCGAGTGCACGGCTCCTAAGGTGTGCTACCATTGTGGCGAGCCGGAGCACATTAAGCCCAATTGTCTGAAGCTTGGACAGTCGGGAGGAAGTCAGCCATCGGCTAAGAGGCAAGCGGTGGAGACAGCCGTGATGCCAAGGGTGTACTCGATCTCGGAGGATGCCATTGATCCAAGTTCGTCTCGTCAGATTTCTGGTTAGTACATCTATCTTACCTGGTGAATTTGCATTACGTTTGCGTTGTGTTTAAAAAGTTGCCGTTTGCATTGCGTTGCATTTGCATTGCATTTGTGGTTATCGTTGGTGGTTGAGTCTTAGCATTCTAAATGAATGTGTAGGGACTGTTTGTATAGGCGGGTTAGCGACTCATGTGTTGTTCGATTCTGGAGCAACACATTGTTTTGTTAATCCGGAGTTAGTAGGAAAGGGTGGGTTCGTAAAGGAACCGGTGGATCAGTTGGGAATGGTCCAAGCAGCAGGTGGACAGGTGATGATGACCTACGGAATGGTCATGAATGTCTCGGTGATGATCGATGGGATCGATATGCCGGCAGACTTGAGGGTTTGTCGTGTCAAGTTCTACGATGTGATTTTGGGTATGGATTGGCTCGACAAGTATAAGGCGCATCTAGACTGTCACCGGAGGCGTGTTTGGTTCGAGAAGGGCGACGCGAGAGTTATGTTTCAAGGGATTCAGACTTCGCCGAGCAGCTTGATCGTGTCGGCTATCCAAGCCGGGCAGTTGATCGAGAAAGGGTGTGAAGTTTATCTGGCTACTATCAGTACGGGTGACGAAGGACCGATTGCCGAGTTGGGAGAAATTCCAGTGGTAAGGGAATTCGTGGATGTGTTTGAGTCGTTGACCGGACTACCACCGGCAAGGTCGGATCCGTTCACCATAGAGTTAGAGCCAGGTACGGCTCCGATCTCTAAGGCATCGTATAGGATGGCGCCTGCTGAGATGGCCGAGCTGAAGAAGCAGCTCAGTGAGTTGGTGGACAAGGGTTTTGTTCGTTCGAGCAGTTCGCCGTGGGGAGCACCGGTGTTGTTCGTTAAGAAGAAGGATGGGAGTTTTCGGTTGTGTATCGATTACCGTGGGTTGAACCGGGTAACCGTGAAGAACAGGTATCCTTTGTCGAGGATTGATGAGTTGTTGGACCAACTCAAGGGTGCTACCTATTTTTCGAAGATCGATTTGGCTTCAGGTTATCATCAGATTCCGGTAGCCGAGGAGGATGTTCGTAAGACCGCCTTTAGGACGAGGTACGGCCATTACGAGTTTGTGGTGATGCCGTTTGGGTTGACTAACGCACCGGCAGCGTTTATGAAACTCATGAACAACGTGTTCAGGGAGTATTTGGACGAGTTTGTCATCATCTTTATCGATGACATACTGGTGTACTCGAGAGACCGAGATGAACACCGAGTCCATTTGGAGAAGGTGTTGAGTAGGCTGAGGGAGTAGAGATTGTTCGCCAAGTTTAGCAAGTGTAGCTTCTGGAAGAAGGAGATTGGGTTCTTGGGTCATATCGTCTCGAACAAGGGAGTGTCCGTTGACCCAGGGAAGATCAAAACCATAGAGGAGTGGCCAAGACCGCACAACGCATCTGAGATAAGGAGTTTTCTCGGATTGGCTGGGTACTACAGGAAATTCGTGAAGGGATTTGCTAGTACGGCCAAGTCTATGACACAGCTAACGGGAAAGGATGTTCCGTTCATGTGGGCGGCCGAGTGTGAGAAGAGTTTCTCGACACTTAAGAGGATGCTAACCAGTGCACCGGTGTTAGCATTGCCCGAGCCGGGTGAACCGTTCGTGGTTTATACGGATGCTTCAAGGTTGGTTCTGGGTTGTGTTCTGATGCAGAAAGGTAAGGTGATTGCTTATGCGTGTAGGCAGTTGAGGAAGCATGAAGGGAACTACCCTACCCACGATCTAGAGATGGCAGCGGTGGTGTTTGCTTTAAAGATTTGGAGATCCTATCTCTACGGTGGTAAGGTTCAGGTCTTCACCGACCATAAGAGCTTGAGGTACATTTTTACTCAGCCTGAGTTGAACCTTAGGCAGCGTAGATGGAGGGAGTTGGTTGCAGACTACGATGTGTCTATCGAATACCATCCGGGTAAGGCTAATTCCGTGGCCGATGCACTAAGTCGTAAGCGTGTAGTGGTGGCTTCGGAAAAGGACATGGAGTCATTGGTAAGCATGGTGAGTGCTTTGCGTCTAGCAGTTTTGACGGATGAGGTGGAACCGTTGGGTTTGGGAGCAGCGGATCAGGCGGATTTGTTGACTCATGTAAGAGCAACCTAGGAAAAGGATGAGAAGTTGAATCAGGCAGCTCAGAATGATAAGACCGAGTACCAGATTTCGAATAATGGTACGATTTTGGTGAATGGTCGAGTGTGTGTTCCGAGTGACAAGGTGTTAAAGGACGAGATCCTTAAGGAAGCACACCAGTCTAAGTTCTCCATTCATCCGGGAGCAACTAAGATGTATCATGACCTGAAGAGGTACTACCAGTGGGTAGGAATGAAGAGGGATGTTGCTCATTGGGTTGCGAGTTGTCCGACGTGTCAGTTGGTTAAGGCTGAACATCAGGTTCCGGGAGGGTTGCTACAGAAGTTACCGATTCCCGAGTGGAAGTGAGACATGATCACGATGGATTTTGTCACGGGATTACCGATGTGTGACGGTAAGGATGCGATTTGGGTCATCGTGGACCGATTGACCAAATCGGCACATTTCTTGGCAGTGAACCGAAATGATAGATCGGAGAAGCTAGCCGAGATTTATGTGAGGGAGATTGTGCGATTGCATGGAGTTCCGGCAAGTATTGTGTCTGATAGGGATTCTAAGTTTGCTTCGGCATTTTGGAGGGTGTTGCAGAGACGGTTTGGAACTAAGGTTCACATGAGTACTGCGTATCATCCTCAGACGGACGGACAGTCCGAGAGAACGATTCAGACTCTGGAGGATTTGCTAAGGGCGGCAATCCTAGATTGGGGTGGAAATTGGGAGAGCCATTTGTCGTTGGCGGAGTTTTCGTACAATAATAGCTACCAAGCTAGTATCGGCATGTCACCGTACGAAGCCTTGTATGGCAGGCCTTGTCGTACACCCCTTTGTTGGACACAAGTGAGGGAGAGGAGTATCTTTGGTAGAGATTTCGTGGACGATACGACTGAGAAGGTCCGAATTTTGAGAGTAAAGCTTAAGGAAGCTCAGGACCGGCAAAAGAGTTATGCGGATAAGGGTCGGAGAGAGCTGACGTTTGAGGTGGGAGATATAGTCTATTTGAAGATGGTTACCTACAAGGGTAAAGAGCGGTCTAGTCAGACGGCTAAGTTGAGTCCGAGGTACATGGGTCCGTATCGGATTGTGGAAAGGATTGGTGCAGTGGCATATAAGTTGGATTTACCACCGGCTTTGAAAGCTTTTCATAAGGTGTTTCACGTTTCTATGCTAAGGAAGTGCATGGTAAACGGTGAAAACGTGGTTGTTAATCCTCCGGCAGATTTGCAGCATAATCTGACCGTGGAAGGTAAACCTGTCAGGATCGACCGGAGAGTTCGAGCAGACCGAAGGAAAAAGGTCAAGTTGATTCAGGTCGTATGGGATTGTGATGGTGAGGAAGAGATCACGTGGGAACCAGAAACGGCAATGAAGGAAAGATTTCCTAAGTGGTTCGAAAAGCAAGAGGTGGAAGCACCTAAGAGAAAGGATAAGGCTTGAGCTGATTCGAGGACGAATCGATGCTAAGTGGGGGAGAATTGTAACACCCGTGATCCGTATTTGTACTTTTGGTACGAGTGGTAGTGAGGTTGACTCGAACATGGTTGGTAAAAACTAAGAAAATTATCTAAGGCATGGAAGGCCACGGCAGATTGACCCGTGGGTCACGTTTTTATCACCCTTGGGTCGAGTTTTGGCTAGTTTGGTGTTAATGAGCCGCGAGTTTGAGTTTGTTGCTAATGAGTCTTTGGGCCATGGATCATATATCAAATGGATGGCGGTTAAGGGCTGGTTTGAGTCGGTTTGGAGTAAACCGAATGCCTTTCTCTCCAAGGCTAGGGTTTTGAGCATTTAATGCATTTAATGTATTTACTGCATTTAATGCACTTAAGGCCTATATAAGAGAGGCCGTGGGAGCTCTCTCATTTCTCATTTCCGCCACTCAGAGAGAAATAAGAGAGAGAGAGAACGAGAGCAAGAGACAGAGAGTTCTTCGTTCTTCGTTCTTCGTTCTTCGTTCTTCGTTCTTCGTGAGTTCTTCGTCGGATTTGGGAAATCAAGAGCTAAAGTTGGAGGGTGGAGATTCTAGGTAAGAATCGTTTGAATCTTAGTGTTTTCTTCGTTTGATCAGAAGTTTGGCTCTGATTTTTGAAGATCGTGTTTGTCAAAAGGTGAAGGTGGTTCACGGACGTGGGTGATCTCATCCGTGGGTGTATTTCAATCATTCGGGTGTGTTTGATTGTGGTGCGGTTCGGATCTAGGTAAGATCAATTGAACCCATGTATTTCATAGATCGTATAGCTCGTTAGGGCTGATCCGTGAGTGCTTGTTGTTGTGGTCTTTATTAAGACATTGCTTGTTGTTGTGGCGTGTTGGATCGTATGGATTAGGTGAGCGTACGGATTACTAGGTGATAGCAATCGTACCAAGGTGTTTCCATCGACCATCCGTTTGCTAAGGTGAGTTCGTAACCATAGCTTGCATCTAGGGTTGTTTGTATGATGCGTGGAGTCTATGTTTGCGTGTTATGTTTGTGGTGATACACTTCGGTGTATGGTGATACACTTCGGTGTATGGTGGTACACTTCGGTGTATGGTGGTACACTTCGGTGTATGGTGGTACACTTCGGTGTATGGTGATATACTTCGGTATATGGTGATGTAGTGTGCACACGTAATCATGGTGGTGTCTGATCAACACATTTTGTTGTATGTTTACGTACGGGTGATTGTTTGAGTTGATATGTTTAATGCTTGAACATGGTGATATTATGTTATATGAAAATGGTGATATATGTTAATGGTGAACATGGTGATAATATGTTAATATTGGCTTATGTTTTCATATGATGATGTTGGATGTTAGCTGGTGAGACGGGATGACCGATCTCACTAAGCAATTCGTTTGTTTATGCCCCCTTTCATGGTGGCAGGTAATAGAAGTGGCTAAGGAGCACGCGAGACAAGGCTGGAAAGGAGGGGATGGATTAGGACGGGGTTTATGTTGTTTAAGCATTCGTTTGATATTGGTTGATGTTTGCATACGTTGATGCTTAGTCTGTTTCGTTAATGCTTAAGTTGTGAATCTGGTTTAAAGTTGAAATAAAATACTCTGGTTATTTCTATGCATGTTCGGGAACCCGCTAAGTTGTTAGTCTTCCGCTAAGTTGTAATTAATGGCCAAAAATTTGACTAAGTAGTTACGGTCATTTGTATGATTGTTCGCTGGTATCTTAACCCCGGATAGGTTCACCGGGTTAGAGTGTCACACACGGCCTTGTTCACAACTTGTACGGGAAAGATCAAGTGAAGCTATTGTCTAAATTGAAAACACAGAAGAGTAAGTGATTAGGAACAATAATAATTAATAAAGACAAGTCAAATCAGAAAGAGAGCGATATATATAGGGTTTCCGAAAAAGGAAGAGTAGAAGCTGCGAATTGTGAGTTAATGAGTAGAGAGCTCTCTACGTGTGATGTGAACTGTGATGCTTCTTAGCTTTGTGTGTTTCTATTAAACTCAAGTGGGTTTGGTGGACTTTCCTTTTGACTTTTCTATTTCAATTTACAGGGTTTCTTCTTTTTCTAAATGTGAAAAACAAAAAAAACTCCCAAGGAAATTTACAAATTATGCATTCCACTTATCTATAAAATTGAGACTTACTTTAATGTGATACGGTAATTACACACTAAAACTGGAAATTTGTGGAAAGAACACATTTTATAATTTCGTTTTTTCATTATAGATGACTATATATGTAAACTCTTTTTTTTTACACATTGTAAACTTCGTTTTCAAGTAATAAAATTAGACGTTAAAAAACATCGAAAAACTGTAATAACAGATAAAATTGTTTTATTTAGCAGATTGTACATATAATCGCGCGGTTGTAACAAATGATTTATTATTAACTTATATCATACATATATTGTGATCATCTGATAAAAAATTGTTGGTGCTCTATTACGGCTGATAAATGATTTAGTTTAGTAACGATTATACAGTAATCAATATTGTTTGTTGGTAAATAATTTCTATAAATGTATCAGTGTTGCACAGAATTTTGCTTTTGTCACATTTTTTTTTTTGTTATAGATTACATTGACTTGTAACTATAACTACCGTAAGTACGTAAAGAGTGATCTAAACGACATGCAAATGTACTCATGATCATGTTTTCCACGCTCGAATTACATGCATATGGCCGTTACTTTATTAATTAAGTTAATGTTTTTATACATAATTTTGAACCAATAAAACACTATATATAGTGGTCGCGTAAAAAAAAACACTGTAACGGTCAGTTACTTTGTGATAGATTACATCAAACCATTTCCACAATCTGCATTTTAAACTCCGATCGAAAAGTTTTTAATAATTCAGTCAAAAACACTAAAATCTATAAACGCCACGTCCTTTCATAACCGGTAGCTAATTAACTAATTATCATTATACATCAAATCGGCTAAGAACCATGCTAATTAGCCACAAGAAAATTATGCTAATTAGCCACAAGAAAATTTAGTACACGACAAGAAAAAAGACCACACCCATACATATATATTATAGACAATTATGAAAATACTTATATATTAAGTGTAAAAGTAGTGGATGCATGAATAATGGGTGTGGTATTAAATAGATAGATAGCTAGAGGGTAAAGGCAAGCTTTAATTAAAGAGAGGGAGTAATGAAGTTATACGAGCATGGAAACCTGACTAACCCCTAATTTCTTCTTAGCTTTCTTCCTTTTTTTGGCAATCGTCCCATCTCTCACAGTCATAGTCCCCAACTTTTTTAAAAATAAATATAATTTCAGTCACCTTTTTAGAATGCAGACAGATAATATCTAATCAAAATTTCTAGTCCACAATTACCCTATTATAACATACAATACAACTAATCTTCTATTTTCGACTTCTAATTTAATATCTTTCACTTACATCTCAATGGTCTAGGGATGTTTCAGGCCAAAATATGGAAAAATTCACATTTACATCACAATGCCAATGATGAGATTTGCTATCGATGAATATGGATACATAGAAACTCGAGGATATATTGTTTATTGTGCAAAGTTTAATGTTTTTAGATTAAAAAGTGATAACAAATCACATACGAAATCGATCAGAGACTTACTTAGTTCAGATCATTTAATCTCATTGATAAAAAGCGAGATAAAAAAAATAGCACTATGGATTTTGGAATTAGATTACCGTGTAAGAAATATGAATTTCAAAAGAATATAATTATAAATAAATATTAGTGTTTTGATTATAGATTTATAATAATAATTATTATTTTTATTAAGTAAAAAGTTACACACTTTCTACTCATAATCTTTGGACAGAGGACCAAAACATGGTAAATAAATCTATTTTCTGTCATTGTATCTCGAACCTAGGACATCAGTCTTCCTCCTCACCCAAGAGGTTACAAAAGTTCAACCTGGGATTTTGGCTTATTATTTGTTAGCTTGGACACGTAAATGGTAGATATCTATTTTTTGGAAAAAAAAATCTAGGAATATCACCTCAATCTATGTACATATTGGTTCTAACATTGAGAGGAAACTTTAATCAAATAAAATTGTACGTGAGCTAAATATGTGTGTAGAATTAGGAAATCTAAAAAGAGTGTGAAGAATGCAAAAAAGTTAGTCACTGAAAGAGACGTGTGATTGATCACTTGTCTCCTTCCAATTTCCCTGTGGGGTAGTGCACGCACAAAAGATGGAATCCATTCTACAGCTCCTCCTTTCTTTACTATCTTTTCAAGTTTCTCTTTTTGAAAAAAAAATATATAATTAATTTAACTCAATGCCCACTTCTCGTAATTTTCATCTTCCCTATAATTAGTACGCTAACAAATATGCTTGTTCTATATATACTCAAAGTTCAACAATAAAGTGTGTATATATAAGCTCCCAATAAATTTATGTTGATCGGTTTAATAAGTTGGTCCCACGTAAAAATGATTATGCATAACTTAATTATTCATCTTTAAGGCAGCTACCAAATGTATAGGACCCAAATAAACAGATTTTCGATTACTGTATCTGGATTATTTATCTTATTATCTTATCTTAGAATTATAATATATTTTTCCTCCAACTTACAGAGAACAAGGAAGTGGGAAATATAGGTAAACGAAAAACTGAATTGGAGAGGAAAAAGACTGTAAGAGAAGGCCTTTTATGTAGAGTTATCTTGGATGGAAAGTTTGGATGTTTCTAAAGACTATTAAAAAAAATATCATTTTTAAAAATTTTAAGAACTTAAAGGTGTTATCTCACCTAATTTCCCTTTTTATTCTATGGATGACATGTATATTCATCTTCTCTTATGATTTTTAGTCTATTTTCACCATAAATTTGGAGCCAGCGATATCACTATATAGTACTTCTTCTGTTTCAGTTTAATTGAAGTTTTAGAGATTTTTTGTTTCATTTTAAGTGATATTTTCAGATTTTTATGCAAAATTAATTAATTTTTTTGTTGTTTTTGACTGTTTGAATTCTGGTGATTGTTTTATTATTGGCTGGTTTTTTTTTGGAATTGATGATAACACATTTTTAATTTTGAAAAGATAAAAATGAAATGATTTCTTAATATATGTGTAAAAACTTTAAACATCATTTAAAATGAAACAGAGATTAACAATTACTACTTGAAATTGGTAGTTTTCACTTTTCAAAATCAAATAATATTAGTGAATTAGAACATTTTTTTTGTTAATATGGGTGATCCGACCCCCGACTCGAGAAAACTTTGTTCAACTTGCAAGTTTTTCAAAGAACCAAATTAAGCGCAACCAGCATACGGCAATAAGAGCCCGACTAATCCGAAGGACGACAACAATATATAATTAAGAGTCCAACTAATTCCAAAGACAAATTGGATCGCACGAGAAAACCAACACACCAAATTAATGACTTGGCTTAAGCTTTTACCTTGGCTACCAATACAAAACATGCCATGAATTTATTTCAAACGGAAAATGAATTCAAAGCATAATAGTCGATACTCCTTTCCCAAAATAATTTGCCACTATACAACAACAAATCTGGCGTTTTTCAAGTGCAGTCTACAAAACTTTCTTAAACTTGGGCCAACCATGTTTTGTAGCTCAATTTTCTTTTTTTGTAGCTCAACCCTGTTTTACATTTATGTAAATCCTCATAACCCAAAACAGAAAATTTGTATTGCAGTCTACAAAACTTCCTTAAAACTTAAAATATAAAAGTGGCAAATCAAAAGATCCTGACTGGAATCACTTCTGCTTTTGGGTCCAATGTATATATGTATAGTTGGATGTGTGACATGTGTCTGAAGAAGATCCATTGTTTTGGTTGTTTCTCGACGGTAAACGATTTTTGTCTTTAATTTAGAAATGTTATTGAATGAAAATTTCACGATGAAGAAAAAGTTGTGAAGCATGACATGTTCTCAGTTTTGCAGAGAAATCATTTTGCGTGAAAATTTTCTGAGTGAATCAAAAATAAAAACAGATCAAAGATAAGGAAAAGGACCATTCTTAATTTATAACATGTGGGCAAGTCAAGGGTTGCTGCCTGCTGGCATCAAAACTTGAATGAATGTAATCATATTCACACCACGTCTTATTTAATATATAATATTTTAATATCATAATTAGTCATTTTTTGGGACTTTTGCATCATGATCGATATATATTAATTAATATATGTACGATGTAGAAGCTGGTGAATATAACCTTTGCTTATTTTGAAAATATATATGTGTACGGAAGTATTGGATTATTATTTTTTTCCCCTCAATTGGGTTAATTTTGGACTAGTTTATTACTCCTCATTAAGGTGCATTATATGAAAACAATCATATATTATACGAAAATGCATGGTTGATTAATTTTCAGCACAGCTAATTTTAGCAAAAACTAATGTACGAGGAGTGGTATTTAGGGTCTTGATATTTTTGAAGCAAAATTAAATACGTCTGCAAGATTTCGCAGAGGGAGGTATGTACTATCACTAGCAATAGTAGCAACATAGATAAAAGTCATAAAACCCTAGATCCGGTCCCTTAATTTAATTCATATATGATTTGACATAAAAAAAATTTGTAAAAGGATCAGTTTTTACATTAAATTCTGCCGATCTGTTTATTTGTTAATTTATAATACATTTTTATTTATGTTGTTAAAACCCTAGCTTTAAGATACTCTTGTAAAATTTTATATCCAGATAAATTTCATGCCGAGATATATATTAATCATGGGAAACATTTTTCCGATTTTTCCCCCTATTAAAATGTTCACCGCAGCTAATATGGAATTCGAAGATGAGAAAACTCGATCCATAATCTATATATATACCCTCATAAAAGTTTTTACAACTCAAAATTTGTCTCTACACCACAACTCCTTGGTTTAGATATTATTTTGTTTTCTGTGTTAAAAATTTATATCTTAAACCAAAATTATTTGTCGTAAAAATAATATATTATTTGTTGTTAAAAATTTAAAATAAATGATAAAAATGCAGTTATGGATACGTCCAATACTTGAACTATCTTTTTCTTACCTCTCACTGGCTCACTATGTTCGAACATCTCTCTCTTTCTCCCTCTCTCTCTCTCTCTATATATATATATATATATATATATTATTTTTTGTTAATTTTCTATATATATACAAGCCTTCCTAGCTCATAAAAATAAACATAACCCTAGCTCTACAAATTTCTTCTTACTCTCTCTCTCTCTCTTTCTCTCTCTCTCTCTCTCGAGCGGTTTTCTTTTCTTTCATTTTTTGGTTAAAGATCATGAACCTTGAAGAGAAACCAACCATGGCTTCAAGGGCTGCACCTCAAGCCGAACATCTCTATTACGTCCGGTGTAGCATCTGTAACACCATCCTCGCGGTAATTAATCCACACAGATATATATACATAAAAAAGATATATAAGCGTGCGTACATGCATGATATATATATATATATATATATATATATATATATATATATATACGCGTACGTACATGCATGTGTAGATGGCAAGCCATGCATGCGAAGCTATATATTGTTGGTTTATATTGTGTATTTCTTCCAAATTTCAAACTAATTGTAAGCCTAATCTACATATAAACATAAAACAAAGGTTGGGATACCATTGAAGAGAATGCTTGACACTGTAACGGTGAAATGCGGCCATTGCGGTAACCTCTCGTTTCTCACCACAAGCCCGCCTCTTCAAGGCCATGTCAGCCTCACCCTTCAGGTTTATAACACTTGCTTTATATATACATATATGCATATAAATATATAAAAAGTGTTACTTAAGTCTAGTTTATTTCATTAAGCAGATGCAGAGCTTTGGTGGGAGTGAGTATAAGAAGGGAAGCTCTTCTTCTTCCTCTTCCTCTACCTCCAGTGACCAGCCACCATCTCCCAGACCACCCTTCGTCGTTAAACGTATGCCATAGTACCATTTACCTTTTTTACTTATAAAAAAAAAAAAATCGTTTTTATGTATGATGATAAATTAAATCTTTGTATATATTTGGTATTAGCCCCTGAGAAGAAGCAACGACTTCCATCGGCTTACAACCGCTTCATGAGGTTAATCTTTGACATCTATTTCATTTCCAAGTTATGAAATTTATTGAATGAAAAATATATTTATATTTAATGTACTCTTGTTCTTTTGAAAATAAATAAATAAATATAAAGGGATGAGATACAACGCATCAAAAGTGCGAATCCGGAAATACCACATCGTGAAGCTTTTAGCGCTGCTGCCAAAAATGTAAGACAATTAATCGGTTTTTTTCACGACTCTCTAGTTAATCAGATTCAGATACCAACCTTTGTTTTCATTAATATTCGTTTTTTAAAATAATTTTATTTGTGTAATTGAAAAATGTCACAAACAGTGGGCTAAGTACATACCCAATTCTCCTACTTCCATTACTTCCGGAGGCAACAACATCAACGTAAGCTTTACAAACCTATTCTTCATATACGGACATATAAATATATATATATATATATATGTAATAGTTTGCTAAAAGATCTCTTGTAAAATGTTTTGTTTTAGGGTTTGGGATTCGGTGAGAAGAAGTGAAATCACAAGGAAAAGCCTTAAATAAGAAACGCACGTGTGCTCATCTCGTGTTGTTGTTGTTGTGTCTTAAGTTGGTGTATTTTCTTTTGTATGTCCTCATGTTGCAGAAATGTTGTTGCCTTAGTTTTATGACTTTATATTTCTGTCTGTCTTAGATTTGAAAGTTACGTTACTTGCGTTGCTTGGACGTTTATGTCAGGAACTTTTTATTTGTCTTAATTCTATCAAATTTCTGCTTATTATTATTCGTCTCCCATCTAGGACAATTATTTTCGAAAGATTTTCAACTTTCAACATCGTAACTTCGAATTCGAGAATCTCAGATGACGTGTAGAAAGAACAAAACAAAAGTGAAAAACATTCACTTTTTCAGCGAATATTCATTTCATTTATATATACAAATTGTCAGAAAAAAACAAAAAACAAAACACTGTAACACTGAGAACGTAGCAGACATGGATATCTGAAGCAATTTTCTTCAGAACACTATTGACTGGTGAATAATAACAAAGATCAGTACAAATACACTTGTAAGTTGTTACTTGATCTTCATTCCCCTAATCTAACTATCTCACCAATCCAATAAATCATCAAATCCCAATTTCACAAATTAATCAAACTAGGGAGCCTTGCTCTGTCCTTGTGCAGAACAGTTTCAAGAAACTCGAGCCGGGTTAAAGGAATAAGAAAGTTGTAACCCTTTTTTAGGAGCCAGGGAAATAAAGCTCATTATATTCTTGCTTCACCTCATCAGTGAAACTTCTCTGTTGCTCGATTCTCTGAAGATGCGATGACAGTTGTAGTAGATCAACCGTGGATGATCCTTTTCCGTTATATGAACTAGACCCGGAATTGGTCTTGCCAGGATCGATCCACAACGGTTCCATCTGATGATAGTCTACTGGTGAAAGATTGAGATTTTGGTTGGGTTGGGTGATTGAGAAAGCGGTGTTTGGAATTTCAGACAATTGTTGTTGGGACTGAGCTGACAGAAGAGAGAGAGCACAAGTAGAGCGTGATGCCGCTGCCTCATGTAAGTCCCAAATTGAGGATACACCAGAAGCTTCCGGTGAATAAATGGCTGGTTTAGACTTATAAATCCCACTGTTGTTTTGCCCAATCGCAGGAAACATTGAGCAACTAGGTTCATCTTTGAAACTCACGAGTCTACTTGCACGGTGGTCGTGCTCATCCATTACTCTGTATAAGAGACTACCGGGAAATGACTCTGGCAAGACCAACGAGAAGTCATTGACTGATGAATTTTCCAGAAACTTGTTGCCTGCCACACCGGTTTACACATATTTACAGGACAAATGGAAGATTGTAAAATACAGAATGGTTACAAAGAAACATAGAGTTGGCCCCGAATTAGTGCGAGTTTGTTATTTCAATACATAAATGGAAAGGGAAAGGCAGAGACTGTGTACCTTGAGATGTGCGAAGAAGCTTATGCCGCTTACTCGGTAGGAAATAGAATGAAGGCTTCCTTCTTCGCTCATTGTGACCGGCTAATCGTCTTCTGCAACTTCTTTTGCCATCATCAAATTCTGAGAGAAAATGAAACCTGACCAGAAAAAAAGGGAAAAGAAAGTATCATGATATGTCAAAGCATCAAACCAAGTAAGTAGAGAGCCAGAGACAACTTGAGAGGAGAAAAAACAACAAACCTGCTGCACTGTTGACAAAATCTCTGTTCAAGCCCGCTAACTATAACCACGGAAGTCTTTGAATGAGTCTCGCAAACTCTATGCCTTCTGTGGTAATCTTTTGAAAAGCTAAGATCCATATTACACCCATACACTTGACACAAGGGTTTCTGCGAGCACGAGTTTAAAGCTCGAGGCTTTTTACCCGGAATAGCAAAGGCTCTAGAGGAAGTATCATCGTTCCCGTAATCCAAAAAGCTCCTAAGTTTGAAATCTATCCTAGTCAATTCCTGAGTGGCCACAGTAGAGAACTTTGAAGAAGAAGAAGATTTCTTCACGGGCAACAAACTCGAAGGAACCACACACGAAGAAGAAACAGAAGCCACTTTGGTAATGGAAACATCACTAAATCCATTGGATTTACCAACCATATCAGACATCGACACATCATCATTAGAGAGTCCTTGTTCAAATCTAGCCATGGCTTTTCGATTCTCAGCAAAAGAATCACAAGGTAGAATGGTTCCATTAGCCAAGAAAACGCTTCTCCCGTAGCTCCAAGAATCCATCAGCAAAATTTGAAACTGAAACAAAAGTGTTAACACTATATAGTCAGTACACAAGGAGCAAATTCAAGCTTATGCTAATTCGACAAGTGATACAAAACCCTAAATTAGGAAGCTTTTCTTGCGAGTGAGAAGGATTCACCAATTCCTTCGATTGGCACAAAACCCAGATGTAATCGACGAGAATATTCAAACCCTTGTAGATGAAACCGAGAAAAAATCAATAATTTTCGTCAAAATCGGGGAAGCAATCAAACAAGGGGAGCTATAAATCTCAAAAAACTTCGACTTTCCCCTCTAATATACAATTAAGGCCTCTTGGAAACTAAACATAAGGCCCGAATCGTCACGAAGAATCAAATATCAAAAACAGAGAGTAAGAATCAAAATACTCACCGATCACAATAACAGAGAGGAACAGGAAAACTGTGTGAAGGAGGAGGAAGCAAAGAGAGAGAGATTGGAGAAATAATATTATAGAAAAGTGAAATTGAGAGACGAAGGAATAAAGGTGAGGGTGACGTCGAAGCAGATACTGTTGGGTCAACATGATTTCCACTACAACCATCTTCTCCACATCCTTTTTTTTGTTTCTTAATCTTCCATTAATTTTTTTTCTGTATCTCGGAAATCACCGTTAAACATGGTTGCAAGACAATACCACCGACCATAATATACAGAATTACCGTTTTTTTCCATCTAGAATTGTTATTTAAGTTTAAAAGATTAAAAAAAGCCGAGCTAATTGAAGTTTTCGAAAATAAATTTGATGGAACACATGCGTATTCCAAAGATAAAGCTCTATGTGAGAGAAACTTACGAAACTACAAATACAAATAAACTTAAATACAGCAAATAAATGAAATCCACAAACAAGATATACCAAAGAACGATTTTAAACCGAAACTAAGCTAATCACCATAACCTACAAACTTTCTACTCTTAGACAAAGATAAATCGAGGGTTTCCTAAACGAAAAAATTATCGAAACATGAATCTTCCTATAATGAAAGCAAGTCTACTTCTCAAAGCTTAAAAATCTAGTTAGGTTTTTTATTCTGGCAAGACAATAACACAAACAGTTTCTCGGTCAATTTTCCAGAGACGGCGATGACAGAACTCTACAGTTAAAACGTCTCGATAGAAACCAATGGAAAAAGTAGATCCCGAACTGATATGATGAGTAGAGACAAGAAGCGAAACACAAACTAAATTGGCTAAAGCCGAAACCAGATGACCAAGAACAACAAAAAAATGAAGCCGAATAGAAGTCGATACGGCCTCCAACGGAAAAGAAACACATGCAAGGGAAGACAAAGAAGCCTAAAATCAGACTCAAAAATCAGTCCTACCACAACAAAATAAAACCCAACTGTAGAAGAAAAAAGTAGAAGCGATAACCTCAGACACGGGACCGAGAGGAGACAGACCTACAGGAATGTTAAAACCGTCTCAGAGAGAAAGCATATATGATGGAAGAGGCCAATGACAAGACAGATGAAGACAGAGGCGGTTGCAACCTAGCCACACCGTCAATCCTACTGGTCCGACACCACCTGCTCACCGACTACCAAGAGCAAGATCAATTCTAATCAAAAGCTCTTCCTCTATCGTCATTTCAAAACAGAAAAACTAGAAGAAACCATTGAAAGGAAAGCAAACCAAGAACAGAGAAGGAAGAGACCGACATCGGTGCTAATGGAGATGTCGGTCACTCACACCGAAGATTCAAGATTTAGGTAAAAGAAACAATTATCGAAAGGAGAGAGAAGAGAACATTTTTATTTATGTGTAGACGTCACTTGCAATATTATATTACAGAATCACCGTTAAAATCTCAAACTTTAAGTGTTGTTTACTTTAGAAATTCAACATCTGAGTAACTAAAGTATGGACATGAATCAACATATTTATTACTAATTAGTTTTGAATTAAAAATCAATTAAATTTAATATGGTATTAGAGACTAAGTTAAACTAAGTATGATTTTTGCTAACTAAGAGTAGAATTCGATTCATGATTGGCCGATAAAAATTATTATCTCGAAAGAACGTATTAGGAATCTCACATTTAAAATAAAAGAGATATAAAATAATATATATTGTTGATTAATTTTCTAATTATTAATTAGTTTGGAGTTAAAAATTAACATGATTGTAAATTTCTAATTATTAATTACTATCATTTATAGTAAATAATTTCGTAGCTTTACTATAAATGATATGGCATGTCTTGTACATGTATTTACAAAATTAAAGCTATATGTATACAAATATGAGTAATTATCTCAATAACACAGTAAAAACTCACATCGCAATATCGATTTTGCGTTGAAGAGTTAGCCAAGAATATAAAAAGAAAAATGGCTACTAACCGTTGTGGTGCATCTAAGGTCTTGGGAGGCGGATTAACTAATTGTGTATTTGCACCACATTTTTCACAAGAAAATGTAAGATAGATCAAGTTCATAGAATCTTTGGAGGCGAAAGCATCTACAAGATTCTAAGTAATCTCCATCCTTCAAAATGTGAAGATGTTGTTAGCTCTTTGTGTTACACGGCGGATGCTCGTATACGTGATCTCATATTCAGATGTGTTGGCATGTTTTTACACCAAAAAGAACTCGAAATTTATAAGAGCAAATCAATTTTGCAAAGAATGAGCTTGCGACCATCGTCAAACCTGATAAAGTGCCACCATATTATGATCTTCCTATTTCTTATTATTTTTTCTCGACATCATCCCATATTCAGATGCGTAATGGTCATGGAGCTGCTAGTACATCAACATATGTTCGGTCATTAACATCTACTGGTCCATCATCTTTTGTTGGGCCATCTCTAACTTAAGGAAGCATTGGTGGTACTCGATATATACCTTCATTATCTCAAAACAAGAATCAACCATAGTTTTAATAAACTGTCTTTTTTCGCATCCCAAATATCATAATAACTGATGCCATTTTTTTTATATATTACTTGTGATCGGAGAAAAATGGCAGTTACGATTTAATCACAAAAATATTCTTAAAAGAAAAATATTTTTGAATAATTTGTTTATTAACCGCTTACTTTAAATTGTTAATTTTGTGCTTATCTTTTTCTTAAAAAAAGAATTGAAACAAAACAAATTAAATAAACTCGTTAAAAAAATTAAATCCATCATGACTTTTATAAAGGATGCCACATTTTAGATAGTATATTCGTACTTGATGAATAGGTCTTTATACAATTCAATCCTTACCAATATTTTGTCATGTTATTTTGTTGCAAACCAAATTCCATGTTTACAAGCTCATACTAAAAAAAAGAAGAAGTTATTCTTTCATATGAGCGAGCAACAAATACTAGTGCGAATCAATGTTTAATGTATTTTGGTCATCGTTTTATCCAAATAAAATGAAACAACATTTGAAGATTAAATAGATAAAAACAACATAAATATCTATAGAATATTACATATATTTATGATAAAGAGTAATATATAAAGAAAAGGACACCAGTTATTATGATATTATGCAAAAATAAAATAAAAATAAAGGACATTTTATTAAAATTATGGTTGGTCATTCCTAAAATTAGAGATGACCTAACAGATCATGATGGGCGAGCAGATAATGATAGACCAATATATGTTGATGTACCAGCAGTTCCATGACCATCACGCATCTGAATATGAGATGATGTCGATAAAAAATTATCAAAAATAGGAAAATCATAATAGTATTACCGTAAACTTAAATATTTATATGGTATGATAAATCTTCTAATATGTTATAATACCATATAATTTGCTATTGAACTATATATACATGCATATATGGACAGAAGTGAACAATTTTAAAACATAAACAAATAACAATGGAGGTGTTTTGTGATTGTATTTGACGATGTTGTTATGCCATCAACAAAAATTGACGCGACCACAATAACCATCATCAAAACCATAATTTTCTTTGGATTTTCGTCGGATTTTATTTAACTTATGAGAGTTCTATATAGCAACTTGGAAACATAATTTTTGGTTTATCAATTTAAATAAAATCATTTCCAAAAAAAAAAATTATCCAAATTAATGCATAAGTTAGAAGAAGAATGTATGGGGGTTTCCATAAAAGAAAAAAAGAACTTTGGGGTCACGAAAAGAATATATAAAATATTAGAGAATCAGCGTATTGAGTAGATTGGTGGTGGAGCGTGCGTGGGCAAACGTCAGACGCTTCACAAAACTTTCTCTTTATTACAAAATCAACCCTTTTCTTTTTCTTAAAAATCAGCACTTTTATTTTTTTTGGTGGGAGCCAGAGCACATCTTGTTGGCCAACCAACCGCACTTTTCAGGTGATGGAATCTAACCTATTCCCAATTACTTTATTTTTTGTCCTTTTTTTTTTTTTCAAAAATAAATAAATAAATAAATACTTGAAGAATTTTAAACCAAACTCATGCATATCTCCGCCGAAAAACATTTATTTATTTTTAAACAAAAATCAATATAAAATCCTTAGTGACATACAAACACAATTACACAACATTTAGCAAATCCAAAAACTTACCACTAATCTATAATCCATTTAATGGTTCTTTTGTTTTTTGTTGGTTATTTACTAGATTTTGACATGCGTTTTGATTAAATGATTAAATAAGTTGATTAATCGATTTTAACATATCTAAATTTTTAATATTTAAACGTATATGAAAAAACACATAAATTATAACATCTATACACGTACAAAAATGATATGTATTGTGCATAATTTTAATAAAGTTAAATACTTTTGATCAAACATATGTTAATGCCATTAGGTTAAATATTTTATGTGTAAAATTGATCAAAATATATGCAAATATTTTTATTTATTTCAATATCTTTTAAGTGTAAAATTGATCTTCAGTATTCGTGTAAATTATAGAACATACGATAAATCAGATAAAATTTAGATTTATATGAATTTGTGGGACATAACAAACGAAAAATAATATATGTTTTCCAATAATGAATTGTATAAATATTTGTAAGTGTGATTAAATATGTATAATAGACTACATCATAATAAAAATATTTGTATAGTATACTAATCTAAATACATATATACACAATAGATAATATTGTTATAAATATGATAATAAAAAGTTTTTTTTTTTTGTCGACAAAAAAAAAAAATTTGTTAATATATCAGAAAAATTAAAAATAGATGATATGGTAAGTCTAAAATATTACATTTAGTTGGTTTAAATTTGTAAAATATGTATTAATGGGTTTATGTTATAAAATTAATGAGAATATGTAGAGATTTCCACCATGTCATATAGTTTTAATTGAAATGTTCTGATTGGTTAAATTAAATGACATGTCTCCCAAAACGCTATTTGAACGACACCTATGATTTTTTGTGAATTTCTCCTCTATCAATATACACTAGGTAAAGGACCCGCATATATGCGGGTTTATGATAAAATATTTTATAATCCGTGAAAAAATCAAACACGAAAAAGTAAAAAATAAAATTAAATCTCCCATGAAAGTAAAAAAAATAAGATCGAAAACGTTGATATTAAATAAATTTAACAGTTACTTTTTATCTTGATTTTTTTCTTATTTGATTTCCAATTAAATTTGATCACGTCTTTTCAGAATAATTAGTTTTTTTCTATTCATGTTTGAAGTAATTTAGATTTTACTATTTTGCTACTCTATTTTTTCAAAATCTTGTTGAATTGATTTCTCATATTCTTATTTGAATTTTTCAATTTTATAAATATATTATAACCTGTAAAAGAAACAAAACACCAAAAGTGCAAAACCACTAATAGAAAAGCCTCACCGTTATTAAGTTTTTTTATACTCTTTTTATTATATTATTTTCTTTTCAATTAAATTTGTCACATATTTCCAAATAATTAGTTTTATTTTCTATTTCTAATTAAATTAGGTTTATTTTATTATGTAACTACTCATATATCTATTTTTCCAAAATTTTGACTAATTGAATCTCATATTTTTAGTTCTAAACTAAAATTGTAAATTTCAATAAGATTTCTTTCACATAATTGATTCCCAAATTTTGCAACAAGCAAATGATGCACAAAGCCTTGAATAGTATTTTTTGCGTTAAAATAAAATCAAAATTGTAGTTAGACATTAATCAAGTAATTAGTAATACATTAAGACTCTTATTGATATAAAATAAAAATACGTTAACCTTTTCATCAAGTAATAGAAATTTCCATTCCTATAAGTTCATTACTTTTCTTAAAATTTCTTGCCTCCCACTTTCTGATAAGACGTATTACAATACGACGATAAACACGTTTTTTATTTAACTGCTCTAATGTTAAATAATTGATGTTTTTCTTGGATTGAGTAGTCATTGATGTGATGATATTTATGCTGTAAATAATAAAATAAAATAAAATTGAGTTATAATTTTTTTTATTAATCTCACAAACTAAAATAAATCGCCGTAATCTATCTCACCTATCGAATAAGAGAGTAATCGATGTTATTTTTCTAATAAAAAAGCTGAAATAATTTTTTTGGAAGAAATTATCGAAGTTTAAAATTGTTTGGCGAGAAGAATGAGAGAGCACAAAATCTTATTATATAAAGAAAAAATATTATAATCCATGAAGATTTGGGTATGTAAACCTAAATTTATTTGAACTCTAAATTTTTTTACACGTGTATTAATTAATATTCTTATGAGTAAATTTTAAAACCTATTTCATGTAATACACGTAAAGAAAAAGAGAAAAAAAAATGGTTGTACGAAAACAAAAAAAAAACTAAACCGAGACATATAATAAAAACAAAATTTAAAGGAATAAATCATGTTTATCAACTAATTATTTGAATGATTATTTATTATAGGTTAATTAGAAAATCTTGATATATGTTGATTTTTATAATCTACTTGATAAATACAAATATATAAGTTTTAAAAGAAATAAGATTTGTATGATATATGTGGTTAAATCTAATTGGAATTTTTTTTAACACGTATCAAAATTTGATCGATCGACTGACACATGTCACGATCGTTTTAATTACGAAGTTTAACGCATCAAGTTTTATATAATAAGATATAGGATATGTCTGATGTAATTATAAAATTTCACGTAATTGTAAAAAAATATCTTATTATATAAAGTTTAATGCGTCAAACTTTGTAATTAACACGATCATGACACATGTCAGCCGATCGATCGGATTTTGACACATGTAATTTTTTTCCAATTAGATTTTGACATATGTCATACAAATCTTTTTTTTTAAAACTTATATATTTATATTTATCAAGTAGATTATAAAAATCAACATATATCAAAAAAAAAAAATAGTTTCCAATAAATAATTTATTAAAATAATTAGTTGATAAACATGGTCTATTCCTTTAAATATTGACTTTATTATATGTCTCGGTTTTATTTTTTTGTACAACCATTCTTTTTCCCCCTCTCTCCTTTATGTTTATTTAGATGAATTATGTTTCAAAATTTTCTCATTAGAATATTAATTAATACACGTGTAAAAAAAAAAATTGAGTCCAAATAGACTTAGGTTTATATACCCAAATCTTCAAAGATTATAATATTTTGCCTTTATATAACAAGTTTTTGTGTTCTCTCAATCTTCTTACCAAGAAATTTCAAATTTCAATAATCTCTTCCACAAATTTTATTTCAGCTTTTTTATTAGAAAAAACCATCGATTACTCCCTTATTCGATAAAAACAACATATCTCAACATTTTTCAATTAGCTTATTTTAGTAATTCATTAAAAAAAGTAAATAAACTACATATATACATGCTTACATATATTTTGATTTTAAATAGAAATAAATATGACAAGAAAATCAAACACGTTTTCTCATTAGAATATTAAATACACATGTAAAAATCTTTTGAATAGAATTAGGTTTACATACCCAAATCTTTAAGGATTATAATATTTTACCTTTATTTAAACAATTTTGTACTCTCTCGTTCTTACCACTAAGCAATTTAAATTTTCAATAACCTCTTCTAAATTTTTTGTTTCAAATTAGCTTTAGCCACATGTCAAAATAATTTTTTTCATTTAAAAAAAAAAGCTAATATCATTATATTTTGAAATCAGACTAAAAAATGTACATTGTATTGTGGTTTTTTTAAAGACTTACCATTACGTAGACATTCTAAATATTTTAAAATTGATGTATGAGAAGAAGATTATTTTGAAAGTTTATCATGTTGTGAAAATTATAAAAAGTAAGAAACCAAGTGATGAAACACATATAATTCATTTTTCATTGGAAGAAAGATATACTTGATTCATAAGTGAAAAATAAAATTCAAATATAATTAAAAAATGTGAGTAAGTCTAATTCAAATAAAAATACGTAAATCGATTTGTCAAGAGTTAAAAAAGATATATGAGTAGTTACATAATAAAAAGTAAACATAATTTAAATAGTAATAGGAAAAACTAATAATTTAGAAATATGTGAAAAATTAATTGAAAATTCAGTTAATATAAAAAAATAAGAGAATCAAAATCAATAAATAATTTGTAGGTTTTTTATGAGCGGTTTCACATCGACGTTTTCAATCTTATTTTGTTAATTTTTACGGATGATATGATTTTTTTTTCTATTTTTGTGCGGTTTATAAAATATTAAAGGAGTCAAAATAATTCAACTAAAACATGAGAATAAATTCATCAAGATTTTAAAAATGAATTAAAAAGTAATATTAATTCAAATAGAATATGAAAACTAATAATTTGAAAATATGTGATAAAATTTAATTGAAAATCAAATAATAAAATAATTAAAGTAAATAAATAAATGTTAGGCTTCTGAATTAATAGTTTTGCATTAACGTTCTCAATTTTATTTTATTTATTTATTACGGGTGATTTAATTTTTATTTCTACTTTTAGTTGATTAATTTTTTTTATAGTTTATAAAATATTAGATTAAAAACCCGCATATATGCGAATCCTTTATCTAGTATTATATATAATTTGTATAATCTAATTGTTTCTCAGAGATTATTATGTAAATTCGTAAATAAATTTCGGACAAGAAGTAAAAAAATATGTTTACCGTATTCGTTAGGCCCAGGTTCCAATTTGCTACACCAAATCAATCAAATTACGTAGCATAGATAAGGCCTGTTTCAAGCCCATTAACTATGGGCCAAGCAGGGTCTGCTTTCTCTTCCTATGGTTGGGTCTGTCCCACGACAAGAGTTCCATTTTCACAGTTCAGTGTGCACCAAAAAGATTAGTAATGATTTCTATCATAATATTAGAAAATGATGGAAAGTCCAAGTTTTTGAACTTTACAATTTAGATCGAAGACCAGAGTTTTTTTTTTCTTTTTTCTGGCATCATTAAAAATAGACATAAAACTAAACCAAATCGAATTGATCCGAATCAAAATTGTTTTTTCTTAAACCGAATTAGATAACATTGTTTATTTTTATTTTTTTTGCTAAATGGTAAATATTCATTATAAATGAAAATGTTTAGCTTTTACAAACTGTTTATCAATTTGCTTAACCTATCTAAATGGTCACATGCCAAAAAAATAAAATAAAATATGGAAGCATAATCATTCGTGAGATCGACCGATTAAGCCATGAAACTAATAGTACCAGATCACAACGATAAAAAATTGAGATCGAAGCTGAAGAAGAGCAGTTAAACGGTAACGAGAGATGGCTTGGGAGGGGGGGGGGAATATGAACCGCCAACTACAACACTCATAAGCTGTTTCACTGGAGGTTCGGGAGAAAGGCATTCATTCTGGAAAGTGTTTGATACCGTGTTCGAAGACCTCCCTTTGAATCAAAGAGCCGACGAAAAAACCTACAAAAATAGACACAACATCTCGCAGGAACTGATACAATGAGTTTTAACCCTAAATATCACTGCAAGTGCACAGCAAACGGAGTAGTAATTAGGGATCGAATCCACAAGAACCAAGTGAAACACTATGAATTCTTTTGAAAGAAATTAAGCTAAGATGGTAAAAATGATGTTGATTGCAATAACAAATGCAAATAGCGATTTAAACGATGTGAAATCTATTAAAACAAGCGTTAAGTTTAGGGCGTTTCGCAGGAATTCAGAGATCATGAACAAGACAATTATTCAGGGAACGATAGAACGCAGTCTCAACTCAAACAAGAATGTATAATCAATACACTTTCGTGGTCTCAACTACTTTATCTAGCAACCTAAGAATCTAAACTGTCGTTTGATCTTAAAATTCTAAACAAGCATTAACGAACATGTTTGATATGTTCACAAATTGCCTTAACATCAGCTTTCGTTGGTTAAGGACAATTTGCTTACCTATGTTTTATCAAACAATCTATAGCACTTTTGATGAATAGATTAAACCCTAAATCAGAGATTAAGTGATCAATTTAATCTAAGCAATAAGAATAACAATAGGCGAAGACGATAATAATCCATATCTATGTTTGATTCAACGATTCATAAACTCCTTTGAAAACCCTAAACTCAACTAAGGATCTACTCAGACATGGAAAGAATCAAAGCAATCGAGGAAGAAGAAAAACTCATGATAAATTAGAATAGGGTTCAGAAATCTTCTCAACGATTGAAGAGTCAGAGATTCGTCTCCCACGGCTTACAGAATTGCAGAAAACTAAAATCTCAAAAGTATGGAAGAGTATGAAAAAAGCTTAGCCTAAACAATGGCTTAAACTCGAATATATATCTAAGTCAAAACGTCGGAGAGAGAAAAACGGCAAAACCCTGTGAAAACAGGAAATTAAAAATTTCCTTTTTCTGGTCAAAAAATAGCTTGGATCGATCGATCTGATGATTGCACGATCGATCTGAGCTCCTCACGTCGATCCAAGAAGTCTCAACATATTGAATCAATCGATCTAGACTTGGATCGATCGATCCAGTCTAGATCGATCGATCTGTTCTCGTCAGATCGATCCAAAATGTTATGATGTTTTGGCTGGAGACTTGGATCGATCGATCCATGCTTGGATCGATCGATCTGATGATTTTTCTGCTACTTTGCTCTAATCCTTGCTCCTTATGCCTTTTTTATCATCCAAACATGTTCTGACCCTAAAAAGACACTAAAACCATGGAAACGACTCGAAAAACCGTTAAAAACATATGTTAGAGTGCGTAAAAATGCAATACATCAACTCCCCCAGACTTAGCATTTTGCTTGTCCTCAAGCAAATACTAAATATAGAGTCGAAGTTTGAAAATCACGGGAACTCACCTTCTCTTTGAAATGTTGTAATGATCATTCACCTTACAATCCACATATTTCAAAATCAATCTTAACCGAACCATTATGTACTTCTCCGCAGACATTCGCAGCCTTCCAGATTCAACCCACAATTTCACAACGTTGTCCATAAGCCTTTCATTGCTGGGTCTCATCAGTGATCTCAATGTCAAGAATCTTATAGACTCATTCCCGTCCAATGCCATGACAACCATCCGCACAATCATTGGTACTCTTTCTCTCCCCCAGACTTGTTCTTTGTTTTCGTCTTTTCTTTTCTCTTTTTTTTTTCGTTTCAAGGGTGTAGGCGAATAATGGCATCACGGAAAATTTTCCTAGCCTCGCTTCCAACCCTTGTGTGATCATTCCTCTCAAAGTAAAATAATGGGATCATGGGAAATTTTCATAGCCCTTTACCCTAGAGGGAATCCTTTCATCTTTTCTGCTTTATTACTTTTAGGATAGAGGGGAGGAGTACCATTATGTTTCACACAGGATGTGTTTGTCAGGCAATGAACAAGGAGTCAGACCCTTGGCATCAATCACGTCTGATGAGGTAAAAGGAAGAGCTCAGAAATTAGCTCGGGCTTAGTAGATTCTGTTGGAAATGTGAATGCCTCTAGTTAGCTGGTCAGCTTTTGGATTTTTCATTGGTCAAGTCTAAATGGATTCTGCAATAATGGTCACTAATATAGAAAAAATCAGAGAATAAATCAAGAAAAATATCATAATACCTAACAGAGTTTTGACTCAATAAAACATCTTGGACTGACTCAATAAAAACATCAAAATGACTCAAGATAAACAAAACAAAGAAAAATGGCGTTAGTCCCAGCAAATATCCTCCCCCAGACTTACTTCACACCGTCTCTGGGGTGAAAATAAATCAGAAGAAGGATACGACTTACGCAAAAAGGTACATAAAAATGAAAAAGGGAAAAAGTAAAAGGGAGATAGAGATGATATTGCAATCAAGGACGGTCATCTGGGCTGACACTCTCTCGTACTCCTGGTGCTCTCCTACGCCTCTGAAGACGTGGTACATCGTCAGACTCATCCTCATCAGTGGTCCTGTGTCCAGCAACATCAGGAACTGCAGTAGTGGTGGTGGGACGTCTAGAGGAGGAGGCTCTGAAACATGATGGTGGTCACGGGCATGTGAGCCTAGAGAGTGCACCCCAAATCCTCTGCATCATGGAGTTGTTGGTCCGCTGGGACTCAACCATCCAGGCCCAACGAGCCTCATCTGTAGCATCTGCAGGTAAAGGGGGAAGATCGTACTGATCAGTGTAAGTAGGAAGCAGCTGCTCCGTCGTATATTGTGCAGTGTAATCCGGCACTCTATCATCCTCCAGGTGAGGCTGTGAAGTATTGGCTCGCGCAGAACTACTCCGTCGTCTAG
The DNA here is from genome assembly GCA_900406555.1 of Pseudoturritis turrita. Lineage (NCBI taxonomy): Eukaryota > Viridiplantae > Streptophyta > Magnoliopsida > Brassicales > Brassicaceae > Pseudoturritis > Pseudoturritis turrita. The sequence goes on along the minus strand of OVBL01000180.1, from coordinate 65,071 downwards.
GTGCAGTGGTACACAGGAGCTCCGGGGCAGGTAAGAACTCCAGGTTGTCCCTGGATGTGAGGGCTGGAAGTGGTAGCTGGCACAGATGAGAGACACCCGCGCGATCATGGAACTGATACTTTAGGCCAGCCTTGAGAATGGTGCTGTGCCTGAAGTACTACTCATCAAAATGGGCGAGTGTATCAACACACTCGGTCGCAGTGAGATCAATCCCATGGTACCTGAAAATAGGAGTCAAGAGGCTCCCAACACACTCTGTCCTCTGTCTTGAAGTGTTAAGCCCTCGAAACTTCTTCTGGACCAAAACTGCAGCAAAAATCGCTCCGAAATGCGTGTTGAGCCCAAATCGAGGTGGCTCGTGGTAGATGTCACGGACAAAAGAAGGAAGCCCGTAGTGCAACACCTGCAGCTCATCAAAACTCAAAGAACCTGCTTCCTCCTTAGCGAACAAGCTGTGTCCGATGATCTTAGCAACCACTCTAATCACCGGGTTCCGGATCAATGTCAACTTGGCCTCCCGTGATGTGTAGGGCCCGGACTCAATCAAATGCCACAGCTCAGAAGCTTGTGGAAAGTCATCCGGGAACCTGCAACTCTCTCTGTGAGTATCAAGGTCGTAGAGGTTACCTAGCTCGTTGAGTGAAATCTCGTAGAGGAGACCGCTGGAGAAGTATGAAAGCTTCCCTTCACTCGGGATATTGTGCGCGATGTCCTCGTACTTGATCTCTGCAGAAGCTAGGAATTGTCTGACCAACTCCTGGTAGAGGGGATACGGCTGATACGCAAGTGTGCTGAGGCCCATCCTCTGCAATACGGCTCTCACATCGTCCGCTATGCCCATCCTCGACGGTTCATGTAATGGGAGGACCTCTGCATTTCCCCAGTTTTCATGTGGGGAATCTCTGGAATCATTGGTCCCGGAATGGGAGTGTTGTCACGTCTAGGCCACGGAGCAGTGGTTCGCTCTATTTCATCCTCCTCGTACGCCTCCTCCGCGACATGAGGGACCGAAGATTGAGCTACGCCTTTGTCTTTTATGAGCCTCGAAGTTTGCGCAGTTGGATCAACATGTGGTCGTGGCAGTGGTGGTGCTAGACCCCGTGTTGGGTTTTTCCGAACAGCTCCCGTTTTAACCATTTCTGCAAAATTCAACGAAAAACACATATTTATCGAAAATTTCGAAAAACACACAAACGACTAGAAAGTTCCAAATATCCGAATATCCTGCAATAGCAGAAACAATTCCAACCACCAATACAATGCAATGCTCCACAATCACTATCCAAACAATCCTATTCGGATTCTCATCAAAAATTTCCAAAAAGTTTGCATATTTTCCATTGATTTCCAAAATTCCATTCTAATCACACCATACAACGAAACAACGCATGGGGTAGTGCGAAATCAGCCTAGGAATCAATATCAAGCCACGAAAATCATCTAAGGAGAAGTAGAAACCTAAATTTCAACTTTTCTAAAAAAACAATTTCGGACTGAAAATCGAAGATAGAACGACATACCTTTGCAGATCGAGTGAATGGGTTATATAAACAGAAAGAAGAGGAAAATCCGAGTGGTTTAGAGCCAAAAATCGTCTAAATCCGTCAAGAATTGAGAAAGTTAGAGATTTTGCAAAAATCTCCCAAGAACACCCAAAAATCGCGAGAGAGAAGAAGAGAAAAGGAATTTCGGGTTTTTGATTCTTAAAATCGTGGGAAGGAAGGTTAAAACATGTTTCCGATTTAGTTTTAGTGAAATAAACCGGTTTTAACCAAAAACAATCAAACCCGAAACTTACCTGGGATTGGATAGATCGATCCAGATGCGGATCGATCGATCTAAGCTTGGATCGATCGATCTGAAAACTTTCGGCTTTTTGGCTGGGTGTTTGGATCGATCGATCTGGGTCTGGATCGATCGATCCGACCCCTTTGTTTTTTTTTTTTTTTTTTTTTTTTTTGGTATCCTGAAACGGTGTAAACAAAAACTAAAATTTAGGAAATAAATGAAAAGCTAAGTATGTACACTTACCGATGGGTTGCCTCCCACCAAACGCTTGTTTTAAGTCATGAGCTTGACTTGGATGCCGTCTAGGCTTGAGGCGGATCACTTAGGGGAACGGTGTCTCCTTCAGTGATTTTGGTATCAGCAAGATATGGCTTTAGGCGTTGACCATTAACCACAAATTCTCCTCCTGCAGTGTCCAGCAACACAACAGCTCCATACGGTCTTACCTCCTTGATGGTGAAAAGACCAGACCATCGCGATCGCAGCTTTCCAGGGAAAAGTTTCAGGCGAGAATTGAAGAGCAACACCTGATCATTTGCAGCAAAGTTCCTTGGAATGATCCTTTTGTCATGGTAAGCCTTAGTCCTTTCCTTGTAGATCCTCGAGTTCTCGTAGGCCATATGACGAATCTCATCAAGCTCGTTAAGTTGCATCAAACGTCGCTCAGAAGCAGGCTTGATGTCGAAATTTAACAACTTAACAGCCCAAGCTGCTTTGTATTCGAGCTCCACTAGAAGATGACAAGACTTTCCATAGACGAGATGGAAGGGTGTCGTTCCCAAAGGTGTCTTGTAAGCAGTCCTATACGCCCAAAGAGTGTCATCAAGCTTCACGGCCCAATCTTTTCTTGTGGTGCTCACAGTTTTCTGCAGAATGCTCTTAATCTCCCTGTTGAAAATCTCGACTTGCCCACTCATCTGCGGATGGTAAGGGGTTGCTACCTTATGCTTAACTCCATGCTTCTTCAAAAGACCCTCGAAGACCTTGTTGATGAAGTGAGATCCACCATCGCTAATTACAACTCGAGGCACCCCGAAACGTGGAAAGATCACAGATTTGAACATCTTCAAAACTTCCTTGGCATCATTGGTTGGACTAGCCAGCGCTTCAACCTATTTAGACACGTAGTCCACTGCGACAAGGATGTATTGATTTCCAAAGAAAGATGGGAATGGACCCATGAAATCAATACCCCAAACGTCGAACACCTCAACTTCCAAGATAAAATTCTGAGGCATCTCGTTCCTCTTGCTTATGTTCCCCTGCCTTTGACATGAATCACACTTAGAGACGAAAGCATGAGCATCTCTAAACATAGTTGGCCACCAGAAACCAGCATGTAGAGCTTTGGACACCGTCTTGAAAGTAGCGAAATGCCCTGCATAATTAGAACCATGGCAATGAAAGAGAATACCCGGGACTTCTTCCTCTGAAATGCATCGTCTGAAAACTCCATCTGAGCACTGCTTGTACAAGTAAGGCTCATCCCAGAAGTAGCGTCTGATGTCTCTCAAGAACTTCTTCTTCTTATACCCAACAAAGTTCTCGGGTTCCTTTTCTGCAGCCAAGTAGTTCGCAATCTCACCAAACCAAGGGATCTCAGGGAGCGTGGTGTCACGAGAAGGTGTAAAATGGTCCATGTTTCCAAGGCTGATGGCATACACGTGCTCCTCAGGAAGGCAATCGTCCATCGGGACATCCTCCTCTACCCGTAGGTGAGACAAATGATCCGCAACACCGTTCTCAATGCCTTTCTTGTCTTTGATCTCTAAGTCAAACTCCTGCAGCAAGAGAATCCATCGTAGCAGCCTAGGTTTGGCATCCTTCTTGGTGAGAAGATACCTCAAAGTAGCATGATCCGTGTGTACAATCACCTTAGACCCAACAAGATATGACCGGAACTTCTCGAAAGCAAATACTATGGCAAGAAGCTCTTTCTCTGTTGTAGCGTACTTGCATTAAGCATCATCAAGAGTCCTACTAGCATAGTAGATGACATGAAGCTTCTTCTCTTTCCTTTGTCCCAAAACAGCCCCTACCGCGTAGTCACTAGCATAAGTCATTACCTCGAAAGGTAGCTCCCAATCTGGTGGTTGGACGATTGGTGCGCTAACAAGTGCTCCCTTGATCGTAAGAAAGGCCTCAAGACAAGCGGTATCGAAGTGAAACTTCACATCCTTGCACAAAAGTTGAGTCAAAGGTCTAGCAATCTTGGAAAAATCCTTGATGAACCTCCTATAGAACCCAGCATGTCCCAGAAAACTCCTAATCTCTTTGACAGAATCAGGTGGTTGCAGACTTGTCATCACCTCAATCTTTGCTTTATCTACCTCGATGCCACTTTCTGAAATTTGGTGTCCCAAAACAATTCCATCTCTGACCATGAAGTGACACTTCTCCCAATTCAACACAAGATGCTTTTTCTCACAGCGTCGTAATACCCTGCACAAATTAGAAAGACAAACAGAAAAAGAAGATCCATAGACAGAAAAATCATCCATAAAAACTTCCATTATGTCCTCAATCATGTCAGTGAAAATCGACATCATGCATCTTTGGAACGTGGCTGGTGCATTACACAAGCCGAATGGCATTCTGCGATAAGCATAAGTGCCATAAGGACATGTGAATGTGGTCTTCTCCTGATCGTCTGGATGGATAGGAATCTGAAAGAAACCAGAATAACCATCTAGAAAACAGTAGTAAGCGTGGTTAGCCAATCTTTCAAGCATTTGATCAATGAAGGGCAAAGGAAAGTGATCTTTACGAGTAGCAGAGTTCAATTTCCTGTAGTCGATGCACATACGATGGCCTGTGACCATCCTAGTTGGGATCAACTCGTCCTTATCATTCTTAACCACGGCCACTCCACCCTTTTTTGGCACAACATGGACCGGGCTCACCCATCTACTATCAGAGATAGCGTATATGATGTCCGCTTCCAGAAGTTTCATTATCTCTTTCTTTACAACATCTTTTAGATTTGGGTTTAACCGTCTCTGATGTTCTATAGAAGTCATTGACTCATCCTATAGATGGATCCTGTGCATGCAAAGATCGGGTGAAATGCCTGTGATATCATCCAGCGAATAGCCTAAAGCCCTGCGATACTTTCTAAGTTCACATAAAAGTAAAGCAGTCTCCGCATTATTCAAATCAGCATTGATGATCACAGGGTAAGAAGAGTTAGGACCTAGAAATGCGTACCTTAGCCCGGCTGGAAGGGTTTTGAGTTCTACCTTAGGAGCTTTCAGCTCGCTCCATGGGTTAGATGACGAAGGAAGGGGTGTCGCTGGAGTTTTTTCGACAGCCTCGTTCAAGCTCATGTAGGCAACCATCTTCCCCAAAATCTGGCTCGAGTTTAACATCTCTGCATACCCAGCCGCGTCATCACTCAAAAATCCATGCTCGTTTGTAGCCCTTGTCAAAGCAATCTCCAATGGGTCATCAACTAGAATCTCTTCTGCAGCCTCGTTAGAGATCTCTAGTGAGTCCCGAGAATGTCTGCCCATCTATCATAGGCTTTTTCAGCAGGTTGTCCATCTCAAACTTCATGATATTGTCTCCCAGGTGGAGATCTATTCGCCCATTTTTCACGTCTATGATGGCTCCAGCAGTGCATCAGAAGGGTCGTCCCAAGATGAGAGGATCCTTTGGCTCTTCTTCTAGCTCTAGAACCACGAAATCTACAGGAACAAAAGCATTTCCAATCCTCACATGTAAGTCCTCTAGTATCCCAACCGGCAACTTCACAGAACGATCGGCAAACACCAAGGAGATTTTGGTTGGCTTGAACTTTGTGAATCCAAGTCACTTAGCCACAGAATATGGCATCAAGTTGACACTTGAACCTAAATCACACAAAGAACAAGCAAACGTCATTGCTCCAATATGCACGGATAAAACAAACCTCCCTGGATCCCCAAGCTTCTTGGGCATCTTGTTTTGAAGGACGGCGCTGCAGTCTTTTGAAACCTTGACGAAGTCATCTTCTCCAGAAACCTTGCTTGTCACCAAGCCTTTCACATATCTCTTCATCGCTGGTATCATCTGGATTGCATCGGCAAGAAGGAGTTTCACTGTTAGATCATCTAACATCTCCTTGCACTTCGCCTCTTCTAAATCCTTCTGCGACTTCTTGGGGCGAGTAGGGTATGGAACCTTTAGAGCATAGACACGCACAGGTAGTGGTTCCCTTGCAGTCGTGTCACTTGCAGGTTCTCTCACCAGATATGCTTCTGAATCGTCCTTTTCTTCCAAATCAATGACTTCATCTGCATTTTTCTCCTTTCGCGCAGCAGACTCTATCACTTTTCCACCTCTGAGTGTAATAGCATTGACAAACTCGTTCCTAGGATTCTGCTCTTCCTTTCCTGGAAGGACTCCCTGTGGTCCCTTGATTGCTTCGGCTGTCTGAGCTACCTGAGTATCCATGTTCTTCACATGAGCAGATAGTGACTCAAACTTGCCATTGAGATCACTGTACATGTTATCCACCTTAACATTGATCTCGTTGGCAGATTTTTGTTGGTTGAGCAAGAGTTGCTGCATGAGAACCTTGAGATCATCACCAGAGTTGTTCGCAGAGCTCATAGAGGCTTGGAATGGGGCTTGTGTAGTCGGTTGGAAGTTGTTGAACGGCTGTTTCTGTGTAAATCCCCCATGAAATCTGTTCTGGCCCGGATTTTGCACGAACTGATTTCCCTGAAATCTTTGAGAGAAGTTCTTCTGGAAACCCTGATTTTGCACGCCAGTCTGTCCTGAAAATCCCTGAAAAGCAGAAACGCCCGCGTTTTGCACGGTGGGTTTTCCCTGAAATTGTTGACCCTGGACGTTGGCTTACTGTGGATAGACTTGATCTTGTGGATTTTCAAAGTTCGTGCTCCGATACGACAGATTCGGGTGATTTCTGTAGTTTTGGTTAAAACCCCTGTTTTGCACGAAACCCTGTCCGTTCACATAGTTCACCTCTTGCAACTCATCAGCCCCTTCTTCAGCAAACTCTTGACAGAAAACTGGATCTGCTCTATTCTCGCAAAACTGCACGCTTCTCTGATTCTGGCTTGCTTTCAAAAGCAGATTCACCTTCTCATTTAGCTCGTCGATTTTCTGAGATTCGACGCTGTTGACACGCTTGGTCCTATCATACTCTGCACAACGATTGTTGGAACTTGCAACCAAGTTCTCAATCAATTGGTAGGCTCCCCCCTTGCTCTGAGTCATGAAGTCTCCATTACTAGCAGCGTTGAGAGCGTTCTTGTAGTCCCACTCGACTCCATCATAGAAAATGCTTAGAATCTGCCCATCTAAGTATCCATGATGAGGGCACTCTCTGCGATACTCCTTAAATCTTTCCCAAGCTTCACAAAAAGACTCTCCCGAATGTTGTTGAAAAGCAGTGATCTTGTTCCTCAACGAAGCCGTCTTGGACTTAGTGTATAAGTGATCCAGGAAAGCAGCTCTGCATTCATCCCAAGTGGTGATAGACCCAGGAGGCAGAGATTTTAGCCATCTCGATGCCTTGTCCGCTAGAGAGAAGGGGAAAAGTTTGCACATAATGTTATCGGCGGGCACCCCATTTGACTTGGTAGTGCTGCAAATCTCCTCAAAGTTTTCTATGTGGTCCATAGGATTCTCGGTGGGTAAACCATGGAACACGTGCTGCTTCACCAACCCTATCATCTGAGGTTTGATCTCGTAGTCATTCCTAGCAATGGCTGGTGGACAGATAGCAGTCCTGTTCTGGTAGAAAGTGTGGAGAGTGTCCGCATCCCCAATTGCAGGCTGGCATTGCTGCTGTAGCAACTGTTGCACCTGCTGTTGTAGCCTCTGAAGTTCGGCTGCAGTAGCTAGTGTATTATTGTCGATTTGATCACCCATTGTGACTTGATTCGACCTTGTCTTTCTGTTCTCTCTTTCTAGCCTTGCAAGTTCCTGGTTATCGAAGTTGTAAAGGTTGTCAGCTCCTTTGCTTCTTCTCTGCATAAACCTGAAACACACAAGAGAGAAAGTTAGTTTACCTTAGACTAAATTTCAAACAGAAACTCGAAGGTAACGCAATTGGTCCCGGCAACGGCGCCAAAAACCAAAAACTTGATACAATGAGTTTTAACCCTAAATATCACTGCAAGTGCACAGCAAACGGAGTAGTAATTAGGGATCGAATCCACGAGAACCAAGTGAAACACTACGAATTCTTTTGAATAAAATTAAGCTAAGATGGTAAAAATGATGTTGATTGCAATAACAAATGTAAATAGCGATTTAAACGATGTGAAATATATTAAAACAAGCGTTAAGTCTAGGGCGTTTCGCAGGAATTCAGAGATCATGAACCAGACAATTATTCAGGGAACGATAGAACGCAGTCTCAACTCAAACAAGAATGTATAATCAATCCACTTTCGTGGTCTCAACTACTTTATCTAGCAACCTAAGAATCTAAACTGTCGTTTGATCTTAAAATTCTAAACAAGCATTAACGAACATGTTTGATATGTTCACAAACTGCCTTAACATCAGCTTTCGTTGGTTAAGGACAATTTGCTCACCTATGTTTTATCAAGCAATCTATAGCACTTTTGATGAATAGATTAAACCCTAAATCAGAGATTAAGTGATCAATTTAATCTAAGCAATAAGAATAACAATAGGCGAAGATGATAATAATCCCTATCTATGTTTGATTCAACGATTCATAAACTCCTTTGAAAACCCTAAACTCAACTAAGGATCTACTCAGACATGGAAAGAATCAAAGCAATCGAGGAAGAAGAAAAACTCATGATAAATTAGAATAGGATTCAGAAATCTTCTCAACGATTGAAGAGTCAGAGATTCGTCTCCCACGGCTTACAGAATTGCAGAAAAATAAAATCTCAAAAGTATGGAAGAGTATGAAAAAAGCTTAACCTAAACAATGGCTTAAACTCGAATATATATCTAATTCAAAACGTCGGAGAGAGAAAAACGGCAAAACCCTGTGAAAACAGGAAATTAAAAATTTCCTTTTTCTGGTCGAAAAATAACTTGGATCGATCGATCCATACATGGATGGATCGATCTGATGATTGCACAATCGATCTGAGCTCCTCACGTCGATCCAAGAAGTCTCAGCATATTGGATCGATCGATCCAGTCTAGATCGATCGATCTGTTCTCGTCAGATCGATCCAAAATGTTACGATGTTTTGGCTGGAGACTTGGATCGATCGATCCATGCTTGGATCGATCGATCTGATGATTTTTCTGCTACTTTGCTCTAATCCTTGCTCCTTATGCCTCTTTTATCATCCAAACATGTTCTGACCCTAAAAAGACACTAAAACCATGGAAACGACTCGAAAACCCGTTAAAAACATATGTTAGAGTGCGTAAAAACGCAATACATCAGGAACCACGCAAGCTATATGGAGTCTAAGTGCTTCAATCTAGGAAAGTGTCCGATCGCCGGGATAAAAAATAGTCAAATACTCGTTGATGAGTCGATGGAAAACCAACAAACCTAAACTACCACACCTAGACGGAACGCAATAGCCTTACTAACTCCTCTGAAGCACAAAAAAATGAGTTGCAGAAATCAAACGAACCGCAAACCCAAACCTATCTAACAACCGACCAAACAAAATGCTAGCGAAAACAAGCTACAGACCAAAAAAAAGCCAAGGAAATAGGAAGGGGACCATGACAGAAACTTTAACATCCCCTGCCTAAGCCACCACAAAAACCAAGACCTTCAGACCAAAACCAACCTAACTACACAAATCGAGAAGCAAGACTGAGTCAGAGACAAGGACAAAAGCTATCAGCGGACCTGTCGGAGAAGACGACCAAGCCAAAGCCGCGACTATAGAGAGGTATAAACCGACTGCGGAAGCCTTGCAACGACCCACGACCTCACCACCGAAGTAGACACCAAAGAAACCAACAAATCATAACAACTCTATATCTAGATCCGAGAAATCTTCACTGAATTTACTGGCAGCGAGTCCCCGTCCTCGAAGGGTTCCTAGAACCTCTCCGACGAAATAGCTACCGCGTCGAGATCTAGAACCAGAGTTTCATAGCCGAGATGACGAGGACCTGCGACTAAATCTGGCCAGATCAAGTCACCAAACTTGGTGAGAACTACGACGGAGCCGAGAGCCACAAAGCGATATCCCCAAAGGAGAAATCACACACGATTTTCCCAGAACTAGTCATCGCGATGGCACCACCGGAACTGCAGCTTCCGACCATCAGAACATTCGTTCTGTAGAAGCACTTCTTAGCAAAATCAACGCGAGCAGAAGGGGAGATGAACGAGACCAAGCTAAAAAAAAGGAAAAGGGAGCCTCTGCCGGCACCGGCGAGGAGCGCCGGCCACCGGAGAGACAACGACGGCGAAAATGTTTTTTGACGGCGGCTGAGGGAGGTTAGGACGAACTCTGCAATTTTTTTAAGAGAAAGAGTTTTTTTTCTGATAACATTGTTTTTATACCGAATGATAACATTATTTGTTGTTATACTGAATTAATCGAATCGAAATTGAATTTAGTGTGATCCATCCGAACAAAATAAATCGAAATACATTAAGTAGGTGTTATTGAATCAATGATTTGAAATCAATTCCATCAGTTTTAAAATCTCCAAAATTTTAATTTTGGATGGAGTCTATGTCACTACAAGAAAGAAGGGTATATTCCGACGGCCAAAACCATCGGTATTCCGTCGGAAAGAGCATATTCCGACGGAATTCAGATAGAAATAATCCGTCGGAATCAAGTCGTCGGAAAAACAGACCCGTCGGAATTCTGTCGGAATATTCCGACGGCTACCGATGGATACAATTTGTCGGAATATTCCGACGAATTCCGATGGATTCTACCCGTCGAAAAATTCCGACGGAATTCCGATGGGTGTTACCCCTTGGAATATCCCGACGGAATACCGATGGATAATATCCGTCGGAATATTCCGACGAATTCCGATGGGTTCTACCCGTCGGAATATTCCGACGGAATACCGATGGGTATTACCCGTCGGAATATCCCGACGGAATCCCGATGGGTTGGACCGTCGGGATATTTTGACGGAATTCCGATGAATTCTTTTCCGACAGAATTCCGACGGATTTGTCCGATGGCGTTTTTCGATGGACAAAATATTACTGATTATTACACATTATTTAAAAAAAATTATATTAGTATGTAAATTGAGAAAATATAAGTAAAAAAAAAAATCTGAAATTCCGTCGGAATTCCGTCGGAAATTTCCGACGGAATTCCGACGGGTATTTAATTTTTTACTTATATTTTGTAATTTTAATCTTACGATTTATTTTTTTCGTAGGTAACTCCGGTTAACGACAATGATCGTATCTTCGGTTGTATAAGTAAGACAAAAAAATATTACTGATTATTACACATTATTTCAAAAAAATTATATTAGTATGTAAATTGAGAAAATATAAGTAAAAAAAAAAATCTGAAATTCCGTCGGAATTCCGTCGGAAATTTCCGACGGAATTCCGACGGGTATTTAATTTTTTACTTATATTTTGTAATTTTAATCTTACGATTTATTTTTTTCGTAGGTAACTCCGGTTAACGACAATGATCGTATCTTCGGTTGTGTAAGTAAGACAAAAAAATATTACTGATTATTACACATTATTTCAAAAAAATTATATTAGTATGTAAATTGAGAAAATATAAGTAAAAAAAAAAATCTGAAATTCCGTCGGAATTCCGTCGGAAATTTCCGACGGAATTCCGACGGGTATTTAATTTTTTACTTATATTTTGTAATTTTAATCTTACGATTTATTTTTTTCGTAGGTAACTCCGGTTAACGACAATGATCGTATCTTCGGTTGTGTAAGTAAGACAAAAAAATATTACTGATTATTACACATTATTTCAAAAATTTAAAGAACGAAAGTCAAAGGTATAAAATACATTAAAAACTACTCGGAATCAGATGAATAATCTGAGGAACCCATAGAATCTAATGCCTCTTCAAATTCGTCACGCTCGTCATCCAAATCATCGAAGACGACATTATCTCTAAAACCTGTAAAATCCACCACAAGATCCACCTCAAGAGAAGAGGGTATCGAACCTAATACTCCAAGTTCGTTTTGCTGCATCGGGTCGTGATCGGAAACCCCATCAATCCTGCCTCTCGGATATATCGATGTGACAGTAAGCCAAGAATCTGTCGAACTCGTCACGTGAGGATACCGAATGTAACACACTTGGTCTGCTTGGGAAGCGAGCACAAATGGATCATACTTCTGAAGTCGTCTATCGGAATGTACGTCTGTAACACCGAACTGGTTGTGGCGAACACCGTAACCCTCAATTGGGTTATACCAATCGCAATAAAAAACAACACACTTCATACCGAGCATTCCTGGATATTGAATCTCTAAAATCTCACGGAGTACTCCGTAGTAAACAAGGTCATCAGACGCTGAAGATATGCCGTAGTTTGAAGTTGTCCTAGTAGTTCCTTCTTCGTATATCTTGAAACCATATCCACGGGTAAAATACATTTTGTAAGGCGTTGCAACGGATAATGGGCGATGAACCAATTCCTGAAGCCATGTGGGAAATGATTGCCCTTCTTTAGTCAATGTCGTCACCTGAAAATAATAAATGAAATCTAAGTAATTAAGACGTAACATATGGGGGAAGATATGTTACAGTCCTAGCAACTTACATAATAGTGCATCCAATCTACAAATTCTTGCTTTTTTAGGGCAGTAATTTCTTCCTCGGTTAAATGGGGATACTCATATCGTACTTGAGCTTCATAAATCCTGTACACAATAATTGTTAGACATGATAAACATATATGTGAAAAGAAAGATTGTTCGAAAATCTAAAAAGGTAACATGATATTAAAATTACCTCTCGTACTCGCTTATCTCATCCAAATTTGTAAGAATATAATATTGCAAATGATCACGCTCTTCATTTGTGAGCCTTCTCCGTTTCTTTCCTTTTCCGCTAAGGCGTCCGATTTCGGTAAAGATGCTTGGGACATATGCAGGGTAATAGGAGCGGACTCCTCCATCATCATTCCTACCAGGTCTCCTACTCTTGGTTTGGACTGCTGATGGGAAGTAGTAACTTCCGAAGTTACTGGTTTCTTCAATGATGTTTTGCGCAACTATGGAACCTTCGACTCTGCTTAAATTTTTCACCTTCTTCTTTAGATGGAACATATACCGCTCGAAAGGATACATCCACCTATACTGGACTGGCCCACCTAGTATAGCTTCACGCGGTAGATGAATAGGCAGATGTTCCATAACATCGAAGAACGACGGAGGAAATATCTTTTCAAGGTTGCATAGGATAACAGGTATCTGTTCCTCTAGATTCCGGATCCCGTCAACAGTAAGTGATCGAGTGCAAATATCTCTGAAAAACGAGGCTATGCCTGCAATTAACAATGAGTAATATCAGTATGAAATGATAAACAATATTGTGGTATTTAAAAAAATTATAAAAATGACAGATACCTGCAATTGCTTCATGGACGTGTCGTGGTAAAAGACCTTCTACAGCAAATGGAAGAAGGCGCTGCATTAGTACATGACAATCATGACTTTTCATTCCAGAGAATCTCTCTTCTCGACTATCAACACAATTCCGTAGGTTAGACGCGTATCCATCGGGGAATTTCACACTATGAACGATCCAGTTGAAGAACTCTTGCTTGGAAGGCGCATCCAATCTAAAACAAGGGATAGGGGCTTTCCCTTTCGCATTAACATGTAGTGCCTTACGTGAGCATATAGTTGCCAAGTCTAATCTGGAGTTCAAATTGTCTTTTGTCTTGCCTTTCACATTGAGAATGGTGTTCATTATGTTGTCGAAAAAGTTCTTTTCAATATGCATGACGTCTAGATTATGCCTCAACAGATGATCCTTCCAGTACGGCAAATCCCAGAATATACTTTTCTTGTTCCAGTTGTGCATCTCACCGACACCGTCAACAGGGTGATGCCCATTACCACCACAATCGACCGTCCTCTCAGCTCCGTAATCTCGAAACTGATAAAGCATTGAAACACCGTCAACTTCTGGAGGTGGACCTTCATACACTTGTTTGTTCTTTGTAAACAGAGTGGTGCTTTTCCGATATGGATGGTCCATAGGTAAAAATCGCCGATGACAATCGAACCAACACATTTTTCGACCGTGCTTCAGTTGGAACGCATATGTACTATCTTGGCAATGTGGGCAAGCTAACCTCCCATGCGTTGACCATCCAGACAACATACCATATGCTGGAAAATCGCTTATTGTCCACATAAGCACCGCATGCATCATAAAAGATTGTTGGCACGAGACATCGTAAGTTTCAACCCCATGCTCCCATAACTGTTGTAACTCATATATCAAAGGTTGTAGGAAAATATCCAGTGACTTCTTAGGATGCTCTGGTCCAGGAACTAGAATTGTGAGAAACAAAAACTCTCGTTTCATGCACAAAGAGGGGGGCAAATTATACGGTGTCACGATAACTGACCACAATGAATACTGTCTCCCATGCTTTCCAAAAGGATTGAAACCATCTGTGCTTAATCCGAGATATACGTTCCTATTCTCTGACGCAAACCAAGGATACACATTCTTGAAATGTTTCCATGCATCTGCATCTGAGGGATGAGCAATTTTCCCTTCGCTTGTATGCTCAGCATGCCATCTCATAGGACCCGCAGTGCGCTCGGATTGATACAACCTCTTCAATCGCTCTGTTAATGGTAAATACCACATCCTCCTAAATGGAATCGGAACTCTTCCACCAGTTTCTTTATATCGAGGATAGTGACAAAATCGACAATGTAGCAGGTCTGAATCCGCTCTCCAATATATCATACAATTGTTCTCGCATACATCAATCATCTGATACGGCAATCCAAGACCCTTCACAAGCTTATGTATCTCATAAAACGAAGCTGGTGCAAGGTTATCTTCTGGCAATATACCTTTCATAAAAGCAGCAATATCATCCACACACTCTTCGCTCAAATTATGATCTGACTTTATTGTCATCAATCTGCTTGCTGTTGATAAAGGCGATACCCCCTCTCTGCATCCTGCGTATAGCGAAAATTTTGCTGCATCTAGCATATCAAAGAACCTTCGAGCTTCTAAATTAGGTTCTTCTACTCTATGCCCATCCTCAACAAACGCTGGTATATGTTCACGCCACACATCATTCACCATCTGAACACTTCCTAAATTTTCTAATTCCGGGGTTCGTTCACCTAACTTATCTCCAGCATATTGGTGACTACTACAAGCAAAATTCACCATCGAATCATCTTCCCCATGCGTATACCAAATCTTGTAACCCGACATAAACCCATTATTGAACAAGTGACTCCAAATCTT
Source organism: Pseudoturritis turrita (assembly GCA_900406555.1). NCBI lineage: Eukaryota > Viridiplantae > Streptophyta > Magnoliopsida > Brassicales > Brassicaceae > Pseudoturritis > Pseudoturritis turrita. The sequence goes on along the minus strand of OVBL01000180.1, from coordinate 49,889 downwards.
TTTTATCTCGAATGTTCTACGATTCTTACAATTAGCACAAGGACATACCATTTTACCGGTTTGCAAAGCCGTGTCTTGGTTTGTCGCAAGTCCCATGAACTGCCTTATCCCAGCCTCATACTCTTCCGTCAAAAGACCCGTGCTTGGAACCTGATGAGGTTTGTCCATCCACGAGCGAAAATAATCATTGGGAGGAGAATTGGACATTTTTATTGTAAGGTAAGAGATTTTTGTTTTCTTTAGCATTTTTGTGAATGAGGGAAGAAGTGTATTTAAAGATGAAAAATCGTTTTTTCTGACGGAATTCCGATGGAATTTCGACGGCTATGTGACCGTTACACAACGGTCCTATAACGGATATATACTCAGACTGATTTTCGACGAATCCATCGGAAATCGGTCGGAATGTGCAACGGCCATAAATCCGTCGGAATTCCGTCGGTAACTACCGACGGAATTCCGACGGACTCCAATCCGTCGGTATGTTCCGACGGATTCCGACGGGATATCGACAACTTCTATTTTCTCGAAAATCCGTCGGAATTCCGTCGGAACATACCGACGGAATTCCGACGGACTCCAATCCGTCGGTATGTTCCGACGGATTCCGACGGGACATCGACAACTTCTATTTTCTCGGAAATCCGTCGGAATTCCGTCGAAAAATACCTACGGATTCGAGTCCGTCGGAATCTCCGTCGGAATTTCACCTATTTTCTTGTAGTGTGTGTGTGGATTCTAAAATCTTTGCAGTATACCTTGGATTTAGTTTCTAATCATTTGTTCATTAAACTCCATCTACAAGTCATTTCAAATCCATTAAAAAACAAAAAATTTCAGAATCTTTTAATGTTGAATAACACTGGATTTTAATGATGGATTTAAAATCGTTTATTAAATAACACCAGATTTTAAAACCTTTAAGACATGATTTACAAACACCATAACCAATAATACCAGATTTTAAAGTATGATTTAGAATCATTGATTGAATAACAGTGGATTTTGCTTAGATTTAAACTCTATTAAAATCCATCATTGAATAACATCCCTAAGAAATTCGTATATATATATATATATATATGACAACATATATGACGTAAACCATTAATTCTCTAACAAAACTCCATACTCACCATTTGTGAGTGTCTTTATTTGCAAGGTTCATTATCATATCATTTTACTTTGCATATTTTTTTTCTTTTTGATAATTATTTTACTTTGCATAATTACCTCAACTTTATGATAATCACATGTTTTGGACCCTCCATCCACTATATGAGAAGAGAAAGACATGTATAACTATTACTTATTAATTTCGTATACCCGGCTTTTGTCTATATTGGTGACATGTATCATTGTTTCTAGTGGCATGAGCTTTTTTTTGTTCCTTTTCATTTTTTTTACCAATCGGCATGAGTTGTAATACATATTTGATCCTTCTATCTGATTGATTTTGGTTATTTTGTAAATTTGTGTTTCTTAGAAAAATACCTAAAACGTTTAGTTTAAGAGAAAACAACCAAACAAACTTAACCGGCCGGTTTAACTTTATTTTTTTGTCCCATTAAATATTTATGGTTCTCATTCATTGATTAAGAGAATTAATGGTTGTTTTCGCCCAGGGCCCAAATTTACGTCAAGACGGGACTGAACAAGCATATATATAAATATATATTTCGCTAATTATATGTACATACTTTAATTATGATAATTACAGTGTATATGTGGGAGTGAGACAAATACAACTAGATATAAGCAAAGCTAACTTCTTTAACCTAGCTAGTGTGTAACTAAAATGGCATTATCTTTTTGGCATGAGACCAAAGACTAATTTTCATTAAATGTATTTCTTATCACTACTTTAGGTTTTAAGTGTTTAGTCCAAATTTAAATTTCATCAGATTGTATAAATTACACAATTTAAAATGATATTTAGTCATATTCAAAAAGAGTTTTAGGCGGATATTTATCCAATGACCACCCAGAGTTGCGCCATGAGAAAAAAATAAACTTTCGTCTAGGGCATTTTTTTAAAGAATTTTTTAAAAAACAACATGATCATATAATTTTTTTAGAGATCTTCTAAAGTTATAAAATAATAAAAAGAAACTAGAATTACATATTGAAATAAAATATAAGATAACTTATAACAATAGCATATTTACTTTCGATTAAATTATTTATTGTCACGTCTTCTATTATTTGTCACCAACATTAATTTTTTCATGGACGCTTACAGTTTTTTTAAAATCGTTTCTTCTCTATTATTTATTAATCATTCACATAATCAAAAGTTTTAAGAAAAGTTTTACCAAGAAAAACTAATAGGGTAAAAGTATTATATTTAAAAAAATAAAAAAGTAATCTTAACTAATAAATCACTTATCAAATATTGATAATTTTAGTTTTAGTTTCATCTGCTGATAATTTTTCAAATTTAAAATTGATCAAACCTTATCTTTATTCAAGTATATCACAAGAGATATTGAATGTATAATATTAGTTTGTCTTTCGAAAAAAACATAGTTAAAATGTTGATTTTGGAAATTTGATTACTGATAAAAATTTATTGATGTTTAATTTAGTTATTTATGGGAAAATGCTTATTATTTTTAAATTCTTTTGCTCATATGAATTGAGGCATTTTTTTTTTAAATACTGCTTTTATTCTTTATATTTTTAGGCACGGCCCTTTCACCACCGCAGTATAACTATCCTTAGAAAGGCTATATATTAGTGCGTATGCTTAAAAAGGCTACATATAAGTGCGTATGCTATGCATGCATTAATAAATATATCAAAAATGCAGAAATCGAAAAGCAAGCGCAATCTATGCATGGCAAAAGCTTTTGGATATCTCTTTTGTCCTCGATTAATTTGTTAATACATTAATCTTCTCTCTTTTTTTATAAAGATGTTAATGCATTTGTCTAAAGCAATTGATAATCTTTTTTTAAGGTTAAATCAATCTTCAAACAAAACATTAATTATACTGTCATATCTATCGAAGCTCTATGAGACTATGACACAACTCGTGACAGGACAAAAAACAAACGCCTAGGCATACTTAAGTCATTGATTGCTAATTCTTATTATAATATTTAATGTTTATGTATGAATATACAAGTGGATATCGTTGTTGGTCCCCAAGTTTGTCTGTTTGTTTCTTCTTTTTTCATTGTTATAGAACATAATCAATTTTTGTTCTTGTTTTTTCAGATACACAATTAAGTTGAGAACCAGTGGCGTCATAAGATGTAAGACTCGTAACCGATGACAAAAAAGACACATAACTAACCAACTAATACTGTTAAGAGAAAACAACCAAACAAACTTAACCGGCCGGTTTAACTTTATTTTTTGGTCCCATTAAATATTTATGGTTCTCATTCATTGATTATTTTTTTACTTTAGCCCAATGATTATCAACACTAAATATGGTCCGTAACATAGCTTGGTTTTTCCCGGTCGTTGATGTAGTAAGTGACAAATTTCTTCACCCGAATTTCTATAATTTCTACTGAAATAAAAATGGTTTACCACGTAATCTGATAATTAAAATATTAACAATAATGTACAAAATTTATTTTACAAGGAAAATTCGTAAAGAGATGGAAACAAAAATCCATGTGATTGACAAGAAAACACTGTATATATCAAATCTACCTTCGAATCTCATACCCAAAAAAAAAAACCATTAAAGCTTCCACAATCAAATCCCAGAAATCCAAAAGAATTACATATAACTGCAGAGTATTCAGACAAGAACAAATCGAAAAAAACAACAATTTGTGATGACACTCTGAGACAGAGATTATATATGAGTGTTGTTGATGCTAGCTACATTGGTAGTCTCGTAAACTGGCAAGCCTCCACGAGACAACTCATAGTTCTGCAACTCGAAGAGATCAGAACTTGAATCACTCTCCATTCCATCATCATCATCACCTTCTCTCTTTATTCTCCGATCATCATCATCACCATGGTCAGCCCAAACCTTCTGTTTCTCCGAGAGGCTCTCCATCACTTTGAGTTTCTCATCCAGCCAAGAAAACTCTTTGTTGATCTTCTTTTCCTCTACTTCCACTTGGTTTGTGGCAGAAGTGTAATTCAAGAATTGCTTGTAGTTCTTGGTGGGAGTGTTCAAATAAGGAGGAGGAGTTCTGAAACCCGAGCTTGACGACGAAAACAGAGATTTTGATGATGATGATGTCGTTGTTGTTGTTGAATTAGATCTGCTTGAGCTCAAGAAATGGCTGATACTGCTTCTTCTCCTCCTCCTCATCCATCCTCCTCCGGGGATCTCTTCTTCGACTTCTCGATCCGTTGGCTTTGGCTTCGACTTGTTTTTCTTCGAACCGGCTTGATGGAACAAAGAGTTCAAGAAGCTAGCGATTCTCCCACCAGGTGAGCTCGGTTGCTTGTGTCTCACGTTAACAATCCTCTCCTTGATTGTTGCAACTTCTTGCTTCTCATGATGATCTTGGTGAAGATTATGCACTTGCTCTGAACATCTAATCGGCAAATCCAGGCTGATTCTTCTTCCTCCTCCTAATATTCCCCATTTCCTACGATTCTCCTCTCTAGCAGCGTTATAGTCATACTTTTGTGTGTGTCTATGGTCGCCGGAGGAGACTTCGTTGTAGCCGGAGAAGTACACGGCGGCCTCGAACACGTCAAGCTCGCCGGAATGAGCATCGTTGCGTTTGTGGGAAGATATTATCTTGGAGAGCTTATCTGGTTCTGCTGATGAGATCCCTTTCATGGACATTATTTAATTAGGGTTTGAGAATCAGATGCTTGGATGATCAGGAGTCTCTTTCTATGCTTGATTTGCGGAAAAGAGGAACAAGTTGATAGGAAATGATAGAATGAAATATAACGTGTTTAGGTTTATATAACAAATGATGTGATATGTAACTCCATCATTAAATAAGGTCATATAGTATGTAAAAAATACGGGTCTCGTAAACGTATCATGCGATACTCATACGTTAATATTAGTGGATTACGATAGTTTATATATTTTTTTAATGGATATGGTTATAAATAAATGTTTTGAATGCTGGAAAAATTAGAAATTTGGAGGGACATAGGTCATAAGAGGTCGTGTGACCCACTAAATGCGTGGGTGAAGAACTTAATTGAAGGAGAAGGTGGGCTCATTTGATTTTATGAGCTTTCTGATAAGGTGTATGAAATTAATCAATTGTATTTATGATAATGTGGGGGCTATCCTCTCTTGTTGCCTTGGATTCCAACTTCGAGTGGTTTTTTTTTTCCTTTTTGAAATTTAAATTTGTCCTTGGTTTTTGAAAACTCTTATGCTTATGTACATCAATCCACACACAAACCCATGACTCCATTAAATTTCTATGTATACGTATTAATTAGTTGATAGAATGACGACACTATGTATTCGTACTAATTAGTTGCCGAAATATACTGTTCATTTAAATTTTTTTTTTTTTGTTATAAGAATTTTTTCTTTAATGTAAATTTTGATTATAAAATATTTTCTCTGTTTCTAAATGATTGATGTTTTGAAAAAAAAATTTGTTTCCAAATGATTGATTTTCTTATGTTTTCTGTGCATTTTTATCATTTAATGGTAATAAATTGTAAATTTCAAAAAAATTATTGAAATTCTATTGATTAAAAGTTTTTGAAAACTGTTTATTGTGAAAATTAATATATTTATAATGGAATATATATATATTTTTTTTAATATGTGAAATTTCTAAAAAGTTTTTTTTTTGAAACGGAGAGAATAGATTTTTTCCTAATTAAAATTAATAAAATTAAAAAAAATCAAGAGTTAATTTTTTTCAAGAGATCTAATACTCCATCCGTTCATCTTTAATGATGTTTTAACTAAATTTTTTGGTTTCATTTTAAGCGATGTTTTTAACTTTCAATTCAAAATTAATTGTATTTTTATTATTTGAAACCATTTATATTATGTAGATTGATTTATTATTAGTTGAATTATTTTTTAGAGATAATAAATGATGTTTTAGTTTATAAAAAATTAAAATATAAATGTTTTCTTAATCTTTTGCAAAAACATTAAATATCATTTAAAATGAAATAAAGTGAGTATAAAATTTAATTTGCTTCATAATTGGCATGAAAAAATGTAAAAACAATATTTAAATTAAAACGAAAAGAGTACTTGTTGCATTTATACTTCTTTGACTCTCTAATATTCTAAAACTATGAATGACGACTCAAAATAAACGTATATCTCGGGAGGCGAGAATGGATTGTAAGTTCAGAAAACTAGTACAACACAAGAATTGCGATTGGAAGGCACCAAGCTAACGCATCTACTATTATTCAGGATAAGTAATCTTTACACGATTCACCTATATGGATCTATACATATCTACTTCCTAGACTGTTTCTATCCAACGAATCAATAGCCTATGCTACCCAAATGATCTCACCACACTTATGAATCAAAAGGTTGAACACTCACCTTGACAGCTTCTACTTTTCGACAAAGCTTCAAGTTACAATCTCTCAAAATACGGCTCTAAGTGTTACCTTACAAGGCACGACCCTTAAACCTATTTATACTAACTATCCGAAAACCCTAAACCTAGAATCTTCGATAAGGTTAGACATGGAGCCACCGAGGAATGATCGATAACGTGAGGCGCATAGGGTTGGCCTTGAAAATGCGGGAGCTAGAGAGCCCATTCATCAACCGCGAGAAGCAAGAAGGATATGCGACTTTGACGAGCCTATAAATAATGGCACAAGGACGGGTATTAGAGCTCCTCCTTGCGGGAATAAAAATTGGAAGATCAAGTCAAGCTTGATCAACATGGTGTAAAACAATCGCTTCTTCGGTTTTTCCATGGAGCACCCTATCGAGCATGTGGATAACTTTGAGCGTCTTTATACAACAGTTAAGATGAATGGGGTGCTCGAAGATGTCATTAAATTGATTCTCTTCCCATTTTCTCATGGGGGCAAGGCTTCTCAATGGGAGAAGAGTGTAGTGACCTCCTCCATCACCACATGGGAAGAGTGTAAGAAGAGATTCTTGGCTAAGTTCTTCTCCAATTAAAGGACCGCGAAGATTAAAAACGATATCACAAGCTTCCAACAAGGACCCATCATGGAGTTTCTATGGAAGCCCTCTTAGGGATATTCCACCGTGGTATTAAGGAAAAATATCACATCTCCCTAAATACTGCTAGTATTAGAGACTTTGCAAGCTTGACCATAGAGCAAGGTGAGCAACTAGTGAAGAATTGATACACAGAGTTTTAACCCTAAAATATCACAGCAAACGAAGTAGTATTTAGGGATCGAATCCACGAGAACCAAGTGAAACGCTACGAATTATTATGAATGAAGTTAAGCTAAGATGGCAATATGAATGTTGGTAGCAATAATAAATGAAAATAGCAAATTAAACGATGTGAAGTCAATAAAAAAACAAGCGTTAAATCTAGGGCAATTCGCAGAAATTCAGAGATCATGAACCAAACAATTATTCAGGGAATAATAAGCGCAGTCTTAAACTCAAACATGAATGTTTAACCAATCCACTGTCGTGGTATCAATTACTTTATCTAGTAACCTAAGAATCTAAACTGTCGTTTGATCTTAGAATTCTAAACAAGCATTAACGAGAAGGTTTGATATGTTCATAAATTGCCTTAACATCAGCTTTCGTTGGCTAAGGACAATTTGCTCACCTATGTTCTATCAAGCAATCTATAACACTTTTGATGAATAGATTAAACCTAAAATCAGAGATTAAGTGATCAATTTAATCTAAGCAATGAGACCAACGATAGGTGAAGACAAGATGATAAAACCCTATCTATATCTGATTCAATGATTCATAAATTCATTTGAAACCCTAAACCTAACTATGAAACTACTCAGAAATGGATGCAGAGAAAGAAGAAGGAGATGAAGAAAAACATGATCAAATAAATTGAAATCCAAAGGGGTTCAGAAATCTTCTCAAAGATGTAGAGTCAGAGCTTCGTCTCCCCCAAAGCTTACAAATTGCAAAAAACCAAAAGTCTGAATAGAAAAGAAAGTGTGTAAAAACTTGTGTAGAAAATAAAAGTGTGTAGAGAAAAAGTGTGTCCTCCAAAAGTGGCTTAAAATAAGTATATATAGGTCTAGGGTCGGATTTGGTGGAGTTTGGATGATTCTGGGGCTAAAAAGGAAAGTCAGAATTTGCCTTTTTCGTCTAGGAAACAGATGGATCGATCCAGAATTAGATGGATCAATCTGGCTCGATCTGGAAAATTCCTGCGCGCCAGATATGTCTGGATGGATCGATCCAGATTTGGATGGATCGATCTTTCTCCTTCTGGTCTCATCTCCTGCACATGCTTCTTCTGCTCGCCAGATTGACATATCTTCGTTAAAAATGGCATAACTTTCTAACCGTTGATTGGAATGACTTCAAACCACCTCCAAATCAAAGCTAACTCAAGTGGCTATCTTGTTTCTAAATTTTATTGCAATCCAATCAAGGGAAGCCTTTCAAATAACACCAGGTTTCCAAAGATTCATCATGATCCCACATCTTCATAAGTCCAATTGCACCCAAAATGCCGTGTTTCCTCCAAAACGACTTAAAACCTGTGAAGACTAGATAAAAGAAATAAAAGACTCTAAAAATATACTTTGAATCGATAAAATAACGGATATCATGGTTGAAAACCGGTGAAAACCATGATATATCAACTCTCCCAGACTTAGCCTTTGCTTGCCCTCAAGCAAAACAAAGAACTTAGTTTGTGAAAGAAATGAGAAAATGCGGAAACTCACCTTCTCTTCAGAGTGTTGTAATGACTACTCAATTCATAATCCACATACTGGAAGACCAATCCAAATCGAACCACCATGTACTTCTCCGCAGACATTTGCAGCCTTCCAAATTCAACCCACAATATTGCAGCATTGTCCATAACCCTTTCATCGCTGGGTCTCATCGATGATCTCAATGCCAAGAACTTTTAGACTCATTCCCGTACAATACAATGACAAACCAACCATATAATCCTTGGTACCCTTTCTCTCCCCCAGACTTATTATGTTCTCATCATTTTTTTCTTCTTTTCTTCTCTTTTTATCTCAAAGGTGTAAGCGAATAATGGTATCACGGGAAATTTTCCTAGCCTCACTTCCAACCTTTGTGTGATCATTCCTTTCGAAGTAAAATAATGTGATCGCAGGAAATTTTCCTAGCCCTTTACTCGAAAGAAAATCCTTTCATCTTTACTGCTTTTATTTAACTTAGAATAAGGGAGAAGAGTACCATCACTTTTCACACAAGATGCATTTGTCAGGTATGGACAAGGAGTCAAGCCCTATGAACACCCGTCACATCGATGAGGTAAAAGGAAGAGCTCAGAAATTAGCTCGGGCTTAGTGGATTCTGCTGGAAATATAGACGTCTATAGTTAACTGGTCAGCCTTTAGATTTTTCATTAGTCAAATCTGAACTGATTCTGCAGCAATGGTCACTCAGATGAAATAGTCACACACTAAACCAAGAGAAAGATCATAGTTTCCAACAGATTTGACTCAATAAACTGACTTGGACTGACTAAAAGAGAAAATACAAGAAAGAAAATAGAGTTAGTAAACGATAAACACCTTCCCCCAGACTTACTTCACACTGTCCCGGTGTGAAAATAAATCAAGAGAAGGTAAAATAGACTCAAAAGATGAAAATAAAAGAAAAGAAATTTTTTTTTTTTTTTGAAAAGAAACCTGAAACACTTAGAACCAAAACCAAAAGTTAGAAAATAACTGAAAAACAAAGTATGTACACTTACCGGTGGGTTGCCTCCCACAAAGCGCTTGTTTTGAGTCATTAGCTTGACTTCGGTCTCATGTATCAGTCAGGAAGATGGGCATGGAAACTTGCTCTAAAACAAGTTCCCCGATCAGTCATCTTAAACTCTAGAACCTTGCTCAACATTTCCTTCACAGCTTCTGCACCCTTCTCTTTAAACTCTGGAGTGAGAATAGCTCTAACCTTGGAGAAAGGCTTCGAACTTCCTTTGCACTTCACCTTATACTCAATCGTGTCGCCAACACACCTCAGAAGTACCAAAATCATATGAGAATCTCCCTTGATTCTTTGGCTCTTCACATTCTCCTTGGCCTTGTTCTTTTGACGGGCTTCCTTGTTGACGATGTGAGGGTCTCCATCCAGGACTTCCTTGACCTCACTCTTAGCAACAAGTTCTTTCGTTGTCTCGATTAACAACTTCTCCCCACTGATAATGGTCACACAAGATGCAATTTTGGTTGCTTCATTATTGGGTACGACTTTGTAGAAGACTTTTTGTCAATATTGGAGAATGAGACTCTTTCATTAGGCAAATCCACAACTGCACCCACTGTCGCCATAAACGGTCTTCCAAGAATCAAAGGCATATCAGGATCTTCGCTCATCTCCACCCTGAAAATCAGTAGGAACAAGACAGTTTCCTACTTGAACATGTAAGTCATGAATGGTGCCATGTGGAATCATGGTGGAAGAATCTGCAAACTTGAGAGATATCTGAGCAGGTCTCATCTCAGTAATCCCAAGCTTCTCTGCAATAGCCTTAGCTATGAGATTAATAGAAGATCCAAAATCTCCATTTAGGCAGTCTTTGTCTCCGCATAGGCAAGGTTTGTCTCCACTTAGGCAATCTTTGTCTCCGCTCAGGCAAGCCTCGTCTCCGCTTAGGCAAGCTTTGTCTCCACTTAGGCAAGCTTTGTCTCCGCCTAGGCAAGCCTTGTCTCCACTTTGGCAAGCTTTGTCTCCGCCTAGGCAAGCCTTGTCTCCACTTAGGCAAGCTTTGGCTCATGTAGGCAAAACTCTGCTCCACTTCCGCAAACACTGGAGACTTAGGCAAACACGGAGACTTTGGCAAGCACTGGAGACTTCGGCAAGCACAGAGACTTCGGCAAGCACGAAGACTTCGGCAAGAACTGGAGACTTAGGCAAACACGGAGACTTCGGCAAGCAGGGAGATTTTGGCAAACACTGGAGACTTAGGCAAACACGGAGACTTCGGCAAGCAGGGAGACTTCGGCAAGCACATAGACTTCGGCAAGCACGAAGACTTCGGCAAGCACGAAGACTTCGGCAAGCAGGGAGACTTCGGAAAGCACTGGAAACTTAGGCAAACACGGAGACTTCGGCAAGCAGAGAGACTTCGGCAAGAACGGAGACTTCGGCAAGCACGAAGATTTCGGCAAGCAGGGAGACCTCGGCAAGCAGTGGCCACTTAGGCAAACACGGAGACTTCGGCAAGCAGGGAGACTTCGGCAAGCACGGAGACTTCGGCAAGCACGAAGACTTCGGCAAGCAGGGAGATTTCGGCAAGCACTGGAGACTTAGGAAAACACGGAGACTTCGGCAATCAGGGAGATTTCGGCAAACACTGGAGATTTAGGCAAACACGGAGACTTCGGCAAGCACTGGAGACTTCGGCAAGCACTGGAGACTTAGGCAAACACGGAGACTTCGGCAAACACGGAGACTTCGGCAAGCACGGAGACTTCGGCAAGCAGGGAGACTTCGGCAAACACTGGAGACTTTGGCAAGCACTAGAGACTTCAGCAAACGCGGGGACTTCGGCCAAGCCATGCCACATCGGCAATGAACCACTTTGGCCGTGACACGAAGCTGCCTGGCCGAAGTCAACTCCATACGAAACTATCTGGCCGAAGTCAAAGCTGCCGAAGACAATCCTGGCCGAAGTCAATTCCATACGAAGCTGCCTGGCCGAAGTCAAGTCTATACGGAGCTACTTGGCCGAAGTCATTTCTATACGAAACTATCTGGCCGAAGTCAAAGCTGCCGAAGACAATCCTGGCCGAAGTCATTTCCATATGAAACTATCTGGCCGAAGTCAAAGCTGCCGAAGACAATCCTGGCCGAAGTCAATTCCATACAAAGCTGCCTGGCCGAAGTCAAGTCTATAATGAGCTTCCTGGCCGAAGTCATTTCTATACGAGGCTAGAAGATAACGCGGCCGAAGCCATTTCTATACTAAGACAACAAGCCCATCTTCGGCCTACAACAATGCAAAGGCCCACGAAGTCAAGCCGACTTGCTAAAACGAAAATCCCGAAGGATTGGGAAGTTTTCTTAATCTCTTGGGGATTGACCTGGCCGACTCAAGCTAGTATATATACTCATGTACATCTCTTGAAAAAAGGATCCGCAATTTACATAGCAAAAAAAAAAACCCTAGACTTTTTTGCTTTCAAACTCTTGTACGAAAGCTTTTCGAAAACAACTTAATAAAAACCCTCATTGGATCTCTCCGTTCGTGGTTCATCCGCAGAAATTTCATCCCTCTTAATAAACCTCCTACAAATTCTAATTGTGTTGATTTCGACTCCATACGAAACTATCTGGCCGAAGTCAAAGCTGCCGAAGATAATCCTGGCCGAAGTCAATTCCATACGAAGCTGCCTGGCCGAAGTCAAGTCTATACGGAGCTACTTGGCCGAAGTCATTTCCATACGAAACTATCTGGCCGAAGTCAAAGCTACCGAAGACAATCCTGGCCGAAGTCAATTCCATACGAAGTTGCCTGGCCTAAGTCAAATCTATACGGAGCTACCTGGCCGAAGTTATTTCTATTCGAGGCTAGAAGATAACACGGCTGAAGCCATTTCTATACTAAGACAACAAGCCCATCTTCGGCCTACAATAATGCAAAGGCCCACGAAGTCAAGCCGACTTGCTAAAACGGAAATCCCGAAGGATTGGGAAGTTTTCCTAATCTTTTGGGGATTGACTTGGCCGACTCAAGCTAGTATATATACTCATGTACATCTCTTGAAAAAGAGATCTGCAATTTACTTAGCAAAAAAAAACCCTAGACTTTTTTGCTCTCAAACTCTTGTACGAAAGTTTTTCGAAAACAGCTTAATAAAAACCATCTTTGGATCTCTCCGTTCGTGGTTTATCCGCAGAAATTTCATCCCTCTTAACAAACCTCCGACAAATTCTAATTGTGTTAATTTCGACTCCCACATCGATCACCCAGAACGCTGCGTTGAGATAGGGGCCGAGCTGAAAGATCCGATAAGGGGAGAGCTAATTTCTTTCCTTAAAAAAAACGTAAACACCTTCGCATGGGAAGCAGAAGACATGCCCGACATCAGCATCAATGTGACATTCCACGAGCTAAACGTGGACCCAACCTTTAAACCAGTCAAACATAAAAGGCGAAAACTCGGACCAGAAAGCTCACAAGCAGTGAATGACGAAGTGGAAAGGCTACTACACGTAGGAGCAAAATACCCTAACTGGCTCGCTAACCCAGTAGTGATCAAGAAGAAGAATGGGAAGTGGCGTGTATGCGTGGACTTCACCGACCTGAACAAAGCCTGCCCAAAAGATAGCTTCCCGCTTCCACATATTGATCGACTGGTGGAAGCAACAGCAGGCAATAAACTCCTTTTGTTTATGGATGCTTTTTCCAGATACAACCAAATCCTAATGAACCCAGACGATCAAGAGAAGATGGCGTTCATAACAGACCGTGGGATATATTGCTACAAAGTGATGCCGTTCTGTCTTAAAAATACCGGAGCAACTTACCAGCGATTAGTGAACCGAATGTTCGCTGGCCAACTGGGGAAGACGATGGAAGTATACATAGACGACATGCTGGTGAAATCTTTAGAGGAAAAGGATCACGTAGCTCACCTAGAAGAATGTTTCAAGCAACTGAATCTGCATAACATGAAACTGAACCCGGCCAAGTGCAGATTTACGATCACGTCCGGAGAGTTTCTTGGATATCTGGTCACCCACTGTGGAATTGAAGCCAACCCGAAGTAGATTGATGCGCTCAGACAGATGGTGTCACCGAAAACAAAACGTGAGTCCAGAGGCTAACAAGACGGGTCGCCGCGCTGAATCGTTTCATCTCTCGGTCAACTGATAAGTGTTTGCCTTTCTACGATTCACTTCGTGGGAACAAGAAATTTGAATGGACAGAAAAATGCGAGCAGGCATTTCAACAACTGAAAGAATACTTAGCCAGCCCTCCAATACTTACGAAACCAGTGGAATGCGAACCATTATTCCTTGACACGGCCGTTTCGGCAACAGCAGTAAGTGGAGTACTCATCAGAGAAGAGCGCAGCGAGCAGAAGCCTATTTTTTATGTCAGCCAAACTCTCACCGACGCTAAAACCCGGTATCCACAGATGGAGAAGCTGGCGCTGTCCGTAATAATGTCCGCTCGAAAACTAAGACCATACTTCCAGTCACATTCAATTGTGGTTTTGACTACCTTCCCACTGCGATCCGTCCTACATAGCCATAGTCAGTCTGAAAGATTGGCAAAGTGGGCAATAGAGTTGAGCGAATACGACATCGAGTATCGAAGCAGAACCTGCGCGAAGTCTCAAGTCCTTGCAGATTTTCTGATAGAACTCCCAGAAAAAGCGATAGAAGAGCCGGCTCCGAGTCCAATATGGAAGCTCCACGCGGATGGATCATCATCAAAACAAGGATCTGGAGTAGGAATACGGTTAACCTCTCCAACAGGCGAAATTCTCGAACAATCATTCCACTTGGGTTTTCGCGCATCTAATAATGAAGTAGAGTACGAGGCCTTGATCGCAGGAATGAGACTCGCTCGCGACTTAAAAATTTGCACATCCAGGCCTACTGTGATTCACAGCTGGTGGCCAACCAAGTCAGCGGCGAGTATACGGCCAGAGATGACCGAATGGAAGCTTATCTGAAGATCGTCAAAGAGATGGCCTCACAGTTCGAAGAGTTCACATTAACACGAATACCACGCGGGGAAAACACCTCGGCAGACGCGCTAGCAGCACTCGCATCCACCTCCGATCTGGATTTGAAAAGGATAATCCAAGTAGAATTCATCAAAAACCCGAGTATCAACCTCTCTGACACCGTGAACGCAGTCACTCGCTCCCAAACAGTCACACGGGTCGAAGGTATATCTGGGCAAAATCTCGCAGAAAAGGGCAGCACCGACACCATCGCTCTAGACGACCATAACATGACACCATCAGTGGAAGACGAGGCAATTGAGATACAGGAAAAGCCTACAACAGATCCTCCGGCCGAAGGTGAAGCAGTGGAGATGGAGGAAAACCCACAACAAATAGAAACGACCTATGGATGTGACAAAGAGTGGTTGGGAGCAATCCGAGTATATATCATGGACAGCGAGGCACCGTCAGATAAGTGGGCTGCCAGGAAACTCAGGGCTCAAGCTGCTCGATATGTTCTCTTAGATGGAAACGTCTTCAAGTGGAGATTCTCAGACCCACTGATGGCATGTGTTGAAGGCGCCGAAGCTAGAGAAATCATGGCAGAAGTTCACATTGGTTCGTGTGGCAATCACTCCGGTGGAAGAACTTTGGCAATCAAGATCAAGCGACATGGTTACTATTGGTCAACTATGGTAAAGGACTGCGAAAAGTTCTCTGCCAGATGCGAAAAATGCCAACGACATGCCCCAATGATTCACCAACCCACAGAGTTGCTGTCGTCGATCTCAGCGCCCTATCCTTTCATGCGCTGCTCAATGGATATTGTCACACCGAACCACTCCGCGGCGAGCTACCGGTGAAACACCTTTCGCTCTCGTCTACGATACAGAATGTGTCATCCCAGCTGAAGTCCAATTTCCTGGAGTTCACCGCAGACTTCTTTCAGGGCAGGATGGACTAAATCACCTCATGTTACTGGACGAGTTAGACTTGGTTAATGAACGAAGAGATCAAGCGCTGGTTCGGATTCAAAATTATCAACAAGCAGCGGCTAAGTATTACAACACCAATGTCAAAGTCGCAAGTTCAAAGAAGGTGATCTGGTTCACCGCAAAGTTTTTTAGAACACAGCCAAAATAAATGCTGGCAAACTAGGAGCAAACTGGGAAGGACGCTACAAAATCACCAAAATAGTTCGACCAGGAGTACACGAGCTCTCAAATATGTCTGACGTTCCGATACCAAGATCTTCGAACGCAATGCACCTAAAAAGATACTACTACTAAGTCACTTAACATGAACTACGGGACGACTTGATCCCTGAAAAGGGTACGTAGGCAGCTCGTCTTCGGATGGGTTCAGTTGTCTCCCTCCTTAAAAAAGGGGTGGGGGGGGGGGGTGGGTACGTATACATGTATACTCCCATATCTCGCATCACTCTTCAAAGAGAATAACTTCACACTCTTTCGAACACAAAATTCGTGTCACTTAGCCTACACGAATCACAACCTTTACGTCCTTCACGGATATTCTATCACCTCGTCTGTTGCTGGCCACAACAGACGGACAACCACATCCTTTACGGATTTTAACCACTATCTCTATACGGGATAGGGTTCTTGACACCCTCTTACGGATAAAAAAGTGCGCTATACAAATTCTGATTGGGTATATCCTGGTATAACATCCGAAAGGTATATCCTGGACGATATTCTTACAAGTTTATCTTCGAGAGGGACCCTTAAGTCGAAAGCTCGCAAGTCTTAAAACTCGAAGTGAAATCTTAAACCCAGTAAACACCTCTTGGTACACTGGTCGTAAACATCTCTGAAACATGATACTAAACCTACCGGTTAGCATGAGATTTTAAATATGTTTCAATGTCAAAAGAACGGGAAGGTAAGTCGGAACACCGTAAACCCTAAACTGACAACAGAGCACTCAATACAAAGATAACCATATGTTTTCTATACATGGTGGTTCGCAACATCACGCCAAAATGGTGTTAAATATACTTAACTGGAAAATCTAACAAAAGATAAAGAGGAATCGTGCCAACAGACGGCAACTGTTACATAACTTAGTGGATAAAGCCATCCAGGCATTTTTGTTCAAAATATAAAACAAAAAGAAGTTCAGAATCAAAGAAGCATTAAGGAGGAGCTTAGTTGGGAGGATCTAGCTCGGCAGTCATTTCCTTGGCAAGATTTGAAACTCCGGGTGTGCCGATATTGGAGCCTGCAAAGTCTGTAACCCCAGCTGTTGCCGCCACATTCTCCGTTGGTTCGGAATAAAGAAGAGTATCTACAGAATCAGAGGAAACGGGTGAAAGCGTTAGATTTTTCTTCAGCTCGGCCTCAATCCTCTCGAACTCATCAGCCGCGTTGGCCAGATCAACCCTCCACCCTGTCAGCTTCTTCACCTCGGAGTGTCAAGAGCAGGTGCATTCTCTTTCTGTAGAATCTCAAGCAACTGAAGGTTACTGTCGACCTGGGCTAGATCAAGCTCCGTCTCCTTCGCTACCTTCAGCTCGTCGATGCTTCTCTCGATCTCGGCAAGCCGCTCCTGAAATTTCATCAACAACTCTCGCCTCGCTGCCTTCTGGGCCTTTTTAATGTTGTTTTCGTGCAAGGCCTTTACGGCATTGAGTTGTCTTTCCAAGGACTCAATTTCAGCAGCTTTCTTCTGCTTGGAGCGGTCCAGCCTCATCGCCAAATCGCCTGTTTTGTCCCACTCATTCTTAAGATATGCCTTCTCCTTCTCGAGAGCTTCAATTTGAGCTGAAGCAGTTGCCAGTTCGGCAGCGTGTTTTCCCTCCAGTTCGGTGACCTTCTCTTTAAATAAAGATGTATCCTTGCGGGCATCTTCGACCCGGCGCCTGTCTTTCCTTATGTCATGTTCGAAGGCGGCAACGATCTTGTTGATAGATGCGACAAACTGATCGTAAATAAAAAATGGTCAGTACTTAGTCATTTTTTACTCATCGAAACGGATAATCTCCAAACGTACCTTCGTGCCTCGAAACGACATGTTGGCGTATAAATCGCCATGAGAAAGCACATCAAGAGGTGGCAGCTTATCCCCCGAGCAACGTACTTGTGAGAAGAGAGTCGCTGAGGCTGCTTCGTCATTGCATACTGGCTCAGATCCCTCGTGCCTAAATGACGATGGCAACGGCTCGGTAGTAGTTGGATCAGCGGGCTTGTGGCATTTTTTTTTCTCCTGCTTCTTCTTAGTTTTCTCCTTGTCCGGCTCGGAGCATTTGCCGGAAGTCTTTTTCTCTCCCACTCTGTGTTGAGATATCACCGAGCTAGAGGGCCTGGCTACCGGAACAAGAGCTGAAACCACCTCCCTAGTCTCGGCTTCAAGAGTTGGAGGCTCGGTAAGAGTTTGATGCTCTGTTCCTGCTTCGATCTCACCAACCTTTTCAGAAGTTGGCTCGGCAGCTGGTTCAGCCCCATCAGCAGCTCGGCTGGTATTTTCCTTGTCTTTCTTCTCCTTTAAAGCTTGCTTATCGCGGATCGTCAGCCTTTTTCCCATAGCTTTTTCTTGGAAGTTTGGAGGTGGGGATTCAGACTCCGAGCTATTTGATACTTCAACACCAGCGAAGATGGCTCGAGATTTTTCAACTCTCCTTAGGGAGAAATGATTTTCCCAGTGGCACTTTCCGGCAGCAAGCGTGTCTTGAAGCGTAAGTGTATCTTCTGGGTAACGAGAGAGAATATGCCGAACTGCAAAAACAAAAGAAAAAGGCATTGGTCAGCTCGCTACAAAGTGAAACTTTAACCAAACTACTAAAGGGTCTACGGCTCGCCCACCAATATTTCCCCACTCCAACTTGACGTAATGGACGCTTTCGGCTTCTACCGTGGCATCATTAATAGGAACGAAGAAGAAATAGTGCCCCTAATCACTGTCTTTGCTTTGAAAACCTTCAATGATTTTTCTTTACTTCTTATTGGAGATGTAGTAGGCGTTGGAGTTTTTGATCTTTCGAAATTCAAGGAACTGCCGAAAATGGGAGATGCGGACGGTCACATCACATTCGTAGCTCCGAACCAGAATTCCAACCAAGTGGCGCATACCTCGGGGAGTAATTTGGCTCGGGGCTAACCCATGCTTCGACAGAAAACGGATGATCAACCCAGGGTTTGGGAACCATAGCAGACTTTGGTAAAAGAAGCTCTCATAAAGAGAAAAGTACCCAGGTGGCGGAGACTCAGCTCGGTCTGTTGAGGCAGGAGCAATCAGATCTATATCCTCTGAAATATGGAATCGATGCCTCAGTGCCTCCAATTATTCAGTGGTGCACAAGGACAAACCGGGCGGGTCAGGTCGTCTCTTAGGAGCTTTTCTCTTAGGCTTTCGCCTCGTCGATGTGCTAGTTTGGTGGCTCGCAAACAATCACTCCAATTCCTACTAAGTATCACTAAACACATGGGCCAAAAACCAATATTAGGCATGACTGACACGAACCTGTGTCACTCACAAACTCATCAGTGCAACCTTGTGATATATCAACCAAAGCACCGAACAAGATAACCTGTTTGGTTCACTTGCTCTTTCCAGCATACCTTCTGACACAGTAAACACCATAAGATAATCAAGACTGATTTTAACATGAATGTTTAGTGACCCAGAATAATGACGAACAATATGAGCACTTATACTTTGAAAATATGTACATTACCTCGGAAATCCGTTGTATGATCATTATCTCCTCAAGACCGAATTCAAGACATGTACCAGAACATGTTTAAAACTATTGTTCAGAAAATATGTCAATCCATGGGTTTGATGGCTAGTCTTTCACACTGGCATGCCTTTCTCCCATCAAGTTTTTTTCCAGCTTGGTATTTACGAGGACACAACTAGAAATTTTTCTGAAAGAGCAGCTTTGAACAACTGTTTGTGCCATCACTTTATTTCTCAGGCACAAAGCATTGTAGCTTGTGTTGAGAGGGTATGCAGTCTGAGGATGCCATCACTTGATTTCTTAGACATATGAGCAGTGCTCCAGGGTTTGAAAATCACTTTTTGTGATTTTCACTCCCTTTCCTCTTTCTGATTAACTTGGATGATGGTGGTGTAGCTGGTGCATCTTGACACAGAAACAACACGTTGATTTTCAATTTGTTGTGTAAAGAGTTTCTTTGCACAGCTCTTCCTCTTCTTTTAGTCTTTTTGACCATAGCCCAAATTCACACACTTGTACTTGACGAGCAGAATGGCATGACTGGCAGCTTTTTCCATCAAACACTACATAGATAGGAACTGGATTTTGAGTAAAATAATTCTGAAAATTTCTTTTGGCATGTTCCATCACATGTCCATATCTTAATTTACATGACTCAAAAAGCAAGTTAGATTTCAAAAATACCAATAGCATTCATGAGATTAAAAAATCGATTAAAATCAAGCGCTTTAGTGAATAAATCAGCCACAATCAGTTTCTCCTCAATAACTTCACGAATAAAATGATGCATGATATCTATGTGCTTTGTGTGAGAATGTTGAACATGATTTTTAGCAATATTGATGGCACTTTGGTTATTGTGGGGGGAGGAAATCCTCACAACTAAATTTTGTCGAGATTTGTTTAGGGAACATAAACTTCTAGGTGTTGATTGCCCTGAAAAAGATCCAAAAATGGTTTTTTATTGCTCGTATGGAAAGCTTTTAAGAATACAAGTTTTTCTTGTGTAAAGTCTATTGCTCCGTCTAATTGTGAATGTCCTTCTTCGAATGCCCTTCTCTTCTTTTATAGACTTCAGATTAGACCGTCTTAATGAGAATGCCGAAAACTTTCCTTTTCCTTCGAAGACTTATATTTCTTTTTTCTCCTTGGATTTGTAATTTCCTTTTCCTTTTGACCGACTTTGGCAAAAATGATTTTTTGGTTGATATGCTCAAATTAAAACCCTAGAGCTACTCTCTCAAATTAAGAGATCAATGCAATACTTAGGGGTCGAATCTGGTTAAGATCGAATTAACTGGTTAAGATCGAATTACGAACAAGTTCCAGAACTCAAATCACTAATGTAAAATAAACCAACTTTCGTTGCGAGAATTAACTATGTTTAAAACTTAAGAAACCAAATTTCTTTGCGAATCCTAAATCTTAAACAAGCATTAAACACAGGTTTGATTCGTTCACAGATTATTTAATCCAAATTTCTTTGTAATTATCTAATTTGCTCACTCTAGGTTTTGTCAGATTATAAATCACACTTTCGTGCCAATTTAACAACCTAAGATCGAGATTCTAGGTGATCAATCTAGAACTAGCTTTAAGTGCAACCTAGGTGAAGAACTATCAAGTTTGAATCATAACCAATAGATCAATATATCATTCCATGAAATCCCTAATGAGAATCCCTAAACCTAACAAGAAATCTACTCACACATATCAATTGAAATCAAAGACATGAATAAAGTAAATATCATAAAAATCAGAAAAGAGATCCTCCAAAAAACAAGAGTAAAATCAATGAAAAGTGTAAAGTGAAAGATGCCTCTCAAACCTTAAAAACCCTAAAATATATGCTAAACACGAGCTGGGCCCTTTTGTAAATAAATGAAACTTCAGGGCAAAGTTGCAAATCTCCAAAAAGTGTTTGTCTTCATGTGGGGTATAAAATCGGGCTGTGTCGACCAACGCACATGGTTGTGTTGGTCGACACAGCTTAACTTGAAAAACACCAACTTCGATTTTTCAGCTACAATGCTCCATAATTGCTCCATAATGTCCAAATGATCTCAAATTGTGTGTAGACCTGTAAAAGACTTGAAAAGGACTCGAAAAACACATAAAAGACTCGATTATATACATATATCATGGCTTTAAAACCCATAAAAACCATGATATATCAACTCCCCCAGACTTAGCTTTTGCTTGCCCTCAAGCAAACAGAGAACTGAGTAAAAGGAAGAAGTTTGAAAACACGGAAACTCACTTTCTTTTAGAGCATCACATTGACCAATCACCATGTAATCCACATGCAACAAAAACCAGTCCAAATTTAACCACCATGTACTTCACCGTAGACATTCGCAACTTTCTCGATTCAACCCACAATTTCGCATCATAGTCCATAAGCCTTTCATCGCTGGATCTCATCTCTGATCTCAATGCCAAGAACTTTCTAGACTCATTCCCGTACAATACTGTGACAAATCAACCATACAACACTTGGTACTCTTTCTCTCCCCCAGACTTATTATTTTCTCATTCACTTTTTCTCTCTTTTATTTTTATTTTTATTTTTTTTATAATTCAAAGGTGTAGGCGAATAATGGCATCACGGGAAATTTTCCTAACCTCGCTTCCAACCTTTGCGTGATCATCTCTTTCAAAGTAAAATAATGGGGTCATGGGAAATTTTCCTACCCCTTTACTCAAAAGAAAATCATCTCATCTTTATATATTTATTACTTAGAACAAGGGAGAGGAGTACCATTTATTTTTACACAGGTTGTCTTTTGTCAAGTATGAACGAGGAGTCAAGCCCTATGAACGTCAATCACATCGATGAGGTAAAAAGAACAATCAGAAATTAGCTCAGGCTTTAGTGGATTTCTGTTGGAAATATGGGAGTCTCAAGTCAACTGGTCAGCCTTTGGTTTTTTCATTAGTCGGATCAGAACTGATTCTGCAACAATGGTCACTTAGATGAAATAATCAACACAAGAAACCAAGAGAAAGATCATAGTTTCCAACAAATTTATGACTCAATAAAAAAAACGACAAACTGACTCTAAGAAAATAAAAGATGTTGTCAGTAACCACCTCCCCCAGACTTGAACAACACCGTCCCCAGTGTTATTGAAGTGTAGGTTAGGTTAAAAATGATATGAAATTGAGAAAATAAAGACACTTACCTCGTGGCCATCCGTGTCGACCGACACAACCAAGTGTGTTGACCGACACACGCGAAATTTCCAGCAGTATCGGCTTGAGCATGTCGACCGATACAGGCAAGTGTGTTGGTCGACACAGAGACTCATGGACAACAAATTTCCGAATTTTTCTGTACATGACACAAAAACACCAAAATCCAAAATAAAAAGAAAACAAGACTCTAAAATTCATATTTATAGACTTACCGGTGGGTTGCCTCCCACTAAGCGCTTGTTTTAAGTCACGAGCTTGACTTGGATGCCATTTAGGCATGAGGTGGATCTGCGAGGGGCACTGTGTCTCCCTCATCCCTTGAGAACCTTGCATGTGATGGCTTTGGATGGTCCTCCTTTGCAGCTAGTATTCCTCTTCCAGACTTCCAAGGAACAATACCAGGAAAGAGCTTCATAGTATTCTGCAGCATCTCTTGGACAACTACCTCTCCTCTCTCCCTCAACTCTAAGGGGATGATAATTCTGAACTTGGAGAAAGGTTTTGAGGTCCCTTTGCACCTCACTTTGGGGCCAGTCAGGTCTCCATCACATCTCTGAGAGATTAGAGTCGAATATAGAGCACATGAGATCTTTTTGCACTTGGAATTTGCTGGTTTGTGAACTTCATGATGTGCAAGGGAGGGAGTCATCTTGAGGACGTTTTGGACCTTCTTCGTGTCATCTCCAGGGTCTAAACTCGGCTTCTCTCCATCATTGACAGTCATACAATAAGTTTCTTTGACATGAACTGCAGGGTAGAAGACATTCTTGTTGACCTTGGAGAAAGAGATTCGCTGATTAGGATAATCCACAATCGCACCCACAGTTGCAAGGAAGGATGCACCAAGAATTAATGGCTTATTGTTGTCGTTTTCATCTCCATAATGTGAAAATCTGCAAGAATAAGACAATCTCCTACTTGAAGCATCAGGTCAGGAATAAAGCCTTTTGGAGTTGTAGAAGAAGTGTCTGCAAGCTCGATAGATACATTTGGAGGTTGTAGATCCAAAATTCCTAGCTTCTTTGCAACAGCCTGGGACATGACATTCACATTAGCTCCTGTGTCACAGAGAGAATCCTTTAATTCCATGCCTTTGATTGAGCATGGAACAACAAACTTCCCTAGATTCACTAACTTAGGTAACTTCCTCAATGATGGTTGAGCATGTTTCCCTTTTGCCTCTGGTGCTTTGTCACTGTCATGGTTAATAGCCAATGGGTATGGTACCTTGGGTTTGTAGACTCGTCCCATCGAAATTTTCGGCTTTTCAAAAATTTGTGTCGCAGCTGCCTCCTTGTGTCGACCGACACCAAGGGTTGTGTCGACCGACACATACACCTTGCTTTCGTCCTTAGCAGAAATTTCAGATGCATCAATTTTCTGTGGGTGCTTGTGTTGACCGACACAAGAAAGTGTGTTGGTCGACACAGACGATTTTGGCATGTCTTCAGAAGGTGTCGACCGACACACTCCACTTGTGTCGATCGAGCTCGATTTTGGTCCGTCTGGGCTCGATTTTTGCATGTCTTTAAGGTGTGTTGACCGACACACATGGCTGTGTTGGTCGACACGGTTTGATTTTTGCATGTCTTTCAGGTGTGTCGACCGACACACTCCACTTGTGTTGGTCGACACAGACGAAATTTCTACAAAATCTTCTTCAATTTCTTCTAACTCCACGAGTTTATCAACACTTAGACCCCTTTTTAGCACTGGATTAAGCTCCTTATCACTTCTCAACATGATGGCATTGCAATGATACTTCGGATTAGTGTATATCCTTCCAGGAAGGACTCCATCTTGTCTTCTCACAGACTCAGCAGTCTGCGCAACCTGAGTATCTAGTTTCTTGACATGAGTGCTCAAAACTTCGAACTTACCATTCAAATCAGCATACATGGTATCGATCTTCCCATTAAAGTCAACGGTGATCTTCTGCTGTACCTCTAGTATCTGCTCAAGCATAGATTTCATCTCACTTTGCTCAGTTGGTGCAGGAGGTGTTTGGTAAGATGAAGATCCATAAGTCCTGCTGAAATTGTTGTTGCTCTGGAAAGGCTTCTGATTCTGAGACTTAGAGTCATACCCAAACGAGTTCTGATTACCCGTAAAGTTACTCCTCTGACCGTAGCCATTGTAACCACCTATGTAGTTGACATCCTCTTGAATTCTTTCTTCGGGCTCGAAAGTCTCAACCTCTGCAGCAAACTTAACTCACTTCTTGTTCACCAAAATGTTGTGAACTGAATCCAACTTGTTCTTCAACTCAGCAATCTGTTTTCCATCAATGTTTCCAGTTTGCTTCTGCCTCTCGAAATCAGCATTCTTGGTGCTATTGCTAGACGCCAAGTTTTCAATCAACACATAAGCTTCTTCGGGGGAACGCGTGTTGAAATTCCCATTACTTGCAGAGTCAAGAGCCATCTGATATCTCCAATCTACGCCTCTGAAGAAAATACCCAGCAACTGAACCTCATTGAAACCGTGATGCGGACAATCTCGTTTGTAAGCTCTGAATCGTACCCATGCAGCTTTGAATGCTTCACTCGGTCTCTGCATGAACTGAGAGATGTTGTTCCTTAAATCTTCTGATCTCGCATCATTATAGAAGTTACGCAAAAACGCCTTCTTGGTATCTTCCCAATTGGTGAGAGATCCTGTTGGTAGCTGCTTCAACCAATAAGCTGCTTCACCACTAAGAGAGTGTGGGAAAAGCTTACAAAAGAGATAGTCATAGCTAACTCCATTATGCTTCATGCTAGTCACCAAGTCCTCGAACCTCTCAATATGGTCCATAGGATGTTCGTGAGCCAATCCATGGAAAGGATGCTGACCAACCAGCGTGTAGTAGGATGGTTTCAACTCAAAATCGTTCCTAGCAAAACTAGGAAGTCTGATCGCAGACCTATTTGCATAGAACTCATCAGGTCTGTTGTAATTCCCAAGCGTCCTTACTCTCCCAGCTTGCGCATGCGCCTGCGCATTCTCAACAGCGATCGCCACGATGGGGTTTCCATCTCCATCCAATCTCTGACCTTGCTCATTGCAAACATTACCCTCTTGGTCCCTGATAACACCAGCTTCGTCCTAACGTAAAATCACAGGATTAACCATCTCCACCGGCTTCTTTGCTTTTCTGTTCGCTTGTTCCACCCTTGCAAGCTCCTGATTCAGAAGAAACAAAAGCTGACTGTCTTTGTTGCTCCTGGTAACACGACTAGGCATACACCTGAAACACAAGACAAAAAGATAGAACGAATGTGAGTAAAACTTAAAATAAAAACTTAGTCTAGATTCTACACTTAAATCTATCGGAAACTCAAAAGAGTCCCCGACAATGGCGCCAAAATTTGATATGCTCAAATTAAATCCCTAGAGCTACTCTCTCAAATTAAGAGATCAATGCAGTACTTAGGGGTCGAATCCACAAGGACTCAAGAACCTCACGATAGAATTTTTCGTTTCGAATTCAGCTAAGCGAGTATGGAATAAACTAAATAACAATGCAAAGAATAATTAAAACGGTTTGTTTATCAGTTGGGAAAAACGTCAAGTCCAGGGAATTTCTCAGGAAATCAAGTAATGAAGATCAATTAACTGGTTAAGATCGAATTACGAACAAGTTCCAGAACTCAAATCACTAATGTAAAATAAACCAACTTTCGTTGCGAGAATTAACTATGTTTAAAACTTAAGAAACCAAATTTTTTTGCGAATCCTAAATCTTAAACAAGCATTAAACACAGGTTTGATTCGTTCACAGATTATTTAATCCAAATTTCTTTGCAATTATCTAATTTGCTCACTCTAGGTTTGGTCAGATTATAAATCACACTTTCGTGCCAATTTAACAACCTAAGATCGAGATTCTAGGTGATCAATCTAGAACTAGCTTTAAGTGCAACCTAGGTGAAGAACTATCAAGTTTGAATCATAACCAATAGATCAATATATCATTCCATGAAATCCCTAATGAGAATCCCTAAACCTAACAAGAGATCTACTCACACATATCAATTGAAATCAAAGACATGAATAAAGTAAATATCATAAAAATCAGAAAAGAGATCCTCCAAAAAACAAGAGTAAAATCAATGAAAAGTGTAAAGTGAAAGATGCCTCTCAAACCTTAAAAACCCTAAAATATATGCTAAACACGAGCTGTGCCCTTTTGTAAATAAATGAAACTTCAGGGCAAAGTTGCAAATCTCCAAAAAGTGTTTGTCTTCATGTGGGGTATAAAATCGGGCTGTGTCGACCAATGCACATGGTTGTGTTGGTCGACACAGCTTAACTTGAAAAACACCAACTTCGACTTTTCAGCTACAATGCTCCATAATTGCTCCATAATGTCCAAATGATCCCAAAATGTGTGTAGACCTGTAAAAGACTTGAAAAGGACTCGAAAAACACATAAAAGACTCGATTATATACATATATCATGGCTTTAAAACCCATAAAAACCATGATATATCATTGGTCTACTCTGAAACTTGCCTTAGCCCAGATTGTTTTCTCCTCGGCTTTGCTGTGATCGCCTCGGCCCATTATGACCCTGCTTCGGCCCAAAGACGAGGTAGCTACCTTAAGCCCGTCAGAACTAAGTTTATCGCGGCACATGCTTAGTTGCCTCGGCGCGTGTTTCAATTGCCTCGGCGTTTGGTCATGCTCGACTCGACGCATGCTGTTAGCTGCCTTGGTGCGTACTGTAGTTCGCGTCAGCCCGCGATCATATATGCCTCGGCCCATTAACTGTTGATTTTGCCGATGGTGAAAACTGACCCCAACAGTTAGTCCCCCAGCTCGTCAGATTCGAAGTGATCGTGACGAGGTTAAGTTGCCGAGCCAAAAATCAACATGCTGGATTCGAAACACGTTTGCCGAGTTGATGTTGGTATCGAGCTGGAGGTTGCGCCGAGCCGTAGTTAGACTGTTTTAACCTTCACGGCTCCAAACATAATGATTGAGTTTTTCTAGGGAATCGGGTACTCATGGTGTCAGGTAATTATTTCTCTTGGGAATTTGAAACGTTTTTGTTGGTTTCCGAGGCGCGTATGCCCACGCGCCGAAGCCCTAGATTTTTTTCTATAAATCACGAGGCATTTCCTCATTTCCCTCACTTCGCATCCTCAAATTTTTCCACGGTAAAGCTCTCTCCTCTCTCTTCTCTCTCTTATTTATTTGAGCTTTCTGTTGGCTCGCCGCCGTCACCTTTTATTTTCCGATCTATCTTCATCGATTTACCGTTGTCCTTTTGAGTTTTCCGGAGTTTCTTCAAACCTGTCATGTCTTCATCAGACGAATTGCGAGATTCTTTTGCCTCGGCCGATTCTCCTTGGGAACTTGGTAGAAAATTGATCAGATCCCTGGAGGCAAGCGAGACAGATGAAGCATCGATTTACGATGAGGTGAATTATGTCGCGGATTTCGGCGAATGAACAAGTGGCGAGGTAAATTTGGCCGTCAAAGAAAGGACGACAACCGAAGCGAATTTGGTTGGTGAAGACAGGCTTGCCATCGAAGTTCCTCATCTTGTTGACGAACTCGAGACAGAAATTGCGTTGCTAATCGAGCCGGTTCTTGATGAGGCCGAGGTGGTACATTTAGAGAGGCTTTTTGCCAGTTACGAAGCTAGTCCTTCCAAGAGTGCACCTCGCAAAAGGAGAGCTAAAAAGAAGAAAGCCGATCCTCCTGGATCTACTCTGTCTACCGAGGAGTCCCTGGTACTGCTTAGGGAACGCTTCAGGATTTTTAGAGGAGGTTGACCTGATAGTGCCTCCTTCGACGGGTCGGCCGGACCACCCTCTGCCGAACCATTTCTATTTGTACGAGAGCTTCTTCTATGAAAACCTCCTTTGGTTTCCAATCTCGGGCTTGATAGTGCGATTCTTGAAAAAGCACGTGTTAGCTATTAACCAAATTACCCCGAGGGGAATGTGCTACATGGTAGGCATTTTGGTGCTGAGCTTCTAATGTGATGCCGAAGTGAAGGTTCGGCATCTGCAGCATTTACTCGCGTTTCGGAAGGTTCTGAAGTCCCGATCGTACTACATCTTGCCTAAGAAGCGATGTAAGATAATTGAAGGGTTCTAGAGCAAAGCCAATGACTGGGGGAGCCATTTCTTCTACGTTCCAATAACTAACGCAGCGATTGATGGGGATTGCCTCGGAAAAGTCAAGACAGACTGGGGATCTATTGGTAGTTGTTCTTAGATGTCTCGGGTTTTATTTCGTTTCTTCAAAATTTTAATTCTCCTATATCTTTTCCAGTTAATCACTTGCTTCCTGCTTTTTCCGAGTACACTTACATCCTCAGAGACACTCTCACTGGTGGAAGGACTCACTGGGAAAAATATTTTTCCTTAGCTCGTGTGGAGAAACCAAGGGCTCACTTTGCTAGTGTTGACGTATCCACAAGCTCGAAATCTTCTCCCACGCCTCGTCTGCATATTGTTGAAATTATGGGCAAGCGGATGACAATTCGTGATAAGCGCAGAAGAAAAAAGAACTCTAACTGATTCAGGAACAAAATGCCGAGGGAGTAAAAGACACCGAGGTAACTTCTGGATATGCACAGCCGGCTACCGACACTCTGGTTCTCAATGAGGACCAAGTCACTGTCGTTAATCAAGAAGTAGCTCAAGATGCTGCCAACGCCGAGGCATCTCAGGGTGGTCATGCATCAATACATGATGGTACCAACTCCACTCCCGTTCCCAGCCAACCGAAGGAAGCTAAGCCGCCGTCCCGGAAGCGTCCTGCTCCATGTACCAACAAAGGGAAAGGCATTGCTAAAGAGAACACCGAGAAGAAGAAAAGACGAGCCAACACATCTAATTCTGCAGCAATTTTGTTCAAACACGATGGGAGTATGCCTGTTTACAACGATGATGTTGCTTTGGCCTCCCTTCTTTCTTCGATCAAATCTCCTGGTGATTGTCTCCCTCCTCTCAATACTCTTGCCGAGAATGCTCTATATGCCGACATGTCTTTGTGCGGTATCAAGGTAATTGTTTTCGGCCTTGTTTTGAGATCTTCCAAGTAGTATATCCTGTTATTGACTATTTGATTTCGTAGTTTATGGCGTCGATTAACAAGATAGTCGCCAAATACGACAAAGTGGCGAGGAAAGAGAAATGTCGTATTGCCGAGGCGAAGAAAGACGCTTTGGAGATGAAGGCCAATTTCGACGATCTTGCCAACACAGATGTTGCCGAGCTCGCGTCCTCCTCGGCCCAGATTAACGCCCTTGAAAAAGAAAAGGCGTTTCTTAAAAGCGAATTGGCTCGGGTCGCAGACTTGTGCATGAAGCAGGAGGCTACCAAGGCAAGGAAATCTGCTGAGATAGTGTCACTGAAGAGGCAACTAGCCGCGGCGCACGCTTTGCATGAAGCAAATGTGAAGAAAGCCTAGAAGGCCTCAAAGCGAGAGATGGTGGAGAAGTTTGAAGGAAAACTTGATAAGATCTCCAAGAAGATCGAGGACCTGTCGACAACCAAGGAGAGAGAATTGGATCTTGCACAGGTGGATGGCAATCTCCAGCTTATCAGCATTCTCAAGAAAGACGATGCGCCAAGTCTGGATGCCAAAGTGGCTCAGTTGACCGAATAGCGAACTGATCTAGCTGGAGTCCATGACGAATTTGAGAAGCTTGAGAAGGAGGTAAGAGATAAGCTGGTAATGTCTCATGTGTCGTCTGATTCGGTTGGTACGACACTTCCTGGCGTACCATTGGAGACTACTGCGGCCGTCATTGGCGTAGAGGATACCTTTGGATCGAATGATGGTACCTGTACCACAGAGGAGACCATAGATCTGAATCTCTCTTTGAACCTTCTTTAGAATTTTCTTGTCTCAGTATGTTGTAAGAACGAAGTGCCTGGACTGCTTTATCGTTGACATAAGTATTAGTTATCTTTTGGCTCGCTTTCGTTTGTTCTACTTCGAGCTAATTGTTATTTCGCAATGTTTTTGACCAATGATTATGATGACTGGGTTTTTGAATGTTTGCCTCGGTTTACGAACATACGTTCTCATATATGCACGTTCCGATAGCAGACAAGAATTTGTATAGCGCGCTGTAAATATTATAGTACCGAATCCATAAAGGATGTAAAAAAGTTCGTTGTTGTGGCCAACAACATACGAGAAGGCAAAAATAACCACTTAGTTATTCATGCGAGGCGTTTTGCATGCCGAGGTGTTTAAGACGATAATTTTACCGAAGTTAGGCGATTAGTAACCGATCATTTTCCTAAGAGTTGATAAGACGTTTGGCAAACAAGCCGTAGTGTTTTTAGAAGTATGTGTATACGGACCCACTCTCCTCCTTTTTTTTGTGAGGGGCAGCTGAACCCATCCTGAGATGGGTTGCCTACGTACCCTTTTCAGGGATCAAGCTGCCTCGTAGTTTATAAATCGCATGGTTTAGCGATAGTACTTTTTCAAGTGTATTCCGTTCCAAGATATGGGTACCGGAACGTCATCCATGTTGGTGAGCTCATGTACTCCTGGACGAACCACTTTAGTAACTTGGTAAGGTCCTTCCCAGTTCGTACCTAGCTTGCCCGCGTTTCGTTCGGCCATGTTCTGAAAAACTTTTCGGAGAACAAGGTCACCTTGGATGAATTTTCGACTGCGAACACTGGAGTTGTAGTACTTAGCTGCGGCCTGCTGATAATTCTGAATACGGATGAGTGCTTGGTCTCATTGCTCGTTCACCAAATCCAATTCATCAAGTAATATCAAGTGATTAAGTCTCTCTTGTCCCGGAAGAAGGCGACGTCGAATTCTGGGAAACTCAACTTCTGGTGGGATCACGCATTCAGATCCGTAGACAAGCGCAAATGGTGTTTTTCCAGTAGCTCGTTGAGGAGATGTGCGATGAGACCAAAGGACCCCTCCAATTCGTCGGTCCAACGACCCTTTTTCTCGTCAAGCCGTTTTTTTCAAACCGTCGAGGATTTTTTTGTTTGCTGCTTCTGCTTGGCCATTTCCTTGCGGGTAGCACGGGGTAGACTTGCTGAGGCGTATCTTCCATTTTTCACAGAAAGCTTCAAAGCGAGTCGAGATGAATTGCGAGTCGTTGCCTGTAACAATTTCATACGGAACGCTGTGTCTGCAAATAATATTCTTCCAGACGAAGCGTTCGACTTAAGCATCCTAAATACTAGCGTAGGAGTCTGCCTCAATCGACTTGGAGATGTAGTCGGTTAATACCAGTAGAAACCTCTTCTGTTTAGATTGAAGTAAAGGTCCGATGATGTCCATAGACCATCGCAGAAAGGGATATGGTGATGAAATCGATGATAGCGTCTCTGTTGGCTGGTGAATGGTTGGGGAGTGATGTTGACACTTTTCACACTTGGCAGAAAACTTTTCACAGTCTTTTACCATGGTTGGCCAGTAATAGCCGTAGCGCTTGATTTTGATTGCTAATTCCCTTCCGCCAGAATGATTGCCACAAGGCCCGCTGTGAACTTCTTCCATGATCCTTCTAGCTTTCTTTCCTTCGACACAGGCCATTAATGGCCCCAAGAAACTCCATTTGAAAACATTTCAATCCACCAAGGTATACAAAGCAGCTTGGGCTTTGAGTTTTCTGGCGGCCCATCTGTCGCATGGCACTTCGTCATCCATGATGTACACGCAAATTTCTCCCATCCATTCTTTGTCGCATCCATACTCCGTTGTTCCTGATGCCGATTGTCTTCTGGGTCTGCTGCTTCGTTTCGAAGTTGAGGTTCCGCCTCTAGATTTTCTTTCATTACGGAGTAAACCCCTTCGTTTATCAGGATGGTCTCTTCTGATGCACCTTTTGCTTGTGTCTCTGCCTAAGACCGGGTAGTCGCGTTAACGTTGTTGAAGAGATTGATACTTGGATGCTTGATGAATTCGACTGGAATGATTCTCTGTAGATCCGGGTCGGATGTTGATGCCAGTGCTACCAATGCATCTACCGCAGTATTTCCATCCGTTCGTCCCTTGCAGTGTACTCTCCATTGAACTGATTCGCGACCAGCTGGGAATCGCAATACGCGTGGATACTCTGAATTTTGATTCTGTGGGCGAGTTTTAGGCCGGTGATTAGAGCTTCGTATTTCTGCTTCATTGTAGGACGACGAAAACCTAAGCAAAACGATAATTCCAAAATTTCACCTGTTGGGGATGTCAAGCGAATACCTACGCCGGACCCTTGTTTTGAGGATGAGCCATCAACATGGAGTGTCTAGACAGAATCTGATGTTTCGTCGTCCATTTCTTTATATGGAGTTCGACTAAAAAATCTGCCAAAACTTGGGACTTCACGCAATTTCTGCTCCGGTACTCAATATCGTATTCGCTCAACTTGATTGTCCATTTCGCAAGCCCTCCAAATTGGCTCCGGCTATGTAGGATGGTTCGGAGGGGGAGGTTCTTAATACCACGATAGAATACGACTAAAAGTACGGCCTTAGTTTCTGAGCGGACATAATCACGGCGAGGGCTAATTTTTTTGATATGTGGATATCGAGTTTTAGCATCTGTCAAAGTTTGGCTGACGTAAAAGATTGGTTTTTGCTCGCCTCGTTCGTCCCTGACGAGCACTCCACTCACTACGGTAGCAGAGACTGCTTTGTACAAGAAAAGGGGTTCTCCCTCCGCGGGTTTCGCAAGAACTGGGGGACTGGCTAGGTAATTTTTCAGTTGCTTGAAAGCTTCTTCGCATCTGTCAGTCCATTCGAATTTTTTATTCCCCCTTAGGATGTCGTAGAATGGCAGGCATTTGTCGGTGGATCGAGAAATAAAGCGGTTTAGCGCTGCTACTCGTCCTGTCAGTCGTTGAACTTCTCACTTTGTTTTTGGTGGTGTCATTTGTATAAAAGCATCGATTTGCTTCGGATTTCCTTTGATACCTCGGTGTGTGACTAGATATCCAAGGAATTCACCAGATTTCACCACAAACCTGCACTTTGTTGGATTGAGCTTTATGTTGTGCTCATTTAACTGTTCAAAGCATTCCCCTAGATAGGCGACGTGATCCTTCTCCTGGAGGGATTTTACCAACATGTCGTCTATGTACACCTCCATCATTTTTCCAAGCTTTTGTGAGAACATCTTGTTTACCAATTGCTAATAAGTCACTCAGGCGTTTTTGAGGCCGAATGGCATTACTTTGTACCAGTATGTCCCCCGATCTGTTATGGATGCTGTTTTTTCCCTGTCTTCAGGGTTCATCAAAATCTGATTGTATCCTGAGAAGCATCCATGAATGATAATAGTTTATTGCAAGCTTTTGCCTCGACCAAGCGGTTTATGTGTGGCAATGAGAAACTATCCTTCGGACAAGCCTTGTTCAGGTAGGTGAAATCAACGCATACTCTCTACTTTCCGTTCTTCTTCTTGACCACTACGGGATTTGCAACCCAGTCTGGATACTTCACCTCGGTGATCGTTCCGACTTTCAGCAATCGCTCTACTTCATCATTTACCGCCTTCGCTATTTCGGGTCCTAGTTTTCTCTTTTTCTGCTTCACCGGTTTGAAAGTTGGATCCACGTTCAGTTCGTGGGATGCCACGTTGATGCTAATACCAGGCATATATATCTTCGGCTGCCCAAGTGAATGTGTGCATGTTTGTTTTTAGGAAAGAGATTAGTTCTTTTTTAAGATGGTCCTCCAGCTCGGTTCCTATCTCGACACACCACTCCGGATGTTTGTCATCGATGCAAACTGACACCACGGGGTCGCACGTTGGTTCTCGTTCTTCCTCATGCACCTCTGTGATC
Organism: Pseudoturritis turrita; assembly: GCA_900406555.1. Classification (NCBI taxonomy): domain Eukaryota; kingdom Viridiplantae; phylum Streptophyta; class Magnoliopsida; order Brassicales; family Brassicaceae; genus Pseudoturritis; species Pseudoturritis turrita. Next base: position 15,462 of record OVBL01000180.1, on the reverse strand, counting down.
TATAATTGCTATAAAAACATAGCCATGTCGTTCTTATTCATCTTCCTTCGTTTGGCTTTTGCGCTTGGCTCGGTCACCGGGTTTCGAAGTTTATGCTCGGCCAGAAAAAAAATTCGGGATTCTTTTTGGTTCCCGCAGATGATTTTGATTCCGCTCGGCGTCAGAAATTTTATGCATAGATGGTATGTTGATGGGACCGTCCGCATGGAATATATTCAAGGAGTCCCCATGATGACGTTGTATATTGCGGGGTGGTCGGCTACTGAAAACTCCACTATTTTTGTTATTCCACCAGCTAGTACAGACAACTTGATTGTCCCGAGGGTCATTGTTGTTTCTCTTGAAAATCCAGTCAGCGGCTTTGGAGTTGCTACCACCTCGGAGAGACTGATTTCTATGCGTCTCAAAGTTTCACGAAAAATGACGTCGACGGAGCTTCCCGTATCCACCAGCACTCTGGCAACATCATGGTCCGCTACAACCAGTTCGATGACTAGCGGATCGTTGTGTGGTTGTTTGATGTCGGTTGCTTCCTTCTGCTCGAAGGAGATTACATCGTTTGGAACATTGGTCGGTTCGGTCCAGGTGGTGCTAGTGACTGCTCAGCGTTGAAAAGCTTTAATCGCGGAGACAGTGTCCATGCAAAATTGGGATCCTCCCATTATCATGTTGATTCTCCTCCGGGGTCCTTGCTGATTTCCATCGTCGCTTTGTCTCTCTCTTTTGGCGGGCTCGTCGGCTCGGTCCTCATAATGAGATTGTTTCACCTTGTCTTTCCATTCGAAGTCTGTTAGGCTAATTGCTTCACCTAATTTTCCCTCGGCAAGCTTTGCCGCAAGTAATAAACCGAGGCTTCGATAGTTTGCAGTTAGGTGTCCGTACTGATGATGGTATTCGCAGTAAGCCTTTTCGTCGTATGTGCTATTACTTCTTTTCCAAGTATTTCAGGATAATTTCCCGCGATCGGTTCCTACCTGGTAGTTGTGGGTGCCGCCGAAACTGGGCCCTTTGTGATGGACGAAACCACCATTCTGTGAGTTTTTCTTGAGATTTGATGGCGTGTGCGTTGCTTTGGCTCGTCATTTTTGCTGATCCGTATCTCTGTGACAGAACTTTCATTTCTTCTTCGTTGACTATAAAATCCGAAGCTCGGTGTAATGCATCTCCTCCCTGAAACGTGATTCGTACCATAGTGATTTCCGCAGGGCTGTTAGGGCAGCTTTGTCGCTCACGCCGTCGACCTGAGAGATAATCTTCTTAAAACTCTCCATTAAACTTCGCAATGACTCGGTCGGACCCTGAGACAGTGTCCACAGGTCGGATCAGAAGAGCCGCGATCCATGAACATTGAATAGTGTTTTAAAACCGCAGTGGATAGTTGGTCAAAACTGTGGATTGAATTACGTTCAAGGCGAGAGAATCACTCTAGGGCCGCTCCTTTGAGATGTTCCACGAACAAGAGGCAAACACCGGCATCTCTCTCGTTTTTGCTAAGATTTGCTCGCCCCATTGCAATACTGAATACCATTATGTGAGCTTTTGGATCGGTAGTTCCTTCATAGAACGAGACTCAAACTTTTCCAGGGTTGAAAATTCTTGTTCTAGTTATCCGAGCCGTGAAGGGTGTCTTCTAAGTGTCGTCCAATACACAGCCTATTTCGGGTGCCGAGCTAATCGCCTTGTGACTTAAACGCCTTCACCTAGGCGGTGGCTCGTGCCATCGCTTCGCGAATCTCATTTAGTTCCCTATTCTGGTTGTGGTTTGACCTTCGTAATCCATCCTCGAAGTGTGCTTGATGTGCCCAGTAAGCATCTTCTTCTTCATCCGCTGGGTCAAGTTGGCTCGTGATTTCTCTTCTGGTTAAGGATACCGAGGTGAAGTCTATGTTGGTTGGTCGTTCAACGACTTTATTTTCTTCAACTCCAGCCGAGCCGTTTAGTTCTTCGTTATCGTCGTCGCTAGCAAATTGGACGCGCCTATTAAAGGTTCAGGGGATCCTGATCAGCTCGGGGGGTTAATTAATGATAGTTGACCTGGAGGTTACCGGAGTATACTCAGCAGGACGAGGTAGAGGTGGCAGATCTCCTGGTGTCCTTGGCGCGTTACTTACTGTGTCTTGGGAGGTGACAGGATTAAGAGGCATCGGGGTTGCATTGAACAGTTGCCTATGAAATCTTCTAGTTGGTCTTATTCCCGATACTAAGCTTCCGACACCAAGTTTTTGTTGTTCAGAAGTCAGTGCTTGGACTTTCTCGTTCAGTAAATTGTTTGCCCTTTCCTGCTCGTCTACCTTTTTTAGCAGGGTAGACAGCATGTTTTTCATCTCGGCGAGGGATTCTAGGACGGCGATAGCATCTTCTGGAAGATTTGTGGTTTCCTTAGGAGGGTCGGTTGTGTCGTCAGTTTTGGTGCTCTGACTTCCATGAGCCATCCTTTTAGGTCTTGGTTGCGGCAATCTAAAGAGTCAGAAAGTTTCTGAGTCCCCTCAGACGGCGCCAAATTGTGGGGTAGGAAATCCTCACAACTAAATTTTGTCGAGATTTTTTTAGGGAACAGAAACTTCTAGGTGTTGATTGCCCAGATAAAGATCCAAAGATAGTTTTTTATTGCTCGTACGGAAAGCTTTTAAGAATACAAGTTTTTCTTGTGTAAAGTCTATTGCTCCGTCTAATTGTGAATGTCCTTCTTCGAATGCACTTTTCTTCTTTTATAGACTTCAGATTAGACCGTCTTAATGAGAATACCGAAAACTTTCCTTTTCCTTCGGAGACTTGTATTTCCTTTTCCTCCTCGGATTTGTAATCTCCTTTTCCTTTTGACGGACTTTGGCAAAAACGATGTTTTTGGTCTACTCTGAAACTTGTCTCTGCCCATATTATTTTCTCCTCGGCTTTACTGTGATCGCCTCGGCCCATTATGACCTTGATTCGGCCCAAAGATGAGGTAGCTGCCTTCAGCCCGTCATAACGAAGTTTATCGCGGCGCATGCTTAGTTGCCTCGGTGCATGTTTCAGTTGCCTCGGCGTTTGGTCATGCTCGTCTCGGCGCATGCTGTTAGCTATCTTGGCACGTACTGTAGTTCTCATCGGCCCGCGATCATATCTGCCTCGGTCCATTAACTGTTGATTTTGCTGATGGTGAAAACTGACTCCAACAGTTATCACAATGCACTAATAGGGAATCAGAAAGTGTACCATAGTCTGCAGTCATTTGTTTTATCCACATGAGTTGTGTACAACAGCTCCCTAATGAAATGTACTATGCTCTAGCTGTTGACAGAGACACATTATTTTGTTTCCTGTTATGCCAGGAGACAAGATTATTTTCAAGGAAGAAGCAACCTCCACTGGTGCTTCTACGATCATCTAGACATCCAGCCCAGTCAGCATCACAATACCTAGCAAGATTTTTGTTGGTGTCTTTGGTGTAGTAGATACCAAGATCAACAGCTTCTTTGACATACTTGATAATCCACTTCACAGCCTAAAGATGAGACATTTAAGGTTTGGTTTGGTATCTGACACACATTTCAACACTGGAATAAATGGCTGGTCTAGTTACTGTCATATACAACAAACTCCCAATTATTCCTCGATACAGCTTTTCATCCACATCCTCTTTATTTTCATCTTTTGAGAGTGGTTTCGATGAACCCGTGGTTGAATTCTTCCACCTGAATCATCTTCATCTGATTTTAATTCCATATCATTATCCCTTACATCAGACTCATGACGATCTTCCACCTCTTTGGTTGGTCATCTGTTATGTCTAACAGCTTGACATACACCTTTTGAGCTGGTGAATCATCAAACAATACATTCACTATCTCCATCACCATCTTGGTCCTCTTGTTGTATACTCTATATGCTATACTTGAACCAGAATATCCAAGGAATATACCATCACCACTCTTGGCATCAAACTTCCCAAATTGATCTTTATCGTTCAGAATATAGCAAACACACCCAAACATATGAAAATAGCTCACACTAGGTATTTTGCCTTTCCACATCTCGTAAGGAGTCACGCTTGTACCTCGACACACATAGACCCCGTTTATGATATAACACACGGTGTTAATAGCCCCAGCCCATAAATGCTTTGCCACCTGATTCCCATGTAACATTGCTTGAGCCATTTCTTGTAATTTCCAATTCTTTCTTTCAACCACTCCATTTTGCTGTGGTGTGCGAGGAACATAATACTGATGATTGATGCCCTGTTCACCACAAAAAATTTCAAGCAGATCATTCTGGAATTCTCCTCTGTGATCACTTCTAATCAATTTAATTCCCCACTTATCATTTCTCAACTGTAGTGCAATACTTTTAAAACTATTCAGCATTTCTGATTTTTCCCTCAAGAATCGAATCCATGTGTATCTGGTGTAGTCATCCACTAGAACAAACATATACTTCTTTCCAAAAATGCTTTCTACATGAACTGGTCCCATTAAATCCACGTGCACAGATCCAGAGCCCTCTTGGTCTAAATATCATGAATTCCTTTGTGTTGCACCTTGATTTGTTTCCCCTTAGAACATGGTCCACACATAAAATTTTGATATGTCACAAGATTTGGAAACCCTCGATCCAATTCATGATTTACCAGCTTAATCATAGTCATAACATTCATGTGGCCTAAATTCTGATGCCACAGTTGTAATTCATTATCTCGAGTGATGTTGTAACACATATCAGATTGCTTCCACACATAACAGTTGTTCCATGTCCAGATACCTCTGAGCTTGATGCCTTTCTTCTAATCAATAGCTCGGTAATCTGTTTTGGTGAATAATACATCATATCCTTTATCACACAGTTGACTGATGATAATCATATTAGCTTCAGACTTTCAACGTAGTAAACATTTGCAAGATTAGGTTTGTCTGGTCCACCAGTATATCCTTTACCTTTGATCTTGCCTTTAGCTCCATCATTGAAGGTTACTTTACCAACTGACACGTCTTCAAATTTATCAAGATTCCCTTGAATTCATGTCATGTGTCTGGAACACCCATTTTCAAAATACCACTTTGTGTCAACACTTCTTAAATCTAGTGTATCAGCAGTGTATGCAACTTTGATGTACATATCTTGTTTACACACCCAGACTTTATACTTTTTTCTCTTGTCTAGATATCCTCGATTGTGCTTCAGCAACTGTTGAACCTTTTCATGGAGTCGATAACAGTGAGCTTTGATGTGTCCTGGTTTTCCACAATAGTAACACCCAGCAAGTCTCCCTTCATGTTTCTTTTTTTTTTAGGCTCGGATCTTTTGTATTGTACTTCTTTCAACTTTGTAGCCTTGACAAATGGAGTTCTAACTCCAAATGAGAAACCCTGATAACCCAGACCCCAATTTGCCTCTCCTGATTTTTCAACCGTGAGAAGCTTATCCAGATCCTTGGTACCTTTGCTCAGCATCTTGATTACGAAGTTTCTCATTTAACCGACTTTGCAACAATTCAGACTTTTATTTCTCAACACTCAATTTTAGTTGTATGTTATTAATCTCCTCGAGCAGCTCACATTTTAGTTTTGTCTTCTTTTGACACTAATCTCCTTGCATTCTGAGATCCTGTTGCAGTTGACTAATAGTGATACGAAAAAGCTTTTGAATTGTTCTCCTCTTGTGTCTATCAAAATCCAGTCAAAGCCGTTTTACATACTCATTCAGTCTGACGTTCTGGCTTTCAAGCTCCATGTTCTCATTTTTAGTCTTGATGATCTTGTTTTCATCATATAGTGATAGCTCGAAGTCCTCTTCATCAGATTTAGTTTGTCCTCTTCCTTAATAATACCAAGATATGCCACAAACTTTAGCATCTCTTTTCCATCACTATCATCTGACTCGCTTTCGCTCTAGGTAACAAAGGATTTCTCCTTTGCTCTGACATTTCCAACACAATCTACCTTGGTATATCCATGACCTTTGCACTCAGAACATTTCAGTTGTTCCCTTTTCTTGACAGTTCCCTTGGTATGGGCAATCAGCCTTGAAATGTCCATACCCTTGACACTCATGACATTGTCTTTCAATTTTCTTGAAACTTCAATCATGATCAGCTTTTGGATGACTTTTCATACCCCTTCTGTTGATAGCTAGAGCCCTTACATTGACCCAGCTCCATCTTTTTGAAAATCATACCAACCTGATTTTCAATTTCCTCTGTTTTACTTTCATTGTTATTCACCGCAAGTGCCACGCCTTTGGTTTTAGCCTCATGCTTCTTCTGATACTCCAATTCATAGACTTGCATCATACCAACAACCTGGCTGAATGACATCTCATATGAGTTCAGCGACAAATCAACTTTTAGGTAGACTCCTCATAAGCTTCTTCCCCAGTTTTTTGCTCTTGTACTTCTTACCCAGCACAACCACTTCATTAGCTACAGAGCTTAGGTGACCACTATAAGCTTGGATTGTCTCATCTTCTCCCATGGTCATGGTTTCAAAATTAGATGCCAACATATCAATCATTGCTCTTTTCACACTATCTGTTTCTTCATACTGAGTCATCAAAGTGTCCCAAGCTTCTTTGGCAGTGATACAGCTTTGGACTTGCTCGAACTGATTTTTGGACAGAGATCTCCAGATCGCAGACAGTGCCTTAGAGTAGTACTTTGACTGAGTCTTTTCTTCAATAGTCTAATCGTTCTTGTTTGTTGGTTTCTCCGGCTTTCTTCAACCAGAGTCCAAGCATCTTCATCAATGCATTGAATCAACGCCTGAATCTGAACCTTCCACCATCCAAAATTCTCAGCTTCAAGAATTAGCGGTTTGGTCATAGCGTAAAAATATTGTGGGTTCTCCATACTCATCTCAGGATCACACATGTTCGAAGAAACAAACAATCTTTAGAATATGTATGCTCTTATACCAATTGTAAGTTCAGAGAACTAGCACAACACGTTAATTGCGCTTGGAAGGTGCCACGCTAACGCATCTACTATTATTAGTATAAATAATCTTTACACGATTCACATATATGGATCTATACACATCTACTTTCTAGAGTGTTTCTATCCAACGAATCAATAGCTTATGCTACCCAAATGATCTCACCACACTTGTGAATCAAAAGGTTGAACACTCACCTTGACAGCTTATATTTTTCGACAAAGCTTTAAGTTACAATCTCTCAAAATACGGCTCTAAGTGTTACCTCACAAGGCACGACTCTTAGACCTATTTATATAACTATCTCAAAACCCTAAACCTAGAATCTTTGAGATATTCTCCAAGATATGCAAAAGGCATAAACTTTTCCTCCAAGTTTATCCTTTCCATATCTTGCACATGCCGAGATCTTCAAATCCCAGCTGCAGTTACATGCCCGTCCAACTCAACAAGTCTTGACACGTCAGCCTTTTTGCCACTTCAAGTCCCTTGCTTTCGGTCAAGCTGTCTGATGCATTTTCTAACCAAACAGCCTCCAGCTCACAGACATGCTTCATGGATTTAGTTTGATGTCACGTCCGAGGATCATGAGCATCGTCTGCTATTTTGGGATAAGAATAAGACGAATGTATGGAATCTCCTGGGGAGAGTGGGGTTGAAACTCTCTACTGACAGAGATAATAGGGGTAGGAATCCCATCGGAGGATCCCCTTACTGTTCTTGGTGGTGTTACTCTTTCTCCTTTGAGTTCGCTTTCTCTCTCTCTCTCTCTCGCCGATCCTTCTCCGACCTTGCTGATACCCCTCCCACTTTGTCCTTGCATAATATTTATAGGAAGAAGTTTCCGTACCTTTATTTTTGTCTTGGTTCATGCTTCTTATGTTGGGTCACATCAGTCACATTTTTTTTTGTAGTGGTTGTTCCTGTTCCGGGTGGCGACAGATAAGATATATGCTTAACACGTTAGTTGCGTTCCATAATAGATGTATTTAACCATTATTACATGGAGACAAAGATAGACTGCACTGTTAGGCGAGACGCCACACCATTTGCTGACGTGAAACTTTCTAGTGATCGATATAAAACCAGCCCAATACATTCTATCGATTTGATACTTATGTGTCCGTTCCACGTTGTCCACTTCACTATAACAAATTAAACTTTTAAGTTTTTTCTAGAATCTGAATATGTGTATGTATTGTGGTTTAATTTAGTAAATTATGTGTGACAGTGTGAGTGTCACTCATCCATGACAGATAAAATCTTTATTCAATAATCATGACAGTCAAGTTAGTGATCTTTTCTATAATCACTCTCAGGAACGTTTTTTTTTTTTTTAAAATATATATCAGGTATTATGCTGGAATTAAACCCGAGCACTAGTACGAAGTATGTATTTATTATAATAATTTTTTATATATATATGTATATATTCTATTTTTTATTATTTTTTTGGTTTTCTAATTTTGTTGGTATAAATTTTTTTGCTATCGTTATCTAGCATTGAATCTCTAGAGGAATCTTTCAAATTATCGAGAGAATTCCAATTTAAAACATGTAGTAATGATATCAAATATAAAGGAAACTTATTGCTATTAAATGTAATTTCAAAATTTCAGATATCTTGGATGAATGATACTTTTGAATTTATTATTCTTTCTATTTTACAGAAGTGCCATTTCATGATATTTTTTTGGGGTTTTAATGAAAAATCCCCTCATCTATCCCCGGATCGTGAAAAATTCTCTCAACTATTTTTTTAGTGAAAAAATCTTTCAACTAAACTCCGTTAATGAAATCAACCCTCCGTCTACAATAACGTTTAAACCCTAAAAAACCGTTGTTTTTTGTTAAAAAAAATAGTTGAGGGGATTTTTCACGATCCGAAGATAGTTGAAGAGATTTTTCATTAAAACTCCATTTTTAATTGATGAAAACCATACTACACAGTATATACTTAACTTTTATTGAATGGGAGTAAAAAAGCGGTTCAAGAAGGAACCACTATTTAGTCCAAAATAATTTAGAAAGAAAAATCTCTATATGGAAAAAAATAGTTAAAAAAAAAAATTAGTATTATGGAAAAAAATTTAGTCCAAAATAAATGATTTGAACAATAAAAATTTGAAGAGATTATCGTAGCTACTTAAAAAATAAAAGTTATTCTAGGTAGACTTTTCTAAGTATTAAGCAAGCACAATAATTAATTCGTACATATGTGTCTCCACATCCGGTTGGATGTGATGTAAATTTTTCTAAGTATCATGCGTGAAAAATGTGTCTTTCAAAAATAATGTTGCTCCATCTCCGCATAAAGCAAACACTTATAATAGATTACGAATCAGAATAGAGAAAGTATGAAGAAGATGGTTCGCAATCAGTTGTAAATGGATAATATTGTAGTTTTCGTAGTTTATGAATATGGATGATGTGTTTAGGATGCAATATTCAGATACAACAGATCCGATTGGTAACCTAAAGCAGTACAAATTTTACAAGCGGGAGCGGTAAGCGATTACAGAATAGTGTAAAGATGTAAAAATTAGATGTAAGAAAAAACGGTACAAATAAAATTGAGTGTAATTTTTTGATAAAGTTTTTGGTACCGTTTTAATGATTGGTAACTATAAAAGCGGTATACCTTGTACCGCAACGGTACAACTTTACCAATCAAAGCCAACATCAATGTTGGAGAAAGGGACTAAAAAGAGTGCTAACCAACAAAAACTAGAAACACCTCTTAGAATATCTAGTATCTATAATGTATTACACTATTTTCACTCCAAATTAGTGTTGACTTTTCTCAAATATATTACACACAAAAAAAATATTCTAAAAATATTTTCTATTTTTTCGACTCTAAAAATATTCTCTTCAATGTATTAGTGTATGGCTGTAGATGCTCGTAAATTACAGAGGAAGTAAATAAAACCAGCATTCTCTACATAAAAAAAAAATATCACTTGCAATGGTACAGTCAGTAAAAGATACAATTATTGTCGAAAGTCAGTAGAAATTAGAGTACAATCTACACTTGCAAAGTCACCCGGTGACATTGGTGGGGTTAAAAGTATATATATATATATATATATATATATATGTGTGTGTGTGAAAATGATGAGGCGTAAATATTAAGGCCTTGAATGGGTAGGGCAGACCGGACGGTTCTGTAGTGGTTCCTCCTATAACCGCTTTTATACTCTCATTCAATAAAAGTTAAGTATATAATGTTTAGTATGTTTTCATCAATTAAAAATGGGTTTTTAATAAAAATTCCCCTCAACTATCTCCGGATCGTGAAAAATCCCCTCATCTATTTTTTTTTTTAACAAAAAACAACCGCTTTTATAGGGTTTAAATGTTATTGTAGACGGATGGTTGATTTCACTAACGGAGTTTAGTTGAGGGGTTTTTCACTAAAAAAATAATTGAGAGAATTTTTCACGATCCGGAGATAGATAAGGGAATTTTTCATTAAAAATCTTTTTTTTTTAAAGAAACCGTTTAGAATTTGGGGGAATTTTAAATTGATTTGGATAAAAATATACAATTTTTTCCTATTTAAAATAATGAAAATTATAATATAGAAAAGAACTTCAAGATAGTAGTTTGATTTTAATTCGTGTAGACAATGTGAAAATAATAATTATATTGAAGTATAGAAAATGGTCTAAATTTTTCCAATGAAATAACGCAAATGGATTCTCCATATCCTTTAACATAAAAAAATGGATTCTCCAAATTAAAGTAGGAGTGAGACAAGACAACAAAGTCGGATGATTTTGGATCAAATGCATGGATACAACAATCTTATTCCTTTGGTCATTTAGCTGAACCTTGTTTTTTTTTTTTTTTTTTGGATATAAATGTTAAGGAACCTTGTTTTTTCATTTACCTTAATTTATAATAATTTATTCGTAATGTTTTGTGAAAAAATCATTGTCAATGAAATATATCTTACGACCAATTTGGTGTTAGGGTATTGTTTCGAGATTTTAGTCATTTTAAATAACTACTGGAGGGATACGTTCCTGCATAATTAACAAACATGTGAAAACCTTCGGAAAATACGATTGGGGGTGTTTTCCGACGGTCCTCCGACGTTCAAGTCAGAAAATATGGCAAATGAGAGAAGAAGAAAAAAGACCACGGGGAGTCGTGGAGAGAAGAAAAAGGATAGTCAGAAATTGGAAAAAAAGAAATACGTGACTTCGGACCGAACGAAAGATGGTCCACGAAGTATATGTGAAGTGGTGGAAGAAATTTAGTGGTGAGACAGAGAGAAGAAGCACAGAGTTTTTGAATAGTTCCGGCCGAAAGATGGCTGGAGAAGAAGAGAGATATGGGCAAAGATCCGGGAAAGTGGTCCTAAACAACCAGAAAGAGACTAAAACTCAAGGGAATGGGCTTTAGTCTCGAGAGAAATGGACATTGTGTAAGTATTTTTAGACAAAAGTTCGGGATCCATTTTATGAAAGAAGTAGAATAGTATTTATAAACCGTTACCTGCCCGAGTTTGGATATCGGGCTCTGCGTCCTTAGGTGGGTCGGTTTGGACTTCTGGGTCTGACTTGTACGATGCACTCGAGTGTTTTTTACCTACTTTCCTTGTCTTCTCGTGCCACTTGGCCGACCATACGGCTCTGCTACGCTGCACCTGACCCCTTGTACCTGTTGGCAGCGTCTGACGCGGCGGATATGGCGCTGGGGTGCTCTCTCGGAATCAGTTCTTTTGTACTTTAATCGTTTTCCAAGTATAGACCACCTGCTTTTACCCTATCATGCAACCCTAAGCAAATCGATGCACTCATCCATATGACTTCACCGAAGACAAAAAGGGAAGTGCAAATACTTACCGGGAGGGTAGCCGCACTTAACAGATTCATCTCACGGTCCACCGACAAGTGCTTGCCTTTTTACGATACGTTGCGAGGGAACAAGAAGTTCGAGTGGACGGAAAAATGCGAGAGAGATTTTCAGCAACTAAAGATTTACCTGGCCACACCTCCAGTCCTCACAAAACCAGAAGCAGGGGAACCACTTTTTCTGTACACCGCAGTTTCCGCCACAGCAGTAAGTGGCGTGTTGATTCATGACGAGCGTGGGGAGCAGAAGCCAATCTTTTACGTCAGCAAAACTCTTACCAACGCTGAAACAAGGTACTAGCAGATGGAGAAATTGTCACTATCCATTGTTATGTCAGCAAGAAAGTTAAGGCCATACTTCCAGTCCCACTCAATCGTCGTCCTGAGCACCTTCCCGATAAGGTCCGTTCTGCACAGCCCAAGTCCGTCAGGAAGGCTGGCAAACTGGGCAATAGAACTAAGCGAATATGACATTGAGTTTCGCGGACGAACGTGCGCAAAGTCCCAAGTCTTGGCTGATTTCCTTATCGAACTACCTGAAGAAGGCATTGACGACGAAATGCAAAGCCAGCTCTGGAAGCTCCACGTCGATGGCTCATCCTCCAAAAACGGTTCGGGAGTGGGGATACGGCTGACTTCTCCAACTGGCGTATTACTGGAACAGTCTTTCGCCTTGGTTTCCATGCATCCAACAATGAAGCAGAGTGCGAAGCCTTGATTGCAGGCATGAAACTCGCAAGTGGCCTAAAAATCGAGCAACTCCATGCATTTTGCGATTCCCAACTAGTCGCAAATCATTTCAGCGGCGAATATGCAGCAAAGGATGATCGAATGGAGGCTTACTTGAAGATCGTCAGAGAATTGGCTGCGAAGTTCAAACAATTCATCCTGACACGTATCCCACGTGGGGAAAATACCCCAACCGACGCACTTGCAGCCCTTGCATCAACTTCTGATCCAGATCTGAATAGAGTAATACCAGTGGAATTCATCCAAAACTCGAGCATCAGTCTTTCCGACACGGTGAACGCCATAACTCGTTCACAAGCTGCTAAGCAAGCAACAGAAGTCACAATCAGTCAAGAGGAAGTAGATGAAATACAGGAGGAATTGGCAAATCCGCCATCCGATGAGCCAGAAACAGCCCCAATGGAAGAAGACAGCCTTGAAGAGTCACCAGTAATCAAAAACAGTAGTGACCCTGTTATCAAACCAATGATTCACCAACCAACGGAAGTGCTCTCATCAATCTCATCACCATATCCGTTCATGCGATGGTCTATGGACATTGTCGGGCCACTGCATCCATCAAAACAGAAACGTTTCCTTCTGGTTTTGACAGACTATTTCTCAAAATGGGTCGAAGCCGACTCCTATGCTAACATTAAAGATGCACAAGTGGAGGCCTTTGTCTGGAAAAATATCATATGCCGACATGGAGTACCATACGAGATCGTGACAGATAATGGCTCGCAGTTAATCTCATATCGTTTCGAAGATTTCTGCGAAAAATGGAAAATCAGACTCAGCAAGTCCACTCCAAGATATCCACAAGGGAACGGACAGGCCGAAGCAATCAATAAAACAATCTTCGACGGCCTGAAGAAGCACCTTGATGAGAAAAAGGGACGTTGGGCTGAAGAACTAGAGGGAGTACTTTGGTCTCACCACACCACCCCAAGACGAGCAACGGGGGAAACCCCATTTGCCCTCGTATACGGAACAGAGTGTGTCATCCCACCGGAGATACATTTCCCAGGAATTCGCCGGAGACTATTACCAGAACAAGAAGGGCTCAATCACCTATTGATGCTTGACGAACTGGACTTGATCAACGAGAGAAGGGACCAAACTTTGATCAGGATCCAGAACTATCAGAACGCGGCCGCAAAATACTACAATTCCAATGTTCGAGAACGAAGATTCTACGAAGGATATTTAGTTTTGCGGAAGGTTTTTCAGAACACCGCGGAAACGAATGCCGGCAAACTGGGAGCAAATTGGGAAGGACCTTACAAGATAACCGAGGTAGTCAGACCTGGAGTTTACAAACTGGACAACATGATAGATTTCCCAATCCCGAGATCATGGAACGCAATGCATCTCAAAAAGTATTATCACTGAGCTACTTTACACGAACTACGGGGCGACTTGATCCCTGTAAAGGGTACGTAGGCAGCTCGTCTTCGGATGGGTTTAGTTGCCCCCCTCATTTCAAAAGGGGGGGAGTGGGTACGTATATGCATACTCGTATACTCCCATCTTTGTAACGGCTTCTATGATCTATCAAAAGCTTTGCTTTTAAAAGACAGTTCTTACTTAAAACATCCTTCAAAGATCACTAAATCTTAACAAAACAGACATATTCGAGCAAATCAGACTACAATGGGCATCTCGCCCCTTCTTCACTATTGTTGGCCACAATAGTGAACTCTCGCATCCATCTCGGATCTAAAACTCTCACATCCGTCTCAGGATTAAAAGCGCGCTATACAAATATTTTTTCATTGTCAGAGCGGATACGTTTATGGTAACGCATCCGTAAACCGAAATGTCCATCCTAAACTATACAAAGCATATGTTCATTATCGGAGCGGAAGCATTCTTGGTAACGCATCCGTAAACCAAAATGTTCAAACTAATCTATGCAAACATATGTTCTTTGTCGGAGCAGATAAGTTTATGGTGACCTATCTGTAAATCGAAATGATCATCCCGAGACTGATCATCTCATAACTACGTATACGTAACTACTATGGGGTCCCATACTTAGATCCCTAGTTTATTGAAACAATGCAAGCAAAACATTCAAACTTGTCATCAAACAACAGAGGCACTTAACATTCCTTCGTAAACACATTCATCAAAGACAAAAGGCGTTTTCTTATAACCAATGAGTTCGAAAGATCACAGAACGGATAAAGCCTTCCAGGCAGCAAAAAAAAACTTAAATCTTAAAACTACATAAAAAACAAAAGATCATAAGACTCTAAGGCTTCGGGATGATTAATCTCTCCTCCCTTTGGCCCTTCAGGGTGTCCACTTTCCCCTGATTTTTCACGATTCTCATTGACGGGGCCAATCACCTTCTCTGGATCGGGCACGACCATGGCGTCTCCAATGACTTTCTTAGGAGACAGCTCGGGGACCTCCTTCAAGATACCTTCACTCGAGTCAGAAGATTTTGGATCCTCTGACGTCTTCTTTAACGCCGGCACAGCCAAACCAGGCGTTCCCTGGTTCGAACCAGAGAAGTCTTTTATGCCAACACTCGCAGCGGCCGTCTCTATAGGCTCACCATCGTTGAGCTCTTTCAAAATATCAGAGCGAATAGGGGATAGCTTCAATGTTTCTCCCAGAGTTGCTACCAACCCGGAAAATGCCTCGTGGGCACCCTGGAGCTCCCCCCTCTGCTCAGCTAAATTAGTCGCTTCAACATCCAGAGACGGCGGGTCCTCACTTCGAAGCAATTCGATGAACTGGAGATTTCCCTCGATTTGGGCGAGATAAAGCATGTTCTCTTTCGGCTCAACGTCAATCTCAAGAATGAGCTTTTTGGTTCAGGAGACCTTATCTTCAAACATCATCATCATCTCATGCAGCTCGTTCGCCGCCTCCAGTTGCCTCGTCAAGCTGGCAATGTGAGCGTCCCGCTTCACCTTACCTGATTCCAGCCGCATGATCGGTTA